>CM060925.1:9592500-10192500 GCA_030737875.1 Allium sativum
ATTAATAGAAATTTCTGAAAATTCTAAGAAATTCAAGGTATAATCTTTATCTTCCTCTCTTTCTCCGTCTATTAAAACTCTTAGTTTTTGAGTTTGGTAGTCATTTGTTTGTCATTTAAAATCACCATTCAAGAGCTTTATTAATCTGAGGGAATAGCTACAACAATTTCGTGATTAGATATAGTTAAAAAGCTAGGATATAAAGTGAATTTAAACCTCAAAAGACATATTCTAACTTTTTATTGTTTGCATGTACTTTTCCAATGGATGGTTGTAGATTGATATGATGATTTTGTGGTTCTATGGTGATAAATTTAGGATTCAACCATTGTTAGAACTGTTTTCTGAAAATCAGTCCTGCCACTTTGTAATTCTGCTAAATTGAGTACTTTGATTGGTATAAGAGAACTAATGTTGAATGCATGTATGAATTTAGTATTGCATTTTCAAGTCATTGGAGTGCTCTGAGATCACGCTGGAGTCGCTAGAAATTTGTCAGAAGGGAGAAACGGCAAATGGAACTCTTGTTCCAGGTCCGTCGCTGGTGAACCAGTCGTGTAAGATGGGTGCATCGATCGTTGCCTGGAACGTGAGTTCCAGGTGATTGCTGCTCCGTTCAGACTCACCGCTTGAACCTGCATTTTGCTTGCCTTGTTTATGTGTTTCCATTGCTTAGTTGTAACGACCCAAACTTCCCCGTAAAGGAAAGCCTGGATTGTTAACTTTGGGAATACAACAACATCAGAACAACAACAACAGACTTTTATAACATCAATAATAAATGTTACATCAGAGTACAGAATATCAGAGTACATTGACTAATAATTACAGCGGAAGATAATTTTACATTATTTTAATACATTGCAGCGAAAACAAAATAACTAAGGCAGCGGAAGACTTCCAATGTTCTGGACACAGCTTTAATCTTCAATCCAGGATCCTGCTAAAGAGATAAAACTGTAGACAAACTGATAGACTGCCCGTGTGGAAAAGAGGGCACTCGAGTTTGCAAAGTGAAACAAACTACAGGTCAGTCAGTGGACTGGTATGAGAATTCCTAACTAATTTAACTAATAGCAATAAGGAAAATCCAAGGACCACGCCGCTAACGCGGAACGGGTTTTATTCCAATGGATTGCCGTGCATAACAATAAGGTAAATCGTTAAACAACGCAATGCTTTTTAGAAAAATGAAATCACCATAAGACTCAAGTTCCATCACACAATGCAACGCAAACCAGAGGATAGAGTTTTACCTTATGATGATTAAACATGCTTGGTACGATAAAACGAATTTGATATTATTATTAGTGTATATATGTTTCAAAAACACTTTCAATCATAATGTATCAATCCTAGGAAGAATAGTATCCCATACTACTATGCCTCCATACTAGTAATACAATCAAAACCACATGAGGTCGTATTGGAAATTGGGTTTCCATCATGAGTCAAGGCTAGGGAGGAGCTCCTTACCGATTCGAGATACTCTAGCTAATGTCTCAGGATCCCCCGCAGTGAACCCTTGGAAAGCTGCAGGGCCGGTCCACCATACAAGTTTGCAGATTAGTTATTCCTGAACACACGTTTCCCGATCCTATAGGACCTATCATCCGAGGCGCGCCACATTCCATCATCCACATAAGTAAATATCAGCCAGTTTAAGCACCGACACTACTTCTAGCTAGAAAGAAACGTGTGCTCTCCCTGCGTTCCCTTCTCCCGTTTAAGACTCCTCCGGGTTGTGAGGCTCGTGAAGCTACGTAATACACAAAGCTATGCTTATT
Source organism: Allium sativum (assembly GCA_030737875.1). NCBI lineage: Eukaryota > Viridiplantae > Streptophyta > Magnoliopsida > Asparagales > Amaryllidaceae > Allium > Allium sativum. The sequence goes on from CM060925.1 coordinate 9,594,288, forward strand.
CAAGCTGTGCTTTGATCGTCACCACAAGGTTCTGCTTTTCAACAAGAAACCTTGATCATTGCATCTTAGTATGCCACGATGTCAATCCATATCATACTATTAATCTTTACCAAAATATACAAAAGGGTGTTAAGCAAGAGAATAAATTCTCTGCTACCAAGCATTCATACATTCAGCAGAAAATCAATAAGTACAATATATAAAGGAGTACGATGTCAGACACACATTCCATTTATAAGCTTATGCTCTGGGTCTGAGCGAAAGCCAAATCTGTACAAATCAACACTACGTCTAGACGGCCACCACTGTAGCCCCTTCAAGGTAGCTACTCCAATCACGGGCATCAGCAGTCGTCGTCCATTCGATGTGAAGATCGTCGGTCTTCAACTCTTCGACTTTCAATCGTCGTATGATCATTTGAAATGAGATTGAACTCGGACTTTTCAAATGATCCTCGCAAATAAATATATTTAAAAATCATTTCATATCGTTGATATTAATTTATAACGATCAACCTTTATTTTTATTTATATAAAAATAATTAAATTCCATTTAACGACGCTTCAAGTCAAAAGGACGACCTTGGCGCTATTTTCACCCAAATTTGTTTTACCCATTTCTCTAAATCTAACTGTTGGAATTTAACACAATTTATAACGTTGGAAAGATCTTCCCAAGGCGAACCTAACGGTTACAGATTTGGAAAAATCCGACGGTCGGATATTTCGGTATAATCAACTAAAAGTACAATTCTATAAAGTGAACTACCACGCTCGATTTGTTCAATTGAAATTTGTTTATATATATGATTATATATATACATACAATTTCTTCGGCCATTTCCTTATTGTGGTAAACCTGACAATTAAAGATATATAACATAACACACAATAATGTTTATTTTAACTCACATACACAACCTATACATGCATTGTATATTTTTTTTCTTTTACTATTTTCAATCTACACAAACATGCAATTCCTTGTGCGTCATTTCTAATTCAACAAAAATGATTATTTTGTGTCATTCTTTTCTTTACAAGCAAAATGATATTCTTGCTTTAATCTTTACATATGAAAATGTAAATTTCATATCTTTAATCTTTTAATGAAAATCTAATTCATTAAAATATAAATTTCATCGTTATAATCTTTACTGAAATTCTTTTACATGAATATGTAATTTCACACCGTTGTCCTTTTTAATAAAAATTCAATTGATTAAAATGTAAATCATTTTTTTTATAATTCTACTAACATGAAAAATGAAATTTTCTCCTTCTCTTATTCACATTAAAATGTAAACTTTTCTTTTTACATTAAAAATGTAACTTTTATCTTTTTGATCTTATTTACATTAAAAATGTAAACTTTATTTCTAATCATTCTTTTATTTTATATTGAGAATGTAAATGTCTATTTCACACTTTATTTACATATAAAAGTGTAACTTTTATTTCATTCTTTATTTACATATAGAATGTAAATTTCTATTTAATCTTTTATTTACGTATAAAATGTGCATTCCTATCAAACCTTTTTATTTACATATAAAATGTAAATTCCTTTATTTACATTGAAAAACATAAATTCTTAAATTCCTTTTTATTTATTTTATTACATTGGAAGACACAAATAAAAAGGATGCACTTTTAATTCCATATCGTATTTGCATTGTGGAATGCAAATAAAAAGGTGAGCTCTTACTTCTAAGTTTTATTTACATTAGAGAACATAAATAAAAGGTATACATATTCTTCTATGTCATAATTGCATTGTGAAATGCAATAAAAAGGGATTTTTATTTTCTATGTTATATTCGAGTTAGAGAACACAAATAAAAGACCGTTTATTTTCCTAAGTTATATTTACATTAAAAAGAATATTTTAATGTATTCACATATTTTATATGTGCTTCCTTTTTCTCTTTTCAGCATGTTAAAATTAATATTTTCTAACATGTATTTTCTATCATGTTAAGAATATGGTTTTCAACCTTATATATTTTCTAACAAATCTTCTAGCAATGTTAAAAAAAAATATGTTTTTAACATACTCATCCTTTTCTAACAAATTTTCTTTCCCTTTTATATAAGCATGTTGAAAATAATGTTTTCAACATATGAACTTTTCTAACATTACATGTAAATAATGAAAAGAATATTCTTAATGTTTAACAATTCTAACCTTTCAACAAAAACATATAACAGTGATATATTTGTTTGTCGACAATTCTATCTCAGCAAAACAAATAAAAAGTGATATTTTCTTCATCTTAACATTTTATAACTAAAATGTTATTTTTTTTTTAAATTTTAACATTTTATAATTAAAATGTTGTTTTTCTAAATCATAACATTTTATAATAAAAATGTTATTTCTCTGAATCTTAACATTTTATAACAAAAATGTTATTTTTCTCTGATGCCACAATCTAAAATAGAAATGTTATTTCTTTTGCGAATGTCACATTTTTCAAACAAATGTAATTTCCCTTTTTCTAATGGCACATTTTTCATATGAATGTAATTTCCATTGTCTTTCTATTTTCTAATGTTTTATATTACAACGAAAATGTAATGTTTACTGTCTTCACTTTTCTAATATTTTATATTATAATAAATTGTAATTTTTATTGTCTATTATCACATTTACATAAAAATGAAACTCCTCATTTCTAATGACATATAAAAGTAAATTTTATATATAAACATTTCCCTCTATTCTCTAATCAACAAAATGGATATTTTGTTTTCATACTTTTCAAGTGTTTCATGTTACAAAAAAAATGTGATTTTTATTTTCTTTTATAAAAAAAAGAAAGGTGACAACAAAATATGTTCTTCTTGCCTAAAAAGAAGGTTACAACCCAATTTGTATTCTTTTTAATGTACTCATGGTTTTAATGCTAAAACATGAATCTTCTTATGTTTCTATTCTCTACTTTTTATTTAAAACATGAACCTTCTCTATTTAACAAAATGACTATTTTGCTTTTCTTACTTTCCTATTTAATGAAATGACTATTTTGTTGTTCTAACTTGTCTAGTTAACAAAGTGACTATTTTGTTTTTCTAACACAAATGGTGTTTATATTCTATTTTGACAGTTCTAACACAAACGGTGTTTATATTATATTTTGTCAATTTATAACAAAAATCTATTTTTGTTCTATTTTAACACTTCATACATAAAATGTACTTTTATTCTATTCTCACTTTTTATAAATAAAATGGTGTTCTTTCCTAATATTGACACTTTAAAAACTAAAATGCCAATTCTATACCAATGTGACATTTTAAACTAAAATGTAAATTTTGTCTACACCAAAAGTATCCTAACTAAAATTGTGATTTTTGTTTACACAAAAATATTTTAACTAAACATGTTATGTTTGTCTAACATTTCATTTAAAATAGAAACGATATTTTAATCCTTATGTAACATTTCATAATAAAACTATTATTTTAAATCTAATAAGACATTTTCAACATTTTATTATAACACAATAAGTATCAAATTAACACATCGACATACAACATCAATCAACACAACAAATCATGAATAACACAAATCAACAAATTCTAAATAACTAGCATCGCGAATCTGAATTAAATCGTATAGACAAGGATTTAGATAACAGTAGAAATAATTAAATTTTAATTATTAAATAAATCAGAATTCTCACTGAATAATTCAGATCTGAATTTGGTCAAATTTTGATCGGCTTAGAAATGGTTCTAATTAGCTTCATGTTGTAGTGCTCGGAAAGATGAATCCAATGCAATCAGTTTCGTCAATTTCTGATTAGATATGAATAAGATATTGCAATTTAACCATTTGAATAATTTAATACGTTTAATAATCTTCCTTAACCTTTCTTCCTTCTTTCTGTAACTGTCGGTTCAGGGAAACCCAATATCGTGACTTCCAACCCCAAAACGCACAGCACCCGAGACTTCCAGAACTCGATCGGACCACCTCGCGCCGCCCGCCACGCCGCCGTCCACCAGCGCTCGGAGCACCGTCCAACTCGCGGGTCCCACCTCCGCTGAAAACGCCTCCAAAGATGACGTGTTGAGGCTCGAAATTCGAGCTATCCGTGCAACCATCTCCGATCTCCACCGTCCATATTAAAGAGCTCATCTTCCTCTTCGATTTCGTTTTTGAGATTTTGAATTTCATTGAATATTCTAGGAGAAAAATGGGATTGAATTTCGTAGGCTTTAGGCCATTGAAGATGAGATACGGCGGCTGCTGTATTGTGTATTTAGGGTTACGTATAATACGGGGTATTTATACTGTGTATTTCTCTTTTAATTTATTTATTTAATTCAATAATTCATGTTTACCTATACGAACCCCAAATCGAACCCAACGAGTGTCGCCCCTATTTAATAACCCCCATTCCGGACTCAATGAAACATGTTTCGTAACCCAATTCGGCTGTTACGATAAGTTTTTCTTTAAATTAATATTTAAATCATTTATGTATTTAATTAGAACACTCATTTAAATTCACCGGGGCCACATACGGACTCTAAAAATTCCAGAAAAATTATTTCTGGCTTTCTTTTGTCGATACGGTCCTAACAAGACTAATTTCGTCGAATTCTGAGACTGTTTGAATAATGGCCTTTTTCTGGTCGATCCGATTTGACTTAAACTAACAAAACACGTTTTCTTTTGCCACGCTCACATATTAATTCGAAAAATTCTGGAAAATTAAATTTAGCAATAATTCGACATTCTGGTTCAAACAAAAGTGGTTTCATCGAAAACCGAGGTCATTTGCAAAATGACTATTTTTAAGGCTAAAATATTTAATTAATATATATATAAATTCTACAGCGACTTTTCTAAATTTTAAATTGGCCATAACTTTCAATATATAAAGTGAAATTTCAATTTTTCAGATTCGTTAGAAAGATAAACAGATTTAAATATTTCTTGTTTCGCTGAAATCCGATTTATTTTGAATCTTGTACATTTAGTCAAAGTTCAAATTCAAAATTTCAAACTGCAGCGCTGTTTTAAACTCCTTTTATAATTAAATTAAATTTATTCGTTTTAACTTCAATTTAAATCAATTCTTAATCATTATTATTTTAAATAAATTATTTTAAACATCAAAAACTCATTAAAATTACATAATATAAATTTTAAATTGGCCCCAAAATTCATGGTTGTTACAGTCTCCCCCACTTAAAAACTTTTCGTCCTCGAAAAGGAACGAAGCTAAAAGTTGTTTAATTATCCTAGTCAAAATTTTCATTCTTTATTATTCATTCATTGGTTTAAATAATTGTTGAACTAATAATTACACTACACAATCATCAATCAATTTGTTGATTAACTTTTAAAAAATATATAACTTTTATATATTCAAAAATCATGTTTTCTAAAGATCGGATTATACAAATACGTTAATTATAGACTTGGCACTCTCAACTTATCATAGGGCATTACTAACCCCATCTCTAATGAGTTTTCTCATTCTAGGATACTGCTGATCCTATCTCTAATGAGTATTCTTTATTGGATATTACTAATCCAATCTCTGATGAGTCTTTTGTTCCGTTCTAATGAGTTGTACCCCAAAGATTTGAGCTAACCAAAGCTCTGATACCAACTGTTTAACGACCCAAACTTCCCCGTAAAGGAAAGTCTGGATTGTTAACTTTGGGAATACAACAACATCAGAACAACAACAGCAGACTTTTATAACATCAATAATAAATGTTACATCAGAGTACAGAATATCAAAGTACATTGACTAATAATTACAGCGGAAGATAATTTTACATTATTTTAATACATTGCAGCGGAAACAAAATAACTAAGGCAGCGGAAGACTTCCAATGTTCTGGGCACAGCTTTAATCTTCAATCTAGGATCCTGCTAAAGAGATAAACCTATCAACAAACTGCTCAACTGCCCGTGTGGAAAAGAGGGCACCCGGGTTTGCAAAGTGAAACAAATTACAGGTCAGTCAGGGGACTGGTATGAGAATTCCTAACTAATTTAACTAATAGCAATAAGGCAAGTCCAAGGACCACGCCGCTAACGCGGAACGGGTTTTATTCCAATGGATTGTCGTGCATAACAATAAGGTAAATCGTTAAACAACACAATGATTTTTAGAAAAATGAAATCACCATAAGACTCAAGTCCCATCACACAATGCAATGCAAACCAGAGGATAGAGTTTTACCTTATGATGATTAAACATGCTTGGTACGATAAAATGAATTTGATATTATTATTAGTGTATATATGTTTCAAAAACAATTTCAATCATAATGTATCAATCCTAGGAAGAATAATATCCCATACTACTATGCCTCCATACTAGTAATACAATCAAAACCGCATGAGGTCGTATTGGAAATTGGGTTTCCATCATGAGTCAAGGCTAGGGGGAGCTCCTTACCGATTCGAGACACTCTAGTTAATGTCTCAGGATTCCCCGCAGTGAACCCTTGGAAAGCTGCAAGGCCGGTCCACCATACAAGTTTGCGGATTAGTTATTCCTGAACACACGTTTCCCGATCCTATAGGACCTATCATCCGAGGCGCGCCACATTCCATCATCCACATAAGTAAATATCAGCCAGTTTAAGCACCGACACTACTTCTAGCTAGAAAGAAACGTGCTGCTCTCCCTGCGTTCCCTTCTCCTGTTTAAGACTCCTCCGAGTTGTGAGGCTCGTGAAGCTACGTAATACACAAAGCTATGCTTATTCAAGCTGTGCTTTGATAGTCACCACAAGGTTCTGCTTTTCAACAAGAAACCTTGATCATTGCATCTTAGTATGCCACACTATCAATCCATATCATACTATTAATCTTTGCAAAAATATATAAAAGGGTGTTAAGTAAGAGAATAAATTCTCCGTCACCAAGCATTCATACATTCAGCAGAAAATCAATAAGTACAATATATAAAGGAGTACGATGTCAGACACACATTCCATTTATAAGCTTATGCTCTGGGTCTGAGCGAAAGCCAAATCTGTACAAATCAACACTACGTCCGGACGACTGCCACTGTAGCCCCTTCAAGGTAGCTACTCCAATCACGGGCATCAGCAGTCGTCGTCCATTCGATGTGAAGATCTCCGGTCTTCAATCACCGTCTTCAACTCTTCGACTTTCAATCGTCGTATGATCATTTGAAATGAGATTGAACTCGGACTTTTCAAATGATCCTCGCAAATAAATATATTTAAAAATCATTTCATATCGTTGATATTAATTTATAACGATCAACCTTTATTTTTATTTATATAAAAATAATTAAATTCCATTTAACGAAGCTTCAAGTCAAAAGGACGACCTTGGCGCTGTTTTCACCCAAATTTGTTTTACCCATTTCTCTAAATCTAACTATTGGAATTTAACACAATTCATAACGTTGGAAAGATCTTCCCAAGGCGAACCTAACGGTTACAGATTTGGGAAAATCCGACGGTCGGATATTTCGGTATAATCAACTAAAAGTACAATTCTATAAAGTGAACTACCATGCTCGATTTGTTCAATTGAAATTTGTTTATATATATGATTATATATATATACATACAATTTCATCGGCCATTTCCTTATTGTGGTAAACCTGACAAGTAAAGATACATAACATAACACACAATAATGCTTATTTTAATTCACATACACAACCTATACATGCAATGTATATTTTTCTTCTTTTACTATTTTCAATCTACACAAACATGCAACTCCTTGTGCGTTATTTCTAATTCAACAAAAATGATTATTTTGTGTCATTCTTTTCTTTACAAGAAAATTGATATTCTTGCTTTAATCTTTACATATGAAATGTAAATTTCATATCTTTAATCTTTTAATGAAAATCTAATTCATTAAAATATAAATTTCATCGTTATAATCTTTACTGAAATTCTTTTACATGAATTTGTAAATTTCACACCGTTGTCCTTTTTAATAAAAATTCAATTGATTAAAATGTAAATCTTTTTTTTAGTTCTACTTACATAAAAAATGAAATTTTCTCCTCCTTTTATTCACATTAAAATGTAAACTTTTCTTTTTACATTAAAAATGTAACTTTCATCTTTTTGATCTTATTTACATTAAAAATGTAAACTTTATTTCTAATCACTCTTTTATTTTATATTGAGAATGTAAATGTCTATTTCACATTTTATTTACATATAAAAGTGTAACTTTTATTTCATTCTTTATTTACATATAGAATGTAAATTTCTATTTAATCTTTTATTTACATATAAAATGTGCATTCCTATCAAACCTTTTTATTTACATATAAAATGTAAATTCCTTTATTTACATTGAAAAACATAAATTCTTAAATTCCCTTTTTATATTACATTGGAAGACACAAATAAAAAGGATGCACTTTTATTTCCATATCGTATTTGCATTGTGGAATGCAAATAAAAAGGTGAGCTCTTACTTCTAAGTTTTATTTACATTAGAGAACATAAATAAAAGGTATAAATATTCTTCTACGTCATAATTGCATTGTGAAATGCAAAATAAAAAGGGATTTTTATTTTCTATGTTATATTTGAGTTAGAGAACACAAATAAAAGAGCGTTTATTTTCCTAAGTTTTATTTACATTAAAAAGAATATTTTAATGTATTCACATATTTTTATATGTGTTTCCTTTTTCTCTTTTCAGCATGTTGAAATTAATATTTTCTAACATGTATTTTCTGTCATGTTAAGAATATGGTTTTCAACCTTTTATATTTTCTAACAAATCTTCTAGCAATATTAAAAAAAATATGTTTTTAACATACTTATCCTTTTCTAACAAATTTTCTTTCCCTTTTATATAAGCATGTTGAAAATAATGTTTTCAACATATGAACTTTTCTAACATTACATGTAAACAATGAAAAGAATATTCTTAATGTTTAACAATTCTAACCTTTCAACAAAAACATATAACAGTGATATATTTGTTTGTCGACAATTCTATCTCAGCAAAACAAATAAAAAGTGATATTTTCTTCATCTTAACATTTTATAACTAAAATGTTATTTTTTTTTAAATTTTAACATTTTATAATTAAAATGTTGTTTTTCTAAATCATAACATTTTATAATAAAAATGTTATTTCTCTGAATCTTAACATTTTATAATAAAAATGTTATTTTTCTCTGATGCCACAATCTAAAATAGAAATGTTATTTCTTTTGCGAATGTCACATTTTTCATACAAATGTAATTTCCCTTTTTCTAGTGGCACAATTTTCATATGAATGTAATTTCCATTGTCTTTCTATTTTCTAATGTTTTATATTACAACAAAAATGTAGTATTTATTGTCTTCACTTTTCTAATTTTTTATATTACAATAAATTGTAATTTTTATTATCTATTATCACATTTACATAAAAATGAAACTCCTCATTTCTAATGACATATAAAAGTAAATTATATATATAAACATTTCCCTCTATTCTCTAATCAACAAAATGGATATTTTGTTTTCATACTTTTCAAATGTTTCATGTTACAAAAAAAATGTGATTTTTATTTTCTTTTATAAAAAAAAGAAAGGTGACAACAAAATATGTTCTTCTTGCCTAAAAAGAAGGTTACAACCCAATTTATATTCTTTTTAATGTACTCATGGTTTTAATGCTAAAACATGACTCTTCTTATGTTTCTATTCTTTACTTTTTATTTAAAATCATGTTTTAATTTTAAAACATGAACCTTCTCTATTTAACAAAATGACTATTTTGCTTTTCTTACTTTCCTATTTAACGAAATGACTATTTTGTTGTTCTAACTTGTCTAGTTAACAAAGTGACTATTTTGTTTTTCTAACACAAACGGTGTTTATATTCTATTTTGACAGTTCTAACACAAATGGTGTTTATATTCTATTTTGCAATTTATAACAAAAACGTATTTTTGTTCTATTTTAACACTTCATACATAAAATGTACTTTTATTCTATTCTCACTTTTTATAAATAAAATGGTGTTCTTTCCTAATATTGACACTTTAAAAACTAAAATGCTAATTCTATACCAATGTGACATTTTAAACTAAAATGTAAATTTTGTCTACACCAAAAGTATCCTAACTAAAATTGTGATTTTTGTTTACATAAAAATATTTTAACTAAACATGTTATGTTTGTCTAACATTTCATTTAAAATAAAAATGATATTTTAATCCTTATGTAACATTTCATAATAAAACTATTATTTTAAATCTAATAAGACATTTTCAACATTTTATTATAACACAATAAGTATCAAATTAACATATCGACATACAACATCAATCAACACAACAAATCATGAATAACACAAATCAGCAAATTCTAAATAACTAGCATCGCGAATCTGAATTAAATCGTATAAACAAGGATTTAGATAACAATAGAAATAATTAAATTTTAATTATTAAATAAATCAGAATTCTCATCGAATAATTCAGATCTGAATTTTGGTCAAATTTTGATCGACTCAGAAATGGTTCTAATTAGCTTCATGTTGTAGTGCTCGGAAAGACGAATCCAACGCAATCAGTTTCGTCAATTTCTGATTAGATATGAATAAGATATTGCAATTTAACCATTTGAATAATTTAATTAGTTTAATAATCTTCCTTAACCTTTCTTCCTTCTTTCTGTAACTGTCGGTTCAGGGAAACCCAATATCGTGACTTCCAACCCCAAAACGCACAGCACCCGAGACTTCCAGAACTCGATCGGACCGCCTCGCGTCGCCCTCCACGCCGCCATCCACCAGCGCTCGGAGCACCGTCCAACTTGCGGGTCCCACCTCCGCTGAAAACGCCTCCAAAGCTGACGTGTTGAGGCTCGAAATTCGAGCTATCCGCGCAACCATCTCCGATCTCCACCGTCCATATTAAAGAGCTCATCTTCCTCTTCGATTTCGTTTTTGAGATTTTGAATTTCATTGAATATTCTAGGAGAAAAGTGGGATTGAATTTCATAGGCTTTAGGCCATTGAAGATGAGATACGGCAGCTACTGTATTGTGTATTTAGGGTTACGTATAATACGGGGTATTTATACTGCGTATTTCTCTTTTAATTTATTTATTTAATTCAATAATTCATGTTTACCTATACGAACCCCAAATCGAACCCAACGAGTGTCGCCCGTAGCTAATAACCCCCATTCCGGACTCAATGGAACATATTTCGTAACCCAATTCGGCTGTTACGATAAGTTTTTCTTTAAATTAATATTTAAATCATTTATGTATTTAATTTGAACACTCATTTAAATTTACCGGGGCCACATACGGACTCTAAAAATTCTAGAAAAATTATTTCTGGCTTTCTTTTGTCAATAGAGTCCTAACAAGACTGATTTCGTCGAATTCTGAGACTGTTTAAAAAATGGCCTTTTTCTGGTCGATCCGATTTGACTGAAACTAACAAAACACATTTTCTTTTGCCACGCTCACATATTAATTCGAAAAATTCTGGACAATTAAACTTAGCAATAATTCGACATTCCGGTTCCAACAAAAGTGGTTTCGTCGAAAACCGAGGTCGTTTGCAAAATGACTATTTTTAAGGCCAATATATTTAATTAAAATATATATAAATTCTACAGCGACTTTTCTAAATTTTAAACTGGCCATAACTTTCAATATATAAAGTGAAATTTCAATTTTTTAGATTCGTTAGAAAGATATGATTAAACAGATTTAAATATTTCTTGTTTTGCTGAAATCCGATTTATTTTGAATCCTGTACATTCAGTCAAAGTTCAAATTCAAATTTTCAAACTACAGCGTTGTTTTAAACTCCTTTTATAATTAAATTAAATTTATTCATTTTAACTTCAATTTAAATCAATTCTTAATCATTATTATTTTAAATAAATTATTTTAAATATCAAAAACTCATTAAAATTACTTAATATAAATTTTAAATTGGCCCCAAAATTCAGGGTTGTTACATTAGTCTACCAAGTTTCTAAGACGTAATTCTACAAGTTTTGATGATTCATTGATTCAAATATTTGAGGTTATATGTATGTATATTTAACCAAAATATAAATAGTGAATAAAGCTTATTGCAAAAATTAGTTTATTATAATATACTAATTTCTAAACTAGTTCCCATACAAGTTAGTCCATTGTGTAAAAATTTCTAATAAGTAATTATATATGTATGTGTGTATGCATGTGTAGGTGTGTGTGTGTATATATATATATATATGAGCGTTTAACAGCACCCCAAAAATGGAGTATCCATTTAACCCCTTTATTTCCACCCTCATTTATAGTAAAATAAGTTTTTGGAGGGAGGGGGAAGTTAGTGGAAGGAGAGAAACCGAGATATATGGTGTAAATCAGGGGGGCGAAAGGGATGGTACACTGTTTGGGGGTGCTCTTGATCCTATCACATACACACACAGTAATCTAAGTGCAAATTGTTTTATGGATAATTGAGATGTGGTTAATTGAGACAGGGTTGGGAGATGAGTAATTATAGCTTCATAAACAAATGGAGAATTATATGTATGTATGCATACATACACATACATACACACACATAGATTTGGTGTCATAGTTCTCTTCTAATATAACGAGTATATGCCAAACTGGTCTTCATATATGCGCATATGGCAATAAATGTTCACGAGTTAGCACAATCTTGTTTATAATAGTGTTGTGGGGATCAGAGATAGTTCAATACGAATGTACTGACTTTTCATCTTTTGCGTACCGCCTCCTAATTTGTAATGACAAAATGGTCCTTGGTGACTTGTAGCTTTATGGTCAGCATTTGGTTTATCACTTGTTGCATTAGTATGTCAAAAGCATATTTTGTTATTTTCACTAGCTAATCTATTAAATAATAGTACAAATCCTAATAATTTTGTGTGCAGTCTCTATTTTTCACACGTTGCTTGCTGGTGTTACAGATACTGTACTATTATGGTTAGCGGCAGTGTTAAAAGAACCGGGCCCGGGCCCGGCCGTAGCCCAACCGTGAATAGACGCGGGCCTTGGAGCACAAAGGCCCGGAGCTCTATTCGGCCTCCGCTGTGCATGGGTCGTGGTCCAACCTCTTAAACCTTTGTTTGAACAGTATAATTCAACCTTTTGAACCTTCCTTGCACTGTTTTCTTACTTTCTGAACTCCTCAAATCAAAAAAAAATCACCTCACTTTTATTTCTCACGATTGAAAATCCTAAACCCTAAATCGACGTCGCTGTTCATTGCTGCTTTCGCAATCGCCACCGTCTAAATCGCCGTCGCCCTAGACTAAATCGTCGTCGCCACCTTCTCCTACTTCTCCTTTACTCTCTACTGGTTCATTTTTTTTTAATTTGCAGTTTCCTTTTTGCGTGGTTGATAAATTCAAAAAGTATGTGGGTAGGTCTTGGAAAGAGTATTAGAAACTAGTGAATCGGTGATAATGGAAACTGGGAAGTGAAATAGGAGGATTTGTAGAGCCATGGGAAGGAGATTCTGTTTTTGCAGATGTAATCACTACAACAGAACTGCTATTTTATAGCGGCCCAAAGCCGCTATGGATAAGAACCATAGCGGTTTCATAACTGCTGTATATAAACATGTTATAAAAAACTGCTAAATATTTATAACGCTTTTTATACCGTTATTAAAGATCCCGTTTAATAGCGATGTCCTGCCGTTATGTTAATCTATTACGGTAGCTCAGTTTGACCACTATTATACATCAGAATCTCATTCGAAGCGAAAATAGTTATAACGCATTTTTGCCGCTATGCTACATCAATACAATAGCTCATTTTTACCGCTATGCTACATCAATACAATAGCTCATTTTTACCGCTATTATACATCTAAATCTCAATAAATTTCAGATTATTCGTAACGCAGTTTTACTGCTATAACATATATCTTTGATAGCTTCAATAGGACGCTATTAAGTTAACATGTTATAGTAAAAACCTCCCTACAACTCATACATTTTAATAATAATAATAATAATCAAAATGAATCTTCATAACAAGTTAAAGATGAACACACAAAATATACTAATAACAAATAAAGTATCAACTAACAAAAGAAATTCAATCCATGAGTTAACACCTAATTCAATACATATATTTTCAATTCCCATTGATGTCAACTTGAGTACACAAAATACAAAACATGGTTCATAATTGTCCAGTTAACACACAATAGACACAGGACAAAATAGCCCAATCCTGCTAGATAAAATAGCCCAAACCGGCTAGACAAAACACTTCAAACAACTTAGCACCTCCGTCTTACTTTCATTGCCTCATCACCCTTTGTCGGCCTGTATACAACAAAAACGAATCATTGATGAGGAGTAAAATATAAGAACTATGTGAATCACACGACAATGCTTTCATAATGCATAATTGTAATCTCATATTTACAACAAAAAATTGCCAAATTAATATAAGAACTAAGTACTACATACAAACTGGGTCTGTTATAATCTTGATAGTCTCTGAACTAAGCACTGTGCAATAACAGATACATACTTTTCTCTTTTAGTTCTGTCATATTCTCCATTTTTCAAAAATTACATGCATATGGAACAATAAACAACCATGGATATTTGTTATTGCATATTTTTCATTATTTGTATATGCGTATTACAGGATTGTGCTGGAGTTATACTTTTTGCTGCAGAAAAGGCTAGCCAGGTTGCTCTGCAGGTACAGCAGTTATTGTTGAACTATGAAAAATAGCATGCAGCATTACATGCTTACAGGATTATTGAGAATTTTTCAGTAATCACTCGATTGGTCGCTAACATTAACTTGGGTCTGATGTACTGATGCCCATATCATCAATAATTCATGAATGAGGACCTAGTGTTCATGTTTTGTATCATCATCTCATACGAATTATCATAATATGCAACAAAAATATTTTCCCCCTTCTTGGGTAACCTCTACTGGGAAAAGAGATATAACATCAATGCAAATAAGCAAATCTATGTAAGGAACCAAGGTTACATGCTTGCTTTTGAAAAGTAGCTACCAAGATGCAACGTCTGTTTGAAATGCATATCAGCATACATATCATATTATTTGGAAATAGACTACTACCTGCATACTAGCATTAACCGTAAAAGCATAATACGAATATTATTTGAAAATAAATTTAATATCACCATTTTTTGAATTTTGGGTTATATGCTTCATCAGCTTTCATGTCGGTTTATATACCATAATCCATGTCATTTATATTCTGAACTATATTCTATAGGTGTAGGCTACAATCAGATCTGGTATTTTATCATAATGGATGCATACAATTCCCAAATGCAAGTATTCAGCTTTTAGTTCTTAGTTGCAGTAACATAAACATATTTCATTGCATTTATTTCAGCGGAAATTGTGCGTGCAGAATGTGTGTTAGGAGCATTCTGTTTTGAGTTTTGCTACAGTCAGTTGCTTGAAGCGATTGAAAGAAATACTGGCTCCCCCATTCGTCAACCACAAATAAATTAATCCAGTTGAACATATTTCAATATCATTGCGGGACCCACTCTACCTCATTGGCCAGTAGCAGTCGCAAGTGTCATTTACAGTCGCTTTAGAGCGACTGGCTGTAGCAAATTTCTTCAGTTTTATATACAAAAGACACTGCAGGAATTAAATTAGCGATAAATATTTCTGCCCCTAGTAATCATATAATAATTAGCAACTTGTATTAATTTTTTTTATATGATTTCACAATAAATATTGTTGCAAGTGAAAAGCATGGGCACTAAAGATAGGGATAGGGCTGTAACCAAGTAATAAAATTTGGAAAGTCTGAAGTCCATATGCATTCGTGTTTGGGGAATGAATTTTTTTTTCGGAAATCCGAAAAATGGATACGGGTATGATTATATCTGCATCCAATAATTTGATGTAGGAAACTATGCATAATGATTGATGCTGTGCATGTATAAATGAAGTTTTGCTATCAAAAATTAATTAGCATCATCACAATTTTAGTTTTTCGCATTTATGTTAATATTATTACTGGAAAAGATTTACAATGAATAAGAAAACTCCAGTTGTTTGTTTGACAAAGTTAATGAATGTAGTGGATCGATATTTAATATTCGTCCATCTTCTAGATATAGATTTTCGATATCCAAAAACTATTTCAAATGCACATGCGAATATAAGCATTTTCTGCATCTAGGAGATCGGTTGACAGAGCCAACTACGGATGTAGCTTGATGCTCTTTTTTTTTCTATATCCTTTTAGTTTTGGTAAGTTAGACCTCTACTTTTTTTCATTTGCTTTTTTGCAATTAAGTTCGAGGGCTTAATTACAAAAATATGGAATTCAAGGGGTCCTGATTGATTGAATATAGAGGGACATTTACTTTTTTCCTTCCACGCGGATGTCCAACTTTGAATGTATTATGGTTTGCTTATTTCCCTCATCAGTACAGTAATCTTTTGACAATATAGATTTGATTTTTAATTTATTTTTGTTTCGCCAGTCCATTTCTTAACCTTGGTTCCTCTTTGTTTCTATTAAATTCCCTCGTCCTTGCCAATTTTATGCAGTTAACTTAAATCTTTATTTACTCATATTTAATTATGTTTCTTATTTTTTTCCTTATATCTTGATTTTTGATTCTTCAGGAATCAGATGTGCTAAACTGCCAGTTTAAGTCAGTGTCATTTTACTAGATAGTTAAATTTTCGTTCTGTCATGGCAGGCTATTCAATGTCTAGGCAGCAATCGCAGGCTATTACAACAGTACGTTATTTTTGGTGATGTACCAAAAATTGTTGTTGATTGAGTTGTGCATGATTAAAAGCTTTGGTACCATTAGTTGGAGGGTAACTTTGGTGCCAATGGATGCATTATGCAAATATGCAAGCCAGTCTAATTAGTGTACGATAAAATGAGAAATATTAACAGCCTTTTTTTGACACCCAAGTTATCTCTTAGAAAATATGCATTATGCAAATATCCGTTGGTAACTTTTTCATGTAGCATTGTTAGTTGTAACTTTGCATATGGAACAACACCTTAGCAAGTTCAACAATCTTTTACAAATCCTAAAAATCTGCATATTGTACAAAAATAAGAACTTGTTCCTAATTCTATCGCAAGCCAAATTCAAAAAAGAAAACTGAGGATCTTGATTTTATTGATTCCAAAATGGTAGATCAACAAGTTGGACTTGCATGAACATTTGATAGAACTAGAATATATAGCAGATCCCAATTTCATAATAGATAACAATATATTAACGAGATTTTGACTAAAAATGTATATTTAAAACAGTTTTGGAGATATCAAGCAAGTGATCAAAACTGGAAAGCAAAGATGAATATAAAAGGAAAAAGGATTCCGAAATCATAAATTATTAGAATTTATCTACTGCAAACATATTTATTACAATTCTGTATACTAAAAATGCACTTAAAGAATTTCAAGAGAAACAAAGGACTTGTGTAGTTGATTTGTGCTAACTAAATTTAAGTTGGAAAGATTTAGAAGCTTTTAAGGACTTTGCAAGTGTAAGTAGCCGCCATTTTACCAATTTTGAAATAGTTTAATGAATCATCAAATAGTCACGGCTAATGGTAAATCAACTATTTAATATCTTTTACTTCTAATCAAAACTCAAGTATCACCAATGAATGTCTTACCAGTTAATCAAATGCCTAATTCGAAAACTTTAAATTCGAATTTATATGCTGTGATAGTAAATCTAATATTTTTTAAGCAAAAACCAGTTACCATCTTACAACAAGATTACAGATTTCTACAAATCAATTTTCCATTGTACATCAAATTTTTATCTTCTTTCAAACAATACTCCTAGTAAACCGGTTAATCAAAAATCCTATTATATGCTAACCCTACAACTAATTATACATTCACCAATTATATGTTCACTAATTATACATTTTCATCATCCAAATAAAATCACGAAATCAATTTAAAAAAAAATAGTATATAAATGGAGCTTTGCAATTGTGAAATACAATTATGAAATTGTCATTAAATACAATTGTGAAAATGTCATTAAATTAATTAATTGAAGTTTTTGTGTTTTTGAACAAAAAGATTAAATTTCGGGCAATGATATTTATTCTAGTGAACTTCAGATTTTCAATATTTGCATTCCTAAGTTAATTCTGCAACCACACATTTATTTCTTAACTCTGAAGTTACTGTAAATAAAAATAAAAATAAATTACTGATAATTTCATATGCAGTCCAATATGTAGTGATAATTCGCACCTAATTTTTCTCTAGTTGTAGAAATCTCTTCTCTAAGTCCGACACTTTACTTTCAAGTAGCAGTGTATGCTTATCCTTAACTTGCGCTAAAGCCGCTCTACTAAGACTCATTCCTCTTCCCATCGCTCAAAGCCGACCCGGTCTTTCTTGCCCTAACACTTGTGCAAGTGCATCTTCTCTATAATTAACTGGCGAGCTCGATTGTCAAGCACTTTCAATTTGTTTAATCTTTTCCTACAAAACATGATTAATTTCATATTATTGCAGTTTAAACTAAAACATAGTATTTAAATTAAAATAGGAAACACACTCAGAAGCTTGCAAATTTAAATACCACATATATGACATCTTTTATTTTTTCAGAACTCATTAAAACATAGTATTTATATACCTATCATATGTATTTGAAAAGTATGAACTTACTATAACATCCGCAACAATCATATTCACCGGTTCACCATTTTTCTTAGTGCGAGATTTGATCCAGACTACACTTCTAGAGACGGCAGTGCGATCGCTACTTTCGCTTTTCTACATTCAAAAAACACCAAATAACAAAAGCAATTAACTTAAAAGTTTCGTAAATATTGCAGTAAATTGTAACTACAATTTTGTTACCAAATCTTCAGCTAGTCGTGCCATTCCTTTACGACTGGACGTGTGTGGCAACTGCCTCTGTCTAATAGCTGTGTTCTTCTCGCTCACAGCCTGAAATAAGAATCGTATGGTAGTATGATATTCAACTTAGTCATTACAGATAAATATTACATTGTCATTACAGATAAATATTACACTGCCATTACAGATAAATATTACCAATATTTTAGACAGCCACTTAGTGTACTGTTATAAATCTGAACAATTTACTGGTAGGATACAAAATCCAGGTGTCATGACTACGTAGTGTGTAAGTATTTTCACAATCATAAGATAATGAATAATTAGAAAAGAGTCAATTCTGATGCGAAATTGTAAAATTAAATAAAAATAGTTAATTCATGTGCACATAAATTTGAATCTTAATGTCAGGATGAAGAGTAAGAAATGAAGTGACTAAATGTTTTTATTCCTAAATTAACAGAGGACGGATCTGAGAATTGAAAACGACGCACCGAGATGATGTCCCATGTCATCAAATTGATAAATGTGATGTATTCGTGTTATGTATATAAAAAGTTAATACAATAAACAAACAATTAAGTAATGAACAAGCTAAATAAAAATAAAATATGTTAAAAACCATCACAGTAGGGAAAAGAAAATCCTCTAAGAGGGTGAAACACAACGGAACTGCTTACTCTAACAATGGAATAAGAAAAAAAACAGTATTTACATTTTTGAAAATGGTACATAATATGCTTATTCTAACAATGCACAACATTACAAGATTTGATAATGGATCAGAACGAACTGCTCTTAATAAACACTAGTCATCTAATATCCTATGTAACTATTAACACTACTGTTCTAATTATCTTTATAAAATATTTCTCTTCAATTCGTATGTGGTGTTCCTTAAAAGAAAATAAACAGATAAAAATACTTAAATTCATCATTAATCAATGCACTCCTTTCTCATTCAAGTATCCCACCGTGTGTTAAATATATAAACATAATGCACTATTTGTTTGCACTAGTAATTTAAAAAAAACACTATTTGTCTGCACTGGTAATTTAAAATAAGCACCTTTGAACAAAATAAGCTTCAAATGTTGCATTTGTTTCTTTAATTACACATTTTTGGCAAGTCAACATAAATGGAAGTACCATAGTTTACCATAAAATGGCATCTATAGGATAAGCCACCTTAAAATGATGTGATCCGATGATAGTAAAAAAAATAGATTCATAATGAAACTTGTATTATATGCACATCAGCATGCTTATTCATGCTAGCTTGCATAGAGGAACCTAATTATGCTAAATTGAGTAAAAAGGAATATGTGAGGATGCACAATTTCTTGTTTGCTTCTTATCACAACAGGGAAAATAAAATATGTTAAAAACCATCACAGTAGGGAATTCGAAAAGAGTTTCTTACTTACTTCTTACCATAAAACTTGTTTGATAGGTATCATTTGTTTGACAGGTATCATTTGTTCTTATCACAGCAGGGAATTCAAAAAAATAAATTGTATCCTTTGTTTTATTAAGCTTATTATTTATATCCAAGTATTGCTCATATCAAAATTAAATAAAATGTAGGCTTATCCTTGATAATAGCATAAATGTTCATTTAATAGATAGTTCCAGTAATAGTTAACATATTGCAAATTAGAAAAATAACTGTAACTGGCAAATATACATATCGTTATATAAGAAGCCAAATTGGTAATACATAATTATATTTGAACCATCGAAAAAACTTTATACAACAATTCATAAATCTTTCAATCATCTATCCAAACCAGATGTGATAAAATTACCATCATGCAAGTGCAAGTTTTTTTAGCACTGCCATAGGAAGATACTTCAAATGGGCTGTGTTAATATCCTGCAAATGCAAGTTTATTACCTCTGCAAATGGGTTGTGTTAATGATGGTTAGGCAACACAAAATGTTCGATGTATACACTCAGTGTTCCATGCTCATGAATGTAACATGATATACAGTAAAAAAAAAGTAAGGTCATTTTTTTTGGATTCAAGTTAACTGTAATAATCATAGAGGCAAGTTTTATGGAAACAATGCACTTTAGTTTTGATGAAGTGAGGCTGGATATAAAAATGGAAAGCAAAATTAATTTGCTTGTTCATATAAAAATGGAAAGCAAATTAATTTGCCTATTCGTATAAAAATGAAAACAATAACTTGGATATAAAAATGGAAAGCAAATTAATTTTTAATTTTAAGTTATTTTATTTTTCCCTGTTCGTAAGGATCACTATTAAAGACGATTCTCCTAAAAACCGAAACCGTCTGGTTCCAAACCACATAAAAATTCAGCGATACTTTATTGTCGTAAGCGACAGTAAATACACCAAGTTTTCTTTGTCCTTAATACATCAAGTTAAATTGGAAAATGACTTAATAAAACAAATGATACAGTTTTCTTTGTCCTTTAATATTCAAAAGAGATAACCATATACAGACTTTTGGATATACAGACTTGATCCAAGTTTGTGATGCATGTATGATAAGTAAAATTGGCAGTTGCTTAGTGATTCTTTATTGAGAGTAAACACGCTATTAATATTCTAGATTATATGCAATTTATATGACTAAGGCTTTGTAATGTCATCTAAGATCCACTATGTACATTGTTTTTCTCATAAAAAGCACTTACCATGATTAAAAACATATATAACAAATCTGCTTAAGACTTATAATTATGATTCAAATATAAAATGAGAAACTTCATCATTTTGACAAAAAAATTAGCAAATCATCTAATAGCATTGAAAAAAAAAAGAATGTGTCTTACTTTATTAAGGATTTCCCTAGCTATAACTGATTAACGAACATTGAATTTTTTAACAAATCACCTAATAGCATTGAAAAAAATGAATGTGCCTACCAATTTAGAAAGGGTAATCTCATCGTCTGCTTGATTGTCTTCAAGCTACTTATTTGTTGCGCTTTTCTTTTTATGCTCGTCGAATTCTTTTTGCATGTGCCTAGTTCTCACATTTCCACAGTTGCTCATTTTCTGTACCACAAGCAACGAACTAATTAAACAATAACAAAACAATAATTACAAAACAAATTATGAAACTATATTCAAATATGATAGGTTTGCATGATAACGTGTCAAAACAAGACACTACAAGACACTGGGAACTATTTATTATCATAGAAAACAAAATACTACCAAAAATCTTGGTTTCCACCAGGTGATAAATATCAAATGTGTTAAATGATTAAGCTAAATCGAAACGATTCTCAGATTATTAATCAAATAAAGGGTATTAAGTATCAACAATTAACATAGCCAATCTAGAGAGCTGACAAAGGCCTATTTCTACGCGAAGCTAATTCTTAAAATGCCCAGTTAACATCATTCATCATTAAATATTCTGGGAAGCGCAGGAAGCATTGCGCTGATAGTAATTTAATGTTAGCCCTTGAATATTGTTGTCAGTTTGCACTAAAATTATACTAAACTGGTGTTTAACTATGTTGAACTATGCTGCAGGTGAAGAAACCTAAAATTTTGACCTGAAAGTGGATAACAATACCTTAATGATGGCTTGAACTCTGAACTGATAAGGTTCACCCTAAACTACAGGGGAGGAAATTACAAACTGACTAGGGTCAAATATGATCGACGTAAGTTATACCAAGTTATCGTATATTTAGTTTGATTAGTCCCATGAAAGACGACTTACCATCATCAAAGCTAATATACTTGGATGCACCCATAAAAGCGTGCTCTAAATAAGTACAATGATCTTTTTTTGTTCTATCTCGCTGATTAAAATAAATCTTCAGTATGCTTAATTTTTAACTTTTGTTTAGAGATTTAAGCTTCATTAACCAATTTAGAAGGCAGGTCCATTTTAACAAATAGTAGATGTAAATTTATTAACTTCTAAAAGATGTAATCAGTACTGTTGCAATTAGATTAATTATTTACCAAATACTATGTACAGAAAAGAGGATCAGTGCACAAATAGTCAAGAATGAATGACCTTACGACTTCTCTTAGGTTATCTAACATTAAATTATCCTAACTATTTAATAAATATTGTCTTTATTGACGTGTTAAGATTTCTTATAATCTTTACTTTTTAACGTGGGTACATATATTTTTCCTAACTAATAGTCCTCACATATTTTCCTAACTAATAGTGCATCAAACTCAGTTTAAAAGACCTCGTAGGAGCAGAGCTTTAGTGACAGTGCCTAGGGATGAAGATACAAAGAAGTTTTGGCTTAAGCTATGGTTGATTGTGGATAAAGTCTGGTGGGGAAATGCATATGAAATTTCTAAGAGATGAAATAAATACAATGAAACTTCAATAAGTAGGCATTACCATGTTTTAATGGTTTTGCTGTTTTACAATTAATTAAGACTCCGACCAAGATTGCTATAAATAAATAGTTATGAACTGTATAATCATCATCAAAATGTTATCAAGAACATTACAACGTGTTCAACTCTTTTGCAAATCCATAATCGAATAAATCCCAAAAAACAGCAACCATTAAATCGAAAAATAACATTTTGTTAACTCTTTTGTAAATCGAAAATAAGAGCAACCCTAAAATCGAAGAAATTTGATTATTTCCCTTCTCAATATGTATTCTATTCGAATAAATCCCAAAAAACAGCAACCCTAAAATCGTAAATCCGAATCTATAAATCTATAATTGTGAATCCATGATCATAAATTCAGATTTACGACATTTTAAATCACAAATAAAGAATCGGGTTCTCTTACCACAATCCAAATTGAGTATTAGATCTCCAAAACGCGCCACCCTAGCTTCGTTAGAGCTTCAAATTATCGCAAGATGGAGGTAGATCGTAAATAATGAATAAAGAGATTAGAGATGGAAGATGCTTCCGGCAAGCGGTATTTTGGTGGAGATTGGAGATTTCTCGTGACGCGTTGTTTTGGAGGAAAGGGAGTAGCGGTTTTGCGGGGAATATAGAATAATTTGGGAAGTGACGATGAATAGGAGCGTTACACTCAATTACCAAAACAAATTAATGCGCGAAAGAAAGAATTAAGTTAATTAATAACAGTTTAGAATAACGTGTTATTAAAAAGCATTATCAATATCATATTTTGTTGTAGTGAATTTAAAACTGGCAAAATTATTTGTAATGCTATATACATTAGCTTATACTTGCAGGTTACAAAAATGGCATTTGGGTTATATTAGTTTCCTTGGTTTTTTGTTGATATTTTGGTTCATTGGTATATGTCTGGAAGGCATCTATTGTGTAGCTTCAGCAATGATGTAGTTCTGTTATATATGTTAGTGAGGTTATGAGTTGTTGTGAGTTGTCTGAAGCTAGTGTTATTTGAAGTTTGAGTTCATGTGGTGTACTTATGTTTTTGATGTTCTTATGAATTTGATGTTGTGATTGTGAAGCTTGGTGTTCATATGGCTTTGATGCTGTGGAGGAGAGATGCAGTGAAGTGCAACTTGTTTAAATATTTTTAAAATTCTAATAAAAGTACGTATGCGGTTCTTGAAGATTCGACCGGTCGAACCCTTGAAACCTTGAGCCTTGAGTCCCCGTGATTCGATTCGCGGTCCGGCTATGAAAACATTGGTTAGCAGTACTTCGGTGGGAGATTATGGTCACTACAATCCCTACACACACAGAAAAAAGAAAAACCGGCAAACATCAGAACCTTATTTATCCGCTTCAGCGGTCATTTTTGTTTGTTCGTTTTGATTCTCATTAGTCACCATATTATTGTAACACATCATAATTTCAGTACCTTTCTAGGCTAAAATTGCTTACTTGAATTAGACTATGATAAGGTCAACATTATTAAATGATCAACTGTTCCCTTTTATTATACTGATATTTTGGACTTACCGTTATAACTAGAATGCCATTTTCTCTCTGAAATCGTGCAATCTGCCTTTTTTTTTTTTTTTTTTTTGGAGAGCCTAATATAGCTAAAAATTTGGGGTTCGGTGAGGTAAATTGGAAATCATAATAATGTTGAATATGGTGGGTTCTCTTGGTTATGAATCTTGAAATTATAAAAAGACAACTAAAAGATAGCCAATTATTTATCTAGAATGACAGTTTTGGGAATATCATGAACCCTAAATAGATGTCCAACATTTGCTATACAGTATACATGAAAGAAAATCTACGGTCACATTCTCTATCAATAACTGAGGTGCAATATAATGCTTTTGAAGTACACGGTAGTTCTGCTAAATTAATTTATGCTTTTACAAAGCTGTGATGTGGTGATATAGTTCATGATAAGTAATCCGCTGATTGTGCCAAAATGCTTTACCAGCTTTTTATTTTAACAACGTTGCTTCAAGTGTCTGGTATTCTGTAGAATACATCTTATTTGTGTGCACTTGTCTTGATCATATTATCCTGCATGCACGGCACTGAATTATATGCATACGGCCGCTGTTAACTTACTACAGTATTAACTTCATCTAAACAGTTACTGAACTATACCTCTTTAGATTAATTTGTGTCTTCAAATGAACAGTCACACAGATTGTCATGGAAACAACTCCAGCTCAGAGTTTTGAACCGAAATCCTTCTCAATCAAGCTCTGGCCACCAAGCCAAAAAACTCGGCTAATGCTTGTTGAAAGGATGACTAAAAACCTCTCAGCTGAGTCCATTTTTTCTAGGAAGTACGGGCTTCTAACCATGGAAGAAGCCACTGAACATGCCAAAAACATTGAAGAAACATGCTTTAAATCTGCCTGTGAACACTTCGATGAAGAGCCGGATGGTGATGGAAGCTCAGCTGTACAACTATATGCCAAAGAAACAAGCAAGCTAATGCTTGAAGTTCTCAAAAAAGGCCCCAAATCCGAGGAAAAAGACATAATCATTGAATCTCCCAAGCAAAAAGTTTTCGACATATCTCAAGGAAAAAGATCCTTCATCGAAGCCAAAGAGGTCAAAGAGCTTCTTGCCCCACTCAGCGAAAAAGGGAACGGTTACAGTAAAATCATATTCAGCAACAGAAGCTTTGGCGTTGAAGCTGCTAAAGTAGCTGAGCCCATACTAGCATCTCTAAAAGATCAACTCAAAGAGGTTGATATTTCCGACTTTGTAGCTGGTAGACCTGAAGATGAAGCTTTGGAAGTTATGAGAATATTCTCGTCAGCGTTAGAAGGGTGCATTCTAAACTATTTGAATTTATCAGATAATGCTTTGGGCGAGAAAGGTGTAAGGGCGTTCGGGTCATTGTTAAAATCTCAAAATAACTTAAAGGAGCTTTATCTGATGAATGATGGCATATCAGAAGAAGCAGCAAAGGCTTTGACTGAGTTGATTCCATCAACAGATAAAATTAAGGTTCTCCATTTTCATAACAATATGACTGGGGATGAAGGAGCTATTTCAATAGCTGAACTACTAAAATCATCGCCTTCACTAGAAAGTTTCAGATGTTCATCGACTAGAGTAGGATCGGAAGGAGGGATTGCACTAGTTGAAGCTTTGAAAGGCTGCGAGCATTTGAAGAAGCTGGACTTGAGGGATAATATGTTTGGTGTAGAAGCTGGGTTAGCTCTGAGCAAAACCTTTGAAAAGCTCAATGATGTAAGCGAGTTGTATCTAAGCTATCTGAACTTAGAAGACGAAGGAGCGATCGCAGTGTTGGAAGCAATAGAGAAGCATTTGCCTAAACTTGAAGTTTTGGAAATGGCTGGAAATGACATAACAGTGAAAGCTGCAAGTGCCCTGGATTCTTGCATTTCGTCGAAGCTAAGAGCACAACCAACAATGGCTTGTTCAGTTACTAAACAAGCCACGGAGCAACCAGGTGTGGCTTGTTCACTCACCCATGGCTGGTCTATGGCTAGTTTTGAGCTCCTCCGTGGCTGGTTCACCCAACAGAGACTGGTTCTTATAACGGCAAACAGTTTGCCGTTATAAGAACTAGCCGTTGCAACACCAACGGCTAGTTCATTTCCTCCCTATAAACCACCCTATCTTTTCTTCTTCCTCCTCCACACAACCACTCCACCTTCCCAACTTCTTCATCAACAAAATGTCTTCGTCTGCACCCAAGCGAAGCGGGAAAAAAACCATAAACAAGAAACTCATATCCCAACCGCACTCGTCATCGTATGCGATGCAACGGTCAATCCAACAACAGCAACCGTTGCAGCCATCTCACGAATATGGCTACTCGCCATATTCAAATTATCCATACCGTCCACCGTACCAACCACTCGGTCCTCCTAATTTTCCTCCCATCCAATCGTCCGTCCCGCCACAGTTTTACCAACGACCGCCCGGGGTAGGCGTGTACGACGATCATTCGTCGTATATGTCAATGATGATGCAGACCGAGAAAAGTCAACAACCTCACCTAACTCCGCAACAGACCGAGGTTCGTGACCGCGAAGCGATGCAAAATCTGCAAAGACAGTTTTCGTATGGGTATGTCTCTCATACTACCGAAGAAAATGTTGGGACTTCTACGGAGGAGGAGGAGGAAGATGCAAATGAGGAAGTAAATGTTACAAATTCTGAAGAATTGAATGAAGAATACGTTGCACCTATCAGTCCCGAATATAACCAAAAGAAGAAGAAGAAGGTAAAGTCTTTAAGGAGCATTTTCAGTAAACGACACCAAACCGAAGTTGAATCGGAGACGAATCACGGAATAGAAGATATTGAGGATGATAATGCTGAAGGGGAAGATATACCAGCGGATGGAAGAAGAAAACAATGTAAGTTTACTTCCGAGCAGTACGTTTCACTTGCTAAATCGTGGATACGCATTTCACAAGACAGCATTGTTGGAAATAATATGAAAGGTGAGAAATTTTGGGAAAGAGTAGCAGAGTTCTACAATTCGTTGGAAGCGAGGAATAGAACATGGGCATCACTTAGAGGCGGTTATAGAGTTATGAATGCCGCGTGTCAGAACTATCTTGCAATACTGACAGCCTTGGAGAACAGACAGCAAAGCGGTGCTGCACCTTATGACGTTGTAAGTACCGTAGATTACTTTGAAAAATAACTTACTATACTATGATCGATTAGTTAGAAATGACATACGCTCATACAATATCCACTTTGTGTTACAGATTGAAGAGTCACGAAAGGCCTACCAGCAAAAGTATGGTCATCCATTTAAATTCCAAGACTGTTATGAGCTTCTATCTAGGTTGCCGAAGTGGAAGAACCCCAGCAACTTCATGTTTGAGCAGCAGAACAAAGCTAGAAGGATGAACTACTCTGATTCTAGTCCAGGAAGTGGCCCGAGTTCGCAAGAAAGAAACCCTTTATTTGGAAGTAGTGATGGACGACCTGTCGGCAGATCCAAGGCAATTCAGCTGGAGCAACGAGGTGCAGAGTTTGCTAGATTTATGGAAACAATGGAGAGTTCATGTAAGGCAACAAAAGAGCATAGAGCTCGATTTTCGGTGGAAAGAAACTGTAGCGACGAAGATTTCCAAAAGGCAGTTAGGGATGATCGAGAGCTCCGCAGACAAGAACATGCGGAGAAACAAGCCATGGAAGAAAAGAAGCTGGAGGAGCAGAAAGCTTTGGCGCGAGAGAATAATTATGTTAAAATGATTACATGTGATTTTAGTAAACTTACCCCTCTACAGCAAGAACTAGTAGCCGAGCAGATTGGAGAGTATAGAAAAAACAAAGGAAGCAGAAGCGGAAGCGTTAGTGGCTCGTATATGGACTAGCTATGTATGTTGGGTTAAGTTGTAATATGATTGTGAACTGTTTGTAGTATTTATGTGCTGGTGGGTGTTTATGTACTAGCTATATA
Source organism: Allium sativum (assembly GCA_030737875.1). Taxonomy (NCBI): domain Eukaryota; kingdom Viridiplantae; phylum Streptophyta; class Magnoliopsida; order Asparagales; family Amaryllidaceae; genus Allium; species Allium sativum. The sequence continues at coordinate 9,622,963 of CM060925.1, forward strand.
TGTTGGGGTGAGTTGTAATATGATTGTGACCTGTTTCTAGTATTAATGTAGTAGTTGTTGTTTATGTACGAGCTGTATATGTTGGGTTGAGTTGAAATAATGATACAATCAACAATATGATTGGAAACCACATTTATTGACTCAAGTACGCACTGATAGATAGTTCAAATGATACATAGTACACGACTACACACTGATACATAGTTCTAGTACCAACTACTGATTCCGACTATTCCTTCCTTTATGCGCCCACAAATGTTCCACCAACTGGTCATGCAATTGGAAGTGTGCAGCTTGATCTTCAATGTGTTGAACCATATCAACATATTCTTCCATTGAGTTTACATCTTTATGGGGTTTTGCATTTGAGCCCGTAAACATGTCAGGATAATTAGACTTTTGATTCTTATATCCGCCTCTTTCAGACTCCACAATCATGTTATGTATTATTATATAAGCATACATGATTTTTGAAAGCACTCTTGCATCATGAAAACGAGTAGGATTTCGTAAAATATGAAATCGGGCTTGTAAAACACCAAACGTACGTTCGATGTCCTTTCTGTAGCTAGCTACTTTTTCAGTGAAATACCTTTCTTTATCATTTGATGGAACTTTGTACCCTTGCATCAAAGTTCTCCACTTTGGGTATATTCCATCGACTAGGTAGTACCCAGTTTTGTGTTCGATATTACCAAGTTTATATGAAACATTTGTTGACAATCCGTTAGCAAGTTCTGTGAAAAGATATGATTGTTTTAAAACATTTATATCATTCAATGAACCTGGGACTCCAAAAAAAGCATGCCAAACCCATAAATCGTCTGTTGCTACTGCTTCAAGGATCATTGATGGCACTTTCTTATGTCCGGTGAACATTCCTTTCCATCCCGTTGGGCAGTTTTTCCAAGCCCAATGCATGCAATCTAAACTTCCAATCATACCTGGAAATCCTCTGGCTTCTGCCCTGCGTAGTATCCTGGTTATATCGTTAGGTCCAGGCGTCCGTAGATACTCATTCCCAAACTCTGCAACAACTGTTTTACAGAATTCTTTCAGACACTCTATTGCTGTTGATGCTGCGATTCTGAAATATTCATCCATTTGATCGCCAGATGTTCCATAGCTTAACATCCTCAACGCCGAGGTGATTTTGATGTGTGGTGAATGGCCGATTTCTTGTGCTCCGTTCAGTCTATAAGTGAAATATGGATTTGACTGGTGAAGTTTAAGATATATTTTTGAGAAAATAGCCGGACTCATACGGTAACGACGGCGGAACAAAGTTATATCAAAGGTTGGATTGTCGATGAAGTAATCCCTCATTAGTCTTTCATGTCCATCCTTGTAGTCTCTCTTATACCGTCGGTCAATCCGGCCATGCATGCTACCCCGATGGTTGCTAGTTGAGCCTTCAGCGAAATAATTGGAATACGCAACCATTGCGTGCTGTTCCAGCTCCTCCTCCGTCTCTTGCTCCACTTCTAGTTCGGAATTATCAGTTTGATTCTTCTTGTTTTTGTAGTAATGGTAGTATAGATTTGGATCCATTGCTTGCTTTTTTATAAGTTGAGTTTCGTTGTTATCTCTAAGCGTATCCGAATGAGAGATATATATAAGCAGGGATGGTAAACTAAATATCTCTGACATAGAGTACATGTAGGCAATAATGGGTGGCAATAATGGTTCCAACATGATGGTTCTGTCATTGAGTAGTCAATTCGGATAGTTGTTGTGATGTGAAAGGTTGGCACTAAATGGTTGGCAATAATGGTTCTGTCATTGAGTACTCAATTCGGACTGTTGTTGTGATGTGAAAGGTTGGCACTAATTGGTTGCCAATAATGGCTCTGTCATTGAGTAGTCAATTCGGCCAGTTGTTGTGATGTGAATTTTGGACATTTAAAATAGAATATTTTAAATAATATTGACGAGAAATTTATTTCGAATATAATTCGAACGTATATATTATATACGTCGTCGTTAGAATATAAATAATTATATATAATTATAAATAGAATTGAAAATGGCGCGGTAGTTCGATAATTCGATTTCAAACTTCAATTGAATGTACCGGGTGCAAAACAATCTGGATTTTAGTGAAACCAAAAACATTAGGATCTAATCGAGAATATCTTTCCAACGAATCCGAAAAATCAAGATTTCATAGCGGGAATCAAAAGATATGTCCAATTGAAAATTCTTAACAGTCGCTATGGAATTCAAACTTCAACTGACGATAGTACATGCGAACTAGCTCAATCAAAGCATGGAGTAGGAATTAGTAACTTCATTAAAATGCATTTTACGTTTAGTCTTACGGGCGTCGCCTGATGTTCAATCGCAACTGCTCATTATCACTTCGAACACGTCTATTTTCCCGTTCGAGTTCGTTACAATATGCTATTCCCCGAGGACACAAAGGTTGGCCTATCCATTCCGTGTAATTGCAACCATTTGGAAAGGTTGGGCATCGCTGAATGCGCCGACCTATATTGTTTCCCTCTGCTTGAACCACAACTTCAACCGCGTACCCGCAGTAGCAATGAACTGGATAGGAATCAACTATTTGTTCCTGCAGTGGTACACGAAAGAACTCTGCTTCCTGAGTTGACTGATTGACAGCTTGTTCAGATGATACTTGAACAGGTGGGACTTGAGTTTCATATGGAGGTTGAACGTTCAGCTGTTCGTACGACGGTTCAGTTTGCGGTCTAATGTAACGACCCAGAAAATCTGAACCAATTTAAAATTTTTAAATTGGCTAAAATAATGGATTTTAAATATTTAAAATAAATATTTTAAATAATGGCGATGAAAACTGAGTTGAATCGACATTTGAAAACGAATATAATTAATTATAATTATATATAGAATTGAAAATAGTGCGGTAGTTCGATAATTCGATTTCAAACTTCAATTGAATATACCGGGTGCAAAACAATCCGGATTTTAGTGAAACCAAAAATAATGGAATCTAATTGGTAATATCTTTCTAACGAATCCGACCAATCGAAATTTGATAGCGGGAATCAAAAGATATGTCCAGTTGAAAATTCTGAATAGTCGCTATAGAATTCAGGCCCTTAAAAATGGACATTTTGCAAATGACCTCGGATTTCGACGAAACCACTTTTGTTGGATCCGCAGTGTCAAGCTATTGCTAGGTTTCGAATTTCATAATTTTTCGAATCAATATGTGAGCGTGGCAAAGGAAAACGCGTTTGACCAGTTTCAGTTGATTTTAATCGACTGGAAATTGGCCATTTTTCAAACGGTCTCAGAATTCGACGAAACTAGTTTTGTTAGGACCGTATCGTCAATACAAAACTAGAAAATATTTTTCTGGAATTTTTCTAGTTAGTATGTGACCCCGGTAATTTGAAATGTACGTTTAAAATTCAATATAAGGATTTAAATGTAAATTCAACGGAAACTGATTGTAACGATCAAACCAGCTTACGATACATATCCCATTGTGTTCGGAATGGGGGTAAAACGCTATGGACGACAGGCGGTAGACCTCGTTTCGAGGTCGTATGTAAAAGTCAACCTATTTGCAAAATTAAATAATTAAATAATAAATAAAAAAATCTAAATTCCCTCCCTTTATCTTTCTTCCTGCCCCCCCCCCCCTGTTCACTTTTATTTCAGTTAAACAGAATAAAAAAAAAAAGGAGAAAAACCCTAACCGATCGGCGACCGCCTCCACCGCGCCTCCGACCGCCCTAGCTCCGATCAGGCGAGCAACCCTCCCCTACCTCACGTCCTCCCTCCATCGCGTTCGAACCCCGAGCCGCCGCCTCGAAGCCAGAATCCGCCATCCCGTTCGAACCCCGAGCGCCACCCTCGAGAAGCACCCCCGACGATCTGCGAAAACCCCCCCCTCTGTAAGTCGTTTTGTTTTATTTTTAATTCTGTAATGCTGTTTTTTTTTTTTTAGGTTAATACTGTAATGATTTTATAAAGATTTAAACTGTTTTTTTTTTATAAGGGTTAAAACAGATTTTTTTTAAAGAATTTTAAACTGATTTTTTTTAAATGAAATTAAAACTGATTTTGTTTTAAAAATAAAAACTGATTTTGTTTTAAAAATAAAAACTGATTTTGTTTTAGAAATAAAAACTGATTTTGTTTTAAAAATAAAAACTGATTTTGTTTTAGAAATAAAAACTGATTTTGTTTTAGAAATAAAAACTGATTTTGTTTTAAAAGTAAAAACTGATTTTTGTTTAAAAGTAAAAACTTTAAATAGGAAAAAGGTTTAATCTTTAAAGAGAAAAAGGATTTGAACTTTAAGAAGTAAAAATCAGATTTTTATATATTGAATAGCGAAGTCAAAATTCGATTTTTATATATTGAATAGCGAAGTCAAAATTCGATTTTTATATATTGAATAGCGAAGTCAAAATTCGATTTTTATATATTGAATAGCGAAGTCAAAATTCGATTTTTATATATTGAATAGCGAAGTCAAAATTCGATTTTTATATATTGAATAGCGAAGTCAAAATTCGATTTTTATATATTGAATAGCGAAGTCAAAATTCGATTTTTATATATTGAATAGCGACGTCAAAATTCGATTTTTATATATTGAATAACATAGTAAAAATTCGATTTTTACATATGTAGAGAATACGGGCAACGAAGCAACAAAAGGAGAGATTGGCGAAGATTTTATGCAAGGAAGTGTCGTGCAGTTGGATAGCTATTGGTGAGATTTCTGATTTAAAATATATTATATATGTGTGAAATGAAAGTGAATAGCTATATATATATATATATATATATACACGCCCCCTCGTCCACAAACCATGGACGATATTTATTGGTTGAAATTGTTGTGAAATTGATTGATAGCGAATGATAGTTTGGGATTGTTTGTGATTGATATTGGTTGATTGTGGTTGAAAAATACCCGTTTGTGGTTGAGAAATATTTGGTTGAAACCACATAGGATTAGTTTGTGGAAATGAAATAAATATATACATGCCGCCTGCGTGCGAACTAGATGCATGATCACCATTGTCAAAAACCGCGAGGTTTTAAGGTAGAGCGAGGAGCCGTACTAGGGACGGTCCCGGTGTAACTACCCTGCCGTTATGCTGCCGAAATTTTGAATAATATTCGTGTGTTTGAATTATTTTCATTTGCTTAAACTATATTTATTCATTGTATAGAAAACATTCATGTGTTGAATTGATATTCATTCGTTGATTAGAAATTCATGTGTTGAATGGTATTCATATTTTGAAATAAATTGTTTGATAATAAAAATCACATTTTTATCTATATATAGAAACTATAGAAAACATTCATGTGTTGAATTGATATTCATTCGTTGATTAGAAATTCATGTGTTGAATGGTATTCATATTTTGAAATAAATTGTTTGATAATAAAAATCACATTTTTATCTATATATAGAAACTATAGAAAACATTCATGTGTTGAATTGATATTCATTCGTTGATTAGAAATTCATGTGTTGAATGGTATTCATATTTTGAAATAAATTGTTTGATAATAAAAATCACATTTTTATCTATATATAGAAACTATAGAAAACATTCATGTGTTGAATTGATATTCATTCGTTGATTAGAAATTCATGTGTTGAATGGTATTCATATTTTGAAATAAATTGTTGATGATAAAAATCACATTTTTATCTATATATAAAAACTATTGAAAACATTCATGTGTTGAATTGATATTCATTCGTTGATTAGAAATTCATGTGTTGAATGGTATTCATATTTTGAAATAAATTGTTGATGATAAAAATCACATTTTTATCTATATATAAAAACTATTGAAAACATTCATGTGTTGAATTGATATTCATTCGTTGATTAGAAATTCATGTGTTGAATGGTATTCATATTTTGAAATAAATTGTTTGATGATAAAAATCACATTTTTATCTATATATAAAAACTATTGAAAACATTCATGTGTTGAATTGATATTCATTCGTTGATTAGAAATTCATGTGTTGAATGGTATTCATATTTTGAAATAAATTGTTTGATAATAAAAATCACCTTTTATCGACTATATGAACTATATAGAAAAATAGTGTTTTGAAATGAATCGTTTTACAATAAAAATCACATTTTTATTGTATGCAGAAATCGTTGAAATGTGAAGTGTTAAAAATAGCCACTTGTTCAAAATAAACATATATGAGTTGAAATATTCATTAATTAGCTAATGAAATGATTTGCACCTATTTATGTAACATTAGAATGAATGGTGTTTTTAAACCAAATAGAAATCAAATATGAAGTCGAATAGAAAATGATAAATGATAAGAACTGTGTATATATGTACATGCATATTTATTGAACAGGTTATAGCAAAGGGGCTAGAGAAGAGGAATAAAATTTTGTGCCCGACAAATAGGTACACATTTACTGCTTTGTTTGGGTGATGATTTTATGAGCCTGTTGGCTAGCCGCTTGGCTTTTTCTTTTTCTTTTTGAGATTAGAAGGACCGGGAACGCTATTTGCGATTTCCCGATGCTCCCGGTGCAGGGGAGGTTATGGCGAATTTTTTCCAAAATTTAAGGCGTTAGAAAAATATTTGAAGTGAAAACGATATGGAAATCATTGAATGAACTATATTTATATAGATATATAAATATAAATAAAATTAAAACGAAACGAGGCCGTGCAGTTCATATTTTGAAACCGTGATTTCAAACGACTAGTACGGGAAATCCGACCATTGGATTTTCCCGAAACCTCAACCGTCGGGTTCGCCTTGGAATAATCTTTCCAACGGCACCAACCTTGTAAAAATCCAACGGTTGGATTGTCTGGAATGTTTAAATCAAATTTGAAGAAAAACAGCGCCAGAATCGATTATATTTATATATAAATATAAATATAATTATATTTAATCGAATAACGACGCGGCAGTTCGTATTTTGAAATCGAAACTTCAAACGATTGTACCGGGAGATCCGACCGTCGGATTTTCCCGAAACTGGAACCGTTGGATTCGTTTTGAAAAGACCTTTCTAATGATGTAAATTTTGTGAAGATCCAACGGTTAGATTTTTAGATATGTGTAAATCAAATCTGAGGAAAAACAGCGCCACGGCCGCTTTATGGCCCGAAGCGTCGTTTTGAATAAAATGGCTATTTTAAAATAAATAAAAATAGCGATAAATAGTTGTAAAATATCATAAGCGATATGGAATAGAAATAAACTGAATTTGCTTGATTTGTGTGGCTTTTGATGGTTGAATGTGTTTGGTGTGAAAATTACATTAAAGAACACAATTGGTGTTGTCGAATAATTTAACCATTGAAATAAATCGAATTGAAATTCTAAATATACGTGAATTATTTGAAAAGGCCGAGTTAATTCTCATTTCGAATAATTGACCGACGATTGAAAGTCGAAAATGAAGACGATGGTCGAAGACCGGAGATCTTCACCTCGTTTGGATGGTAACCGAGGTCCTGATTGGGAGGCATCCCGAAATATGGATAATGAGTGGTGATCGTCCAGACGTACGTGTTGGTCGATGGGTTTGCGAGGTATTTAGTGCCTCCGGTTTCGTTCAGACCCAGAACGGACTTGTAAATGGACTGTGTGTCCGACATGGGAATTTGTTCTGTGTGATTGATAGCCATCAGTTGCACGGTGTGAATTGCCTGTGTGGCATGCTAAGATGCAGTGATCAGGGCTTCTGTTGAAAAGCAAAGTCTTGTGGTGATGATCAAAGCACCGCCTGTGTGGCGTAGCTTTGTGTATAACGTAAATTCGCGAGCCTCACACCCCGGTATGAACCTAAAACGGGAGGAAGGACCTCAGGGAGGACATGCGTTTCTTTCTAGCTAGGGTGGTGTCAGTGACCTACCAGCCCTGACATTTATATACTTTTCACCTATGTGGTTGTTGCTGTTGCGAGGCGCCTCGGTTTGATCGGACGATCCGGGTCCGATGGAGTCATTCGTTGGCTCGTTGACACCCCAAAGGGCGGGGAACCGTATTGTTCAGGAATTTTAATCCACGTCGGTGGACCGGCCCTGTCGCTCCTAGGGTCACTCGAGCTCTGATCCTGAGACACGGGCTAGAGCGTCTCGAATTCGGTAAGGACTATCTTTTGCCTTGGTTCATGACGGAAATCCAATTTCCAAATACGACATCGTGCGGTTTTGATTGTATACCTATATATGACGACATAGTGGTATGGGGCATTAATGCCGTCTATGATTGATAGTTATGATGTGAAATTGCTTTCAAAACATATAAACACTAGCAATAATATCAAATGCCTTTGTTTTATTCGTATCAAGCATATTTTGGCCGTTATAAGGTAAAAACTCTATCCTCCGGTTTGCGTTGCATTGTGTGATGGGAACTGAGTCTTATAACGGCTTCATTTTTATAAAAAGCATAGCGATGTTTAAAATAAAGATTTGTTTTAAAGCACTGGCAATCCAATGGAGTAAACCCGTTCCACGAAAGTGGCGTGGTCCTGTGATTAGCCAATTATATATGTGTTGAGTGGATTTCTCATACCAGTCCCATGACTGACTCGTAGTTTGTTTCACTCTCAAACTTGGGTGCCCCTTTTTCCACACGGGCAGCCTTGTATTCAGGTTTAGCTGGTTCTTTCTGGATAGCTGGAGCTGAAGATGGATTCTATCATTTATTTCCTTTTATGCTGTTCAGCTCCTATTGTACATATTTTGTTTATTTCCGCTGTAGACATTTATGTATAGCTGAACTGTATTTGTACTAAGTAAGATCCTGTATACTGTGTAACTCTGATGATTACTTTTATCCAGTATATTTTGTTGTTCATTCTGGTGTATTTATTTAATTCTGTTCTGCTATTATATGTTTCTGTGTTATATTCCAAAGATAACCTTGTTTCCGTGAGAACGGGAAATCGGGTCGTCTCATCGTGGTATCAGAGCTTTGGTTAAGCTTAGTTCTGGAATATAACATGTGAACGAACTCGTCAGAAATAGAACCAGTAGTGTTCTAGGACGGGTAACTCTATACAGATAGGATCAGTAATATCCTAGTATGAGTATAGCAGAATCAGGACAACTCGTTAGAGATGGGGTCAGAAGTGCCTCAGAACGAGTCGAGAGTAATATGTTTTTAAATAACGTATTTGTGATTATATTTATATATAGTCTGGTTTTAGAAATATAATTTTTGAATATATAAAAGATATATATTTGAAAAGTTAAAAAGGTTAACAACAATTGGATTGGTTGTTGTATTGTGTGATTGTAGATTTATCAAACCACTTTCGACTTTGTTCCTTTTCGGGGACGAAAAGTTTTAAGTGGGGGAGATTGTAACGACCCAGAAAATCTGAACCAATTTAAAATTTTTAAATTGGCTAAAATAATGGATTTTAAATATTTAAAATAAATATTTTAAATAATGGCGATGAAAACTGAGTTGAATCGACATTTGAAAACGAATATAATTAATTATAATTATATATAGAATTGAAAATAGTGCGGTAGTTCGATAATTCGATTTCAAACTTCAATTGAATATACCGGGTGCAAAACAATCCGGATTTTAGTGAAACCAAAAATAATGGAATCTAATTGGTAATATCTTTCTAACGAATCCGACCAATCGAAATTTGATAGCGGGAATCAAAAGATATGTCCAGTTGAAAATTCTGAATAGTCGCTATAGAATTCAGGCCCTTAAAAATGGACATTTTGCAAATGACCTCGGATTTCGACGAAACCACTTTTGTTGGATCCGCAGTGTCAAGCTATTGCTAGGTTTCGAATTTCATAATTTTTCGAATCAATATGTGAGCGTGGCAAAGGAAAACGCGTTTGACCAGTTTCAGTTGATTTTAATCGACTGGAAATTGGCCATTTTTCAAACGGTCTCAGAATTCGACGAAACTAGTTTTGTTAGGACCGTATCGTCAATACGAAACTAGAAAATATTTTTCTGGAATTTTTCTAGTTAGTATGTGACCCCGGTAATTTGAAATGTACGTTTAAAATTCAATATAAGGATTTAAATGTAAATTCAACGGAAACTGATTGTAACGATCAAACCAGCTTACGATACATATCCCATTGTGTTCGGAATGGGGGTAAAACGCTATGGACGACAGGCGGTAGACCTCGTTTCGAGGTCGTATGTAAAAGTCAACCTATTTGCAAAATTAAATAATTAAATAATAAATAAATAAAAAAAATCTAAATTCCCTCCCTTTATCTTTCTTCCTGCCCCCCCCCCCCGTTCACTTTTATTTCAGTTAAACAGAATAAAAAAAAAGGGAGAAAAACCCTAACCGATCGGCGACCGCCTCCACCGCGCCTCCGACCGCCCTAGCTCCGATCAGGCGAGCAACCCTCCCCTACCTCGCGTCCTCCCTCCATCGCGTTCGAACCCCGAGCCGCCGCCTCGAAGCCAGAAGCCGCCATCCCGTTCGAACCCCGAGCGCCACCCTCGAGAAGCACCCCCGACGATCTGCGAAACCCCCCCCCCTCTGTAAGTCGTTTTGTTTTATTTTATTTTTATTTTTAATTCTGTAATGCTGTTTTTTTTTAGGTTAATACTGTAATGATTTTATAAAGATTTAAACTGTTTTTTTTATAAGGGTTAAAACAGATTTTTTTTAAAGAATTTTAAACTGATTTTTTTTTAAATGAAATTAAAACTGATTTTGTTTTAAAAATAAAAACTGATTTTGTTTTAAAAATAAAAACTGATTTTGTTTTAAAAATAAAAACTGATTTTGTTTTAGAAATAAAAACTGATTTTGTTTTAAAAATAAAAACTGATTTTGTTTTAGAAATAAAAACTGATTTTGTTTTAGAAATAAAAACTGATTTTGTTTTAAAAGTAAAAACTGATTTTTGTTTAAAAGTAAAAACTTTAAATAGGAAAAAGGTTTAATCTTTAAAGAGAAAAAGGATTTGAACTTTAAGAAGTAAAAATCAGATTTTTATATATTGAATAGCGAAGTCAAAATTCGATTTTTATATATTGAATAGCGAAGTCAAAATTCGATTTTTATATATTGAATAGCGAAGTCAAAATTCGATTTTTATATATTGAATAGCGACGTCAAAATTCGATTTTTATATATTGAATAACATAGTAAAAATTCGATTTTTACATATGTAGAGAATACGGGCAACGAAGCAACAAAAGGAGAGATTGGCGAAGATTTTATGCAAGGAAGTGTCGTGCAGTTGGATAGCTGTTGGTGAGATTTCTGATTTAAAATATATTATATATGTGTGAAATGAAAGTGAATAGCTATATATAAATTGCTATATATATATATATATATATATATATATATATATATATACGCCCCCTCGTCCACAAACCATGGAAGATATTTATTGGTTGAAATTGTTGTGAAATTGATTGATAGCGAATGATAGTTTGGGATTGTTTGTGATTGATATTGGTTGATTGTGGTTGAAAAATACCCGTTTGTGGTTGAGAAATATTTGGTTGAAACCACATAGGATTAGTTTGTGGAAATGAAATAAATATATACATGCCGCCTGCGTGCGAACTAGATGCATGATCACCATTGTCAAAAACCGCGAGGTTTTAAGGTAGAGCGAGGAGCCGTACTAGGGACGGTCCCGGTGTAACTACCCTACCGTTATGCTGCCGAAATTTTGAATAATATTCGTGTGTTTGAATTATTTTCATTTGCTTAAACTATATTTATTCATTGTATAGAAAACATTCATGTGTTGAATTGATATTCATTCGTTGATTAGAAATTCATGTGTTGAATGGTATTCATATTTTGAAATAAATTGTTTGATAATAAAAATCACATTTTTATCTATATATAGAAACTATAGAAAACTTTCATGTGTTGAATTGATATTCATTCGTTGATTAGAAATTCATGTGTTGAATGGTATTCATATTTTGAAATAAATTGTTTGATAATAAAAATCACATTTTTATCTATATATAGAAACTATAGAAAACATTCATGTGTTGAATTGATATTCATTCGTTGATTAGAAATTCATGTGTTGAATGGTATTCATATTTTGAAATAAATTGTTTGATAATAAAAATCACATTTTTATCTATATATAGAAACTATAGAAAACATTCATGTGTTGAATTGATATTCATTCGTTGATTAGAAATTCATGTGTTGAATGGTATTCATATTTTGAAATAAATTGTTGATGATAAAAATCACATTTTTATCTATATATAAAAACTATTGAAAACATTCATGTGTTGAATTGATATTCATTCGTTGATTAGAAATTCATGTGTTGAATGGTATTCATATTTTGAAATAAATTGTTGATGATAAAAATCACATTTTTATCTATATATAAAAACTATTGAAAACATTCATGTGTTGAATTGATATTCATTCGTTGATTAGAAATTCATGTGTTGAATGGTATTCATATTTTGAAATAAATTGTTTGATGATAAAAATCACATTTTTATCTATATATAAAAACTATTGAAAACATTCATGTGTTGAATTGATATTCATTCGTTGATTAGAAATTCATGTGTTGAATGGTATTCATATTTTGAAATAAATTGTTTGATAATAAAAATCACCTTTTATCGACTATATGAACTATATAGAAAAATAGTGTTTTGAAATGAATCGTTTTACAATAAAAATCACATTTTTATTGTATGCAGAAATCGTTGAAATGTGAAGTGTTAAAAATAGCCACTTGTTCAAAATAAACATATATGAGTTGAAATATTCATTAATTAGCTAATGAAATGATTTGCACCTATTTATGTAACATTAGAATGAATGGTGTTTTTAAACCAAATAGAAATCAAATATGAAGTCGAATAGAAAATGATAAATGATAAGAACTGTGTATATATGTACATGCATATTTATTGAACAGGTTATAGCAAAGGGGCTAGAGAAGAGGAATAAAATTTTGTGCCCGACAAATAGGTACACATTTACTGCTTTGTTTGGGTGATGATTTTATGAGCCTGTTGGCTAGCCGCTTGGCTTTTTCTTTTTCTTTTTGAGATTAGAAGGACCGGGAGCGCTATTTGCGATTTCCCGATGCTCCCGGTGCAGGGGAGGTTATGGCGAAATTTTTCCAAAATTTAAGGCGTTAGAAAAATATTTGAAGTGAAAACGATATGGAAATCATTGAATGAACTATATTTATATAAATATATAAATATAAATAAAATTAAAACGAAACGAGGCCGTGCAGTTCGTATTTTGAAACCGTGATTTCAAACGACTAGTACGGGAAATCCGACCATTGGATTTTCCCGAAACCTCAACCGTCGGGTTCGCCTTGGAATAATCTTTCCAACGGCACCAACCTTGTAAAAATCCAACGGTTGGATTGTCTGGAATGTTTAAATCAAATTTAAAGAAAAACAGCGCCAGAATCGATTATATTTATATATAAATATAAATATAATTATATTTAATCGAATAACGACGCGGCAGTTCGTATTTTGAAATCGAAACTTCAAACGATTGTACCGGGAGATCCGACCGTCGGATTTTCCCGAAACTGGAACCGTTGGATTCGTTTTGAAAAGACCTTTCTAATGATGTAAATTTTGTGAAGATCCAACGGTTAGATTTTTAGATATGTGTAAATCAAATCTGAGGAAAAACAGCGCCACGGCCGCTTTATGGCCCGAAGCGTCGTTTTGAATAAAATGGCTATTTTAAAATAAATAAAAATAGCGATAAATAGTTGTAAAATATCATAAGCGATATGGAATAGAAATAAACTGAATTTGCTTGATTTGTGTGGCTTTTGATGGTTGAATGTGTTTGGTGTGAAAATTACATTAAAGAACACAATTGGTGTTGTCGAATAATTTAACCATTGAAATAAATCGAATTGAAATTCTAAATATACGTGAATTATTTGAAAAGGCCGAGTTAATTCTCATTTCGAATAATTGACCGACGATTGAAAGTCGAAAATGAAGACGATAGTCGAAGACCGGAGATCTTCACCTCGTTTGGATGGTAACCGAGGTCCTGATTGGGAGGCATCCCGAAATATGGATAATGAGTGGTGATCGTCCAGACGTACGTGTTGGTCGATGGGTTTGCGAGGTATTTAGTGCCTCCGGTTTCGTTCAGACCCAGAACGGACTTGTAAATGGACTGTGTGTCCGACATGGGAATTTGTTCTGTGTGATTGATAGCCATCAGTTGCACGGTGTGAATTGCCTGTGTGGCATGCTAAGATGCAGTGATCAGGGCTTCTGTTGAAAAGCAAAGTCTTGTGGTGATGATCAAAGCACCGCCTGTGTGGCGTAGCTTTGTGTATAACGTAAATTCGCGAGCCTCACACCCCGGTATGAACCTAAAACGGGAGGAAGGACCTCAGGGAGGACATGCGTTTCTTTCTAGCTAGGGTGGTGTCAGTGACCTACCAGCCCTGACATTTATATACTTTTCACCTATGTGGTTGTTGCTGTTGCGAGGCGCCTCGGTTTGATCGGACGATCCGGGTCCGATGGAGTCATTCGTTGGCTCGTTGACGCCCCAAAGGGCGGGAAAACGTATTGTTCAGGAATTTTAATCCACATCGGTGGACCGGCCCTGTCGCTCCTAGGGTCACTCGAGCTCTGATCCTGAGACACGGGCTAGAGCGTCTCGAATTCGGTAAGGACTATCTTTTGCCTTGGTTCATGACGGAAATCCAATTTCCAAATACGACATCGTGCGGTTTTGATTGTATACCTATATATGGCGACATAGTGGTATGGGGCATTAATGCCGTCTATGATTGATAGTTATGATGTGAAATTGCTTTCAAAACATATAAACACTAGCAATAATATCAAATGCCTTTGTTTTATTCGTATCAAGCATATTTTGGCCGTTATAAGGTAAAAACTCTATCCTCCGGTTTGCGTTGCATTGTGTGATGGGAACTGAGTCTTATAACGGCTTCATTTTTATAAAAAGCATAGCGATGTTTAAAATAAAGATTTGTTTTAAAGCACTGGCAATCCAATGGAGTAAACCCGTTCCACGAAAGTGGCGTGGTCCTGTGATTAGCCAATTATATATGTGTTGAGTGGATTTCTCATACCAGTCCCATGACTGACTCGTAGTTTGTTTCACTCTCAAACTCGGGTGCCCCTTTTTCCACACGGGCAGCCTTGTATTCAGGTTTAGCTGGTTCTTTCTGGATAGCTGGAGCTGAAGATGGATTCTATCATTTATTTCCTTTTATGCTGTTCAGCTCCTATTGTACATATTTTGTTTATTTCCGCTGTAGACATTTATGTATAGCTGAACTGTATTTGTACTAAGTAAGATCCTGTATACTGTGTAACTCTGATGATTACTTTTATCCAGTATATTTTGTTGTTCATTCTGGTGTATTTATTTAATTATGTTCTGCTATTATATGTTTCTGTGTTATATTCCAAAGATAACCTTGTTTCCGTGAGAACGGGAAATCGGGTCGTCTCATCGTGGTATCAGAGCTTTGGTTAAGCTTAGTTCTGGAATATAACATGTGAACGAACTCGTCAGAAATAGAACCAGTAGTGTTCTAGGACGGGTAACTCTATACAGATAGGATCAGTAATATCCTAGTATGAGTATAGCAGAATCAGGACAACTCGTTAGAGATGGGGTCAGAAGTGCCTCAGAACGAGTCGAGAGTAATATGTTTTTAAATAACGTATTTGTGATTATATTTATATATAGTCTGGTTTTAGAAATATAATTTTTGAATATATAAAAGATATATATTTGAAAAGTTAAAAAGGTTAACAACAATTGGATTGGTTGTTGTATTGTGTGATTGTAGATTTATCAAACCACTTTCGACTTTGTTCCTTTTCGGGGACGAAAAGTTTTAAGTGGGGGAGATTGTAACGACCCAGAAAATCTGAACCAATTTAAAATTTTTAAATTGGCTAAAATAATGGATTTTAAATATTTAAAATAAATATTTTAAATAATGGCGATGAAAACTGAGTTGAATCGACATTTGAAAACGAATATAATTAATTATAATTATATATAGAATTGAAAATAGTGCGGTAGTTCGATAATTCGATTTCAAACTTCAATTGAATATACCGGGTGCAAAACAATCCGGATTTTAGTGAAACCAAAAATAATGGAATCTAATTGGTAATATCTTTCTAACGAATCCGACCAATCGAAATTTGATAGCGGGAATCAAAAGATATGTCCAGTTGAAAATTCTGAATAGTCGCTATAGAATTCAGGCCCTTAAAAATGGACATTTTGCAAATGACCTCGGATTTCGACGAAACCACTTTTGTTGGATCCGCAGTGTCAAGCTATTGCTAGGTTTCGAATTTCATAATTTTTCGAATCAATATGTGAGCGTGGCAAAGGAAAACGCGTTTGACCAGTTTCAGTTGATTTTAATCGACTGGAAATTGGCCATTTTTCAAACGGTCTCAGAATTCGACGAAACTAGTTTTGTTAGGACCGTATCGTCAATACGAAACTAGAAAATATTTTTCTGGAATTTTTCTAGTTAGTATGTGACCCCGGTAATTTGAAATGTACGTTTAAAATTCAATATAAGGATTTAAATGTAAATTCAACGGAAACTGATTGTAACGATCAAACCAGCTTACGATACATATCCCATTGTGTTCGGAATGGGGGTAAAACGCTATGGACGACAGGCGGTAGACCTCGTTTCGAGGTCGTATGTAAAAGTCAACCTATTTGCAAAATTAAATAATTAAATAATAAATAAATAAAAAAAATCTAAATTCCCTCCCTTTATCTTTCTTCCTGCCCCCCCCCCCCCCCCCGTTCAC
Organism: Allium sativum; assembly: GCA_030737875.1. Classification (NCBI taxonomy): domain Eukaryota; kingdom Viridiplantae; phylum Streptophyta; class Magnoliopsida; order Asparagales; family Amaryllidaceae; genus Allium; species Allium sativum. The sequence goes on from CM060925.1 coordinate 9,639,779, forward strand.
TTTTATTTCAGTTAAACAGAATAAAAAAAAGGGAGAAAAACCCTAACCGATCGGCGACCGCCTCCACCGCGCCTCCGACCGCCCTAGCTCCGATCAGGCGAGCAACCCTCCCCTACCTCGCGTCCTCCCTCCATCGCGTTCGAACCCCGAGCCGCCGCCTCGAAGCCAGAAGCCGCCATCCCGTTCGAACCCCGAGCGCCACCCTCGAGAAGCACCCCCGACGATCTGCGAAACCCCCCCCTCTGTAAGTCGTTTTGTTTTATTTTATTTTTATTTTTAATTCTGTAATGCTGTTTTTTTTAGGTTAATACTGTAATGATTTTATAAAGATTTAAACTGTTTTTTTATAAGGGTTAAAACAGATTTTTTTTAAAGAATTTTAAACTGATTTTTTTTTAAATGAAATTAAAACTGATTTTGTTTTAAAAATAAAAACTGATTTTGTTTTAAAAATAAAAACTGATTTTGTTTTAAAAATAAAAACTGATTTTGTTTTAGAAATAAAAACTGATTTTGTTTTAAAAATAAAAACTGATTTTGTTTTAGAAATAAAAACTGATTTTGTTTTAGAAATAAAAACTGATTTTGTTTTAAAAGTAAAAACTGATTTTTGTTTAAAAGTAAAAACTTTAAATAGGAAAAAGGTTTAATCTTTAAAGAGAAAAAGGATTTGAACTTTAAGAAGTAAAAATCAGATTTTTATATATTGAATAGCGAAGTCAAAATTCGATTTTTATATATTGAATAGCGAAGTCAAAATTCGATTTTTATATATTGAATAGCGAAGTCAAAATTCGATTTTTATATATTGAATAGCGACGTCAAAATTCGATTTTTATATATTGAATAACATAGTAAAAATTCGATTTTTACATATGTAGAGAATACGGGCAACGAAGCAACAAAAGGAGAGATTGGCGAAGATTTTATGCAAGGAAGTGTCGTGCAGTTGGATAGCTGTTGGTGAGATTTCTGATTTAAAATATATTATATATGTGTGAAATGAAAGTGAATAGCTATATATAAATTGCTATATATATATATATATATATATATATATATATATATATACGCCCCCTCGTCCACAAACCATGGAAGATATTTATTGGTTGAAATTGTTGTGAAATTGATTGATAGCGAATGATAGTTTGGGATTGTTTGTGATTGATATTGGTTGATTGTGGTTGAAAAATACCCGTTTGTGGTTGAGAAATATTTGGTTGAAACCACATAGGATTAGTTTGTGGAAATGAAATAAATATATACATGCCGCCTGCGTGCGAACTAGATGCATGATCACCATTGTCAAAAACCGCGAGGTTTTAAGGTAGAGCGAGGAGCCGTACTAGGGACGGTCCCGGTGTAACTACCCTGCCGTTATGCTGCCGAAATTTTGAATAATATTCGTGTGTTTGAATTATTTTCATTTGCTTAAACTATATTTATTCATTGTATAGAAAACATTCATGTGTTGAATTGATATTCATTCGTTGATTAGAAATTCATGTGTTGAATGGTATTCATATTTTGAAATAAATTGTTTGATAATAAAAATCACATTTTTATCTATATATAGAAACTATAGAAAACTTTCATGTGTTGAATTGATATTCATTCGTTGATTAGAAATTCATGTGTTGAATGGTATTCATATTTTGAAATAAATTGTTTGATAATAAAAATCACATTTTTATCTATATATAGAAACTATAGAAAACATTCATGTGTTGAATTGATATTCATTCGTTGATTAGAAATTCATGTGTTGAATGGTATTCATATTTTGAAATAAATTGTTTGATAATAAAAATCACATTTTTATCTATATATAGAAACTATAGAAAACATTCATGTGTTGAATTGATATTCATTCGTTGATTAGAAATTCATGTGTTGAATGGTATTCATATTTTGAAATAAATTGTTGATGATAAAAATCACATTTTTATCTATATATAAAAACTATTGAAAACATTCATGTGTTGAATTGATATTCATTCGTTGATTAGAAATTCATGTGTTGAATGGTATTCATATTTTGAAATAAATTGTTGATGATAAAAATCACATTTTTATCTATATATAAAAACTATTGAAAACATTCATGTGTTGAATTGATATTCATTCGTTGATTAGAAATTCATGTGTTGAATGGTATTCATATTTTGAAATAAATTGTTTGATGATAAAAATCACATTTTTATCTATATATAAAAACTATTGAAAACATTCATGTGTTGAATTGATATTCATTCGTTGATTAGAAATTCATGTGTTGAATGGTATTCATATTTTGAAATAAATTGTTTGATAATAAAAATCACCTTTTATCGACTATATGAACTATATAGAAAAATAGTGTTTTGAAATGAATCGTTTTACAATAAAAATCACATTTTTATTGTATGCAGAAATCGTTGAAATGTGAAGTGTTAAAAATAGCCACTTGTTCAAAATAAACATATATGAGTTGAAATATTCATTAATTAGCTAATGAAATGATTTGCACCTATTTATGTAACATTAGAATGAATGGTGTTTTTAAACCAAATAGAAATCAAATATGAAGTCGAATAGAAAATGATAAATGATAAGAACTGTGTATATATGTACATGCATATTTATTGAACAGGTTATAGCAAAGGGGCTAGAGAAGAGGAATAAAATTTTGTGCCCGACAAATAGGTACACATTTACTGCTTTGTTTGGGTGATGATTTTATGAGCCTGTTGGCTAGCCGCTTGGCTTTTTCTTTTTCTTTTTGAGATTAGAAGGACCGGGAGCGCTATTTGCGATTTCCCGATGCTCCCGGTGCAGGGGAGGTTATGGCGAAATTTTTCCAAAATTTAAGGCGTTAGAAAAATATTTGAAGTGAAAACGATATGGAAATCATTGAATGAACTATATTTATATAAATATATAAATATAAATAAAATTAAAACGAAACGAGGCCGTGCAGTTCGTATTTTGAAACCGTGATTTCAAACGACTAGTACGGGAAATCCGACCATTGGATTTTCCCGAAACCTCAACCGTCGGGTTCGCCTTGGAATAATCTTTCCAACGGCACCAACCTTGTAAAAATCCAACGGTTGGATTGTCTGGAATGTTTAAATCAAATTTAAAGAAAAACAGCGCCAGAATCGATTATATTTATATATAAATATAAATATAATTATATTTAATCGAATAACGACGCGGCAGTTCGTATTTTGAAATCGAAACTTCAAACGATTGTACCGGGAGATCCGACCGTCGGATTTTCCCGAAACTGGAACCGTTGGATTCGTTTTGAAAAGACCTTTCTAATGATGTAAATTTTGTGAAGATCCAACGGTTAGATTTTTAGATATGTGTAAATCAAATCTGAGGAAAAACAGCGCCACGGCCGCTTTATGGCCCGAAGCGTCGTTTTGAATAAAATGGCTATTTTAAAATAAATAAAAATAGCGATAAATAGTTGTAAAATATCATAAGCGATATGGAATAGAAATAAACTGAATTTGCTTGATTTGTGTGGCTTTTGATGGTTGAATGTGTTTGGTGTGAAAATTACATTAAAGAACACAATTGGTGTTGTCGAATAATTTAACCATTGAAATAAATCGAATTGAAATTCTAAATATACGTGAATTATTTGAAAAGGCCGAGTTAATTCTCATTTCGAATAATTGACCGACGATTGAAAGTCGAAAATGAAGACGATAGTCGAAGACCGGAGATCTTCACCTCGTTTGGATGGTAACCGAGGTCCTGATTGGGAGGCATCCCGAAATATGGATAATGAGTGGTGATCGTCCAGACGTACGTGTTGGTCGATGGGTTTGCGAGGTATTTAGTGCCTCCGGTTTCGTTCAGACCCAGAACGGACTTGTAAATGGACTGTGTGTCCGACATGGGAATTTGTTCTGTGTGATTGATAGCCATCAGTTGCACGGTGTGAATTGCCTGTGTGGCATGCTAAGATGCAGTGATCAGGGCTTCTGTTGAAAAGCAAAGTCTTGTGGTGATGATCAAAGCACCGCCTGTGTGGCGTAGCTTTGTGTATAACGTAAATTCGCGAGCCTCACACCCCGGTATGAACCTAAAACGGGAGGAAGGACCTCAGGGAGGACATGCGTTTCTTTCTAGCTAGGGTGGTGTCAGTGACCTACCAGCCCTGACATTTATATACTTTTCACCTATGTGGTTGTTGCTGTTGCGAGGCGCCTCGGTTTGATCGGACGATCCGGGTCCGATGGAGTCATTCGTTGGCTCGTTGACGCCCCAAAGGGCGGGGAAACGTATTGTTCAGGAATTTTAATCCACATCGGTGGACCGGCCCTGTCGCTCCTAGGGTCACTCGAGCTCTGATCCTGAGACACGGGCTAGAGCGTCTCGAATTCGGTAAGGACTATCTTTTGCCTTGGTTCATGACGGAAATCCAATTTCCAAATACGACATCGTGCGGTTTTGATTGTATACCTATATATGGCGACATAGTGGTATGGGGCATTAATGCCGTCTATGATTGATAGTTATGATGTGAAATTGCTTTCAAAACATATAAACACTAGCAATAATATCAAATGCCTTTGTTTTATTCGTATCAAGCATATTTTGGCCGTTATAAGGTAAAAACTCTATCCTCCGGTTTGCGTTGCATTGTGTGATGGGAACTGAGTCTTATAACGGCTTCATTTTTATAAAAAGCATAGCGATGTTTAAAATAAAGATTTGTTTTAAAGCACTGGCAATCCAATGGAGTAAACCCGTTCCACGAAAGTGGCGTGGTCCTGTGATTAGCCAATTATATATGTGTTGAGTGGATTTCTCATACCAGTCCCATGACTGACTCGTAGTTTGTTTCACTCTCAAACTCGGGTGCCCCTTTTTCCACACGGGCAGCCTTGTATTCAGGTTTAGCTGGTTCTTTCTGGATAGCTGGAGCTGAAGATGGATTCTATCATTTATTTCCTTTTATGCTGTTCAGCTCCTATTGTACATATTTTGTTTATTTCCGCTGTAGACATTTATGTATAGCTGAACTGTATTTGTACTAAGTAAGATCCTGTATACTGTGTAACTCTGATGATTACTTTTATCCAGTATATTTTGTTGTTCATTCTGGTGTATTTATTTAATTCTGTTCTGCTATTATATGTTTCTGTGTTATATTCCAAAGATAACCTTGTTTCCGTGAGAACGGGAAATCGGGTCGTCTCATCTAATTTGGTTTAGGAACTGAAATTCGTCTTGAAGCTCCTGTAGCCTCATTTCGTTGTACGCCTGTTCCTCGGAGTCTGTAGAAGATGACCACGAAGACATCTTCAGTGAGTTCTAATAGAAGGATGTGCTCTAAGAATGAGAACGAAGGTGTTTGAGTGCGGTAAGCTGTGACTAAGTAACATATGTATATATAGCTGCAATATTAGTTATGGTGTGAATGGTCACTAGCTACACTTTGTGATTTTCAAAGCTTGTGTAGGTAAACAAACAAAATACTGATGTAACCGGTCACTGGTACGACTGTAGGGAACACTGTAGGGAATCTGCTTTTTAGTGATAAAGTGTATCGAGGACGACCCCCTGTGGCTACAGACTGAGAGCTGGACTATATTCCAATAACTCTCGACAAAGAGTGACATGACGCCACAGTCACATAAAAGATGACTGCACTATGCGAACTGTGCAAGACGTGACCAATCAATGTGCTACAGTCCGTCGACCAACTACAGATGGTTACGAAACGTTAATACATTTCAAACAACACATACAGGAACTAGAACAGCAGAACATAGTAACATCAAATAACGATACAAGTGATACGATACAAGCGATACGATACAAGTGATAGGATGCATAACGATACAGTACATATTAGCATAACATAAAATATTTAAATCCTAATTTGATCCACGTTGGAGTCGATAATTTGAATTACTTAGGTCGTTAACTTGATTTCGCAACTTTGTTATTTCTTCCTCTAGTTCCAAAGCATATGTAATTGCTCGACGGGGAAAGCGATCATCTATCCACTGTCTGAACTCGCATCCGTTGTTTCGTACTGGACAAGTATAATATCGTTGTCCAACGTCTTTTCCATGACGGATGACTAATTGCGGTGCTTCAAAACCACAAAAGCATATAATATTTGCAGATTGCACCTTGCCTTCTTCAACCGTGGCTCTTACACGAGGAATTACAAGGTTAGCCCTACGGTCATGTTGTCGTGCTGGATTGTCTTGCTGATTGCTTATTTCCATTTCGTGCATTCCTGCTTCGAGCTCTAATTGTCGCACCTCGTCATTGTGTCGCTCTTCCATTTCAATATACCACTCGGTTGGTTCTCTAGATGCGGACGGATTAGGATTTGATGGTCCAGAAATAAGGTCCGTGTAATTGTAAGAAGATGGATAAGAAATTGGCATGACTACGCTCTAAGTAGATGGATAGGGTTTTAGTGAAACGACATTCGATATATGTAGGAGGAGATGCAGTTACCAATGCATAAAGGAGTTTGCCGTTATAAAAATATAACGGAAAATTGTTTGCCGTTATAAAAATATAACGGCAAACTGTTTGCTTTTTTATTTTATAGCCGTTGCGCCCCAACGGCTAATTAAACGGTCGCAATCCCTCCCATTATATATCAACCTACCTCCTCCTTCTTCCACACTAACACACTACCTTTTCAACTTCAAGTTGTACAACCCAAAAAATGTCTTCTTCTGCACCCAAGCGAAGCGAAAAAAAAGGTGTAAGCAAGAAACCCCTATCCCAACACCAACAGTATTCAAATGACGATGCTCATTCCGTTTATCAAAGAGCTGGAAAAGAAATTGTACGCGAAGGGAAGGTTTCTGAGCCACTAGGGATGATTGGATCCAACCCTGTTTGCTATTGTGGACAAGTGTCGGTCGTTGTTGTTGACGAGACCGAAACAAATGCCGGTCGTCGATTTTTCGGTTGTGAAGCCTTCAACGACCACATGAATTATCCTGATGCCATTGATTGTTGTTGCTTTAAGGAGTGGATTGACCCTCCTATTTGCGAACGTGGACGTCAGTATGCACTCGAAGCACAAGCAGAAATAAGACGCTTGAGCAAGATTAATGCCGGTAAGACAAGAGATGGTCCTTTCCCTAAACCATGGTAGGTGTACGTGTTTGAATTTGATGCTGTTGTGCTCAGTTGTTGTAGTTTGTATGATTATGGTTTGGCATTTCCTTCTGTTCTACTAGTTGTCATTGTTCCAGTTGTTTTAATTGCTCAATAGTTGTACTAGTTGTTGAAGTTTGTATGATTATGGTTTGTCAATAGTTCTACTAGTTGTCATGATATTATAGTTGTTTTCATTATGTCGCAAGCAGAAATAAGGCACCTGGGAACGGCGCATTTTTCGTAACCATTTCGTGAATTGAAATGGTTAAAGCACTGGTGGACGACCCTTTTTTTGGTGCTGGTAGTCTCTTCCGAATTAAATGACAACAATATACGAAATTAATAGTAATGGCACCATTTTTCGTTCTGCAATGATGTGACTGGACAATGTAGAGAATCTAACATAATATCACGAGGTTAATAGTACATGCCAACATTTCTTGTGATGGCACCATTTATCGTGCTGCAATGATGTGACCGGACACTGTAGGGAATCTAACGTAATATCATGAGATTAATAGTAAATGCCAACATTTCATGTGATGGCACCATTTTTGGTGCTGCAATGATGTGACCGGACATTGTACAGAATCAACCATAATAACACGAGAACCCTGTAAACCGTATTCAAGTATGTTGAATTGTAAATGTTGGTCGTACATTGCCCTTATAAGTACTCCATATCTGATAATCCATCTCATACCTTCTACAGCTTCAAGCATCACCGTTGTAGAGTAAAGGGAGAAAATTTATTTTCTTGTTTTCTTAAAGGTAACGTTTATTATCAACAAAATTCGTACTTCTAGTTACTCTACTAATTCTACTGATGCACAAGTTACATGGACAATTCAAAAATAAGTGATGAAGAAATGGGAAGGATTTTTGATGAGTACGAACGAAACTTAGTGAACGATAATGAAAAGGGTTTAGTTCATGATACACAAGTTGAAGAGGTACCCGTCGCGATTCAGCATCGAGCGGTTACAGCTCCGCGTCCTTCTCCAGTAAATCAACGACCTAGTAATAGTGCTTGTAATAATTCTCCTACTCCAGATTTTTCGTTTAAGGATTTGCTGGCCCTCGTAAAATCCTATATTGAGGTTGAAAAGAGAGATGAGTTGCTAATGCAAAGTGGAGGGGGTTTAACATATGAAGAAAGATGGGCAATGATCACGAGGCTATACAACAACCATCATTCCCGGCCCACTACACGAACATCGGTTGAAGACGAGAACATATTTAAAACAAATCAAGCAACATATGATTCTCGTTACCTTTTCTAGTATGGTGAGGAGTTCGTTGGTTACGAAGCGTATAAACTACGCTACAGTTGGTTGACCCGCTATGGAACTGAGTAGGCTTATGGTATTGTGATTTTATTGTTGTTTTACTGTCTATTTACTTTGTTGTTTGTGCGTAGAATATGGAGTTATATGTAAACCTTGTTATGTTGGCGTGCTGTTTAAGAATTTTGCATTTCTACACGAGAAGAGGGAAACCTTGTTCAACATCAAATTCAAACGTTATTACATTCCAAATAACACTTACAGGAACTAGAACAACAGAAGATACCGGCTCTACACAAAAACATTCTCTACACATAAATACAGTGTCTACACATAACTAAATGTAGTCTCTACACAGAAACATAATCAAAACGTACACAAAATACATCGAAAGCACATAATAGCGGTAGTCAACAAATACAGAACGCATACTCAAACAATAGGAACATACAACTGACAACTGCGAAAACGTAAAACATCGAAAGTACATAATCATGGTAGTGAACAAATACAGAACGTCTACTCAAACAACAAGAACAGACAACTATCAACTAGGAATACGTAGAACAACAAAAGTACATAACAGTGGTAATACAACAAAAGTACATAACACTGGTACTCAAAAAATGCAGAATGTCTACTCCAACAGTAGGACCATACACCTGACAACTGCGAAAGTACATAAAAGTGATAGTAACTCACTCGTCCGAGTCATCTGAATGTGTACGTGGACGTGTGCGGCGCCGATGACGTCTCTCATGATCACCAACATCTGGAGGCTGACTGGACCCAGCACTAGACCTATGGTGGTAATACATCTGCAAGTCCTGAAGTCTCTTGCGCTCTGCCTCAAGCTGGGCCTCTAAATGCGCCTGCTGCTGTCGTGCCTCCTCTGCAACACGACGTAGCTCACCATCATAGTAATCTAGGCTACGCCCATGCTCTATATAGCCCGTATGCCTAATCCCCATCTGCATATCATACAGATCATGATATGATACCTGTGTAGGATCCGGGTAATCGTGATGGGCCGGAGGATGAAACACGTCAACGTAACGATCCGGTCCAATGGTGGGCACTGCCATGGTCCATCCAAAATGACTGGCGGTCGCCACATGATCAGCTGCACGAAAACTCTGACTGGACTGGGTAACATCCTCAACAACAGGTGGTGTAACACCCCACGTCCATTAATGCCACTCACAAAGGGAATGCATTAACTTCCATGGAGGTTTTAGGTGAATATAGAACAGTAAAATTACAACAAGACAGATATAAAATAGTACTTGGAAATTCAAAAACTTTATTTCATTGTAGCAGAAGTCAAAACATGTTTGATTACATCATAACACCATATTCAATGTCAAGTACAATATCTATCTTGATAAAACAAGTACATAATCCCATTACATGAATAGCCATTAAAAAGAAAGATAACAAGCTGGACTTTACTTCAGCAGTCCAAGCTTTCCAGTAGATAAGCGATCCAACTAGACTCCACTAGAACTTGGCCCAACCTGCGGACCTGAAGGGAGAAAAAGGATGGAAAAGAGGGGGTCAGACATAAAGTCTGGTGAATATGATAATTCTACAATACTATTACCAAAATAACTGGACTAAGGCATAAGCTGGAAAACAAGAAAATGTCTATGAAGAGCAGATTAAGGACATAGACAATCGCTAAAGGCAACGTTATAGGCGCTCCTAAATACTAAAGGATAAACACTATACTGCACCACACCAGTCACCCTAAAGATTCATCCCACTTAGCTTCACTTAGAAACTTTCCCAATGGCTTTACGTACCCCTAGCTGACTACATAGGTGCCGCCTGCCCCTATCTCCACTAGGTGTACCCTACTTCCCATTATTCGATCGGCTCCCTAACTCGTAGATACCCGTGCTGGCCCCACAGTGGGGTGTATCACTCCCCTAAAGTGGCAACCTGATACAACGGACATGCACGGCTTATACCTACACGATGCAACAACGTCTTACCTACCAGCCCGGGTCCACACACGCATATGAAACCCGTTGGACTTGCGTTGCCACCGCTCCCTGTTTTGGCCTCTTATAGTCAAACCCAGTATGCATGTCCCGTCCTCGACTTGGGTCGAGCCCACAAAGATACGTTTTGGGATACTGGTTGAAATGGGCCCCCACTATTTACCACAAGCATTCCACCTAAGCTTGTCCCCATTAGTCCATCCCACTTAACCCACTTAGTCATGTTCATTTACATGTGTGTTTGGTTAAGTCTAATCGTATTTCAAATGCCTCTAAAGGCAACCACCAGATTCCTCATGCCACCCAAGGCACCTACTTAACCCCCATGTCCCACCTTACATGATTATCTGGTTAAGTATTTCTTAGTTCATTAAGGCCATAACCTCATAAAGACCTCTCACATTAGACTGGCATTTATGGCAGCTGGATTTGCCGGGCGGGTCCGGGCAGTCTTACACCATAAAAGAGTCTAACCTCGTGTCTTTACAACTGTTATGCTTTAGTTTGGGCCTAGGACCTCTCACATTGGGCCGACATTTGTGACTACTGGATTTGCCGGGCGGGTCCGGGCAGGTTTACATCACAAACGGGTCCAACCTCGTGTCCTAAGCATTGATTATTAATAATAATCCACTTTCCCCCAATTTTAATAATTCCCTACTTGAATTATTAATTACTTCCAATTTTTAACAATGTCCATAATTGACTCAATTATGGACATTCATTCATGGTATGCAACATCTTACAAAATTGCACCCAATTTATTAATTCCTAATATTACCCCTACCCCACGTTTGAACGTTTATTCGCAAAATATATGTTAGACTCGAATAGCCTAACTCATAGCATAAAAGAGATTATCATAATAACAACATGTATATGTGACCAAATGAATCATAATAAGGGGTGAAACTTGCATATGTCCAACTTGCATAGATTATACATGTCATGGATCTAAAGGTGTCAACTTGTTCAAAATTCACCTAATATGATCTCAATCAATTTTCATAAACTTACATATGAACATGTGTGAATCAACATCATCTAATTTTTTAACAACATGGTTTTATATGGGTACACCTAACTCAATAGGCAAATTCCCATAATCAAGTTTTATTTAATTATAGTTTCAAGTTTATGGGTACACCTAACCTAATAGGCAAATTCCCATAAACAAGATCCATTTAAATTAAAAAAAAACATAACTTTAAGCATGTTCCAACAACATCATGATTTTACAACATAATATAGCATGATTTATAACATGGCATAGTATGATAGTATAACATAGCTTGACATGATTCTCAACATAGCACGACATAGCATAAGAGAATTTACAACATAGCATGACATAGCATATATAATTTACATCATACAACAACATAATAACATAATAAGAAATCCACAATATATAGAATTTACAATTACAAATCACATCACTTTCTTGTGATCCATTCATAACTGAGTCAAATTAGTTTGTAATAGTCTTGTGAGAATCATCATACTCACCAACAAAAGAAAAGAATTAGAGAAAGAGAGATCTTTTGATTTGATTTGTGTAGATTTAGTTGTAGATGATTAGGCTTCCTCTTCTTAGTTTGTGACGGCTATGCTGAACTCCATGGCAGCAGCATGACGGTAGCTTCTCTAATTTTACAAGTGATTTAGGTCTAGGGTCTACCCACTTATTTATAGATTTTAGAATTCATTTAGGCCATTAGATTTAACCTAGGAATAACCGCAGCCGTTCAGACAAGATGGGGTTTATCTTGTTGACTCAGCAATGAGTCAGAAGTGACTCAGCAAACACTCAACATATTAATAAACTTCTATTCATGTCATAAATATATATATATTTTCTACAATGTACATATTAGATACATCCCCCTTTACTTATTATTGTTTTTATATACATATTAGATACATCCCCTCTCTCACACACTTATTAATATTTTTATATTCATATTAGATACATCCCCTCTCTTACACACTTATTAATATTTTTATATTCATATTAGATACATCCCCTCTCTTACACACTTATTAATATTTTTATATTCATATTAAATACATCCCCTCTCTTACATACTTATTAATATTTTTATATTCATAATAGATACATCCCCTCTCTTACATACTTATTATTATTTTAGCAACTTTAGTGTTAATAGAAAATTCGGGGTGTTACATTCTCCCCTCCTTTTAGGATTTCGTCCCCGAAATCTTCAAGTCTGGAAGAATGTATATCCTACCATCCAAACGTCCATCTACTCATCCATCATACACAGGCATCCATTGTCCTTACAGACTTCTAATGCTTTCATGTTTAAATGCACAGTGTGTGTATATGTCCGTATCTAATGAAAAATCAGGCGGTCCACTGATTCAGTTGACCTCCTTAATGCAACTATGATCGTGCCATGCATCCATTATGTATGCAAAAGATCCTAATTGCTTACATACTACTTCTATATGCGTGCACACCCATTCAACCGAATGCAGCATCCATATGATGGTACAACCATTATACATCCATTATACTAAATACATCCATATATATGCAATATGAAGTGACTGAGCCGATCTAGTGCCTAAAGTGTGTGTATATATGCATCCACGAGCAACCACTAGCAAACACTTGCATCCATTTTGCATCCATCAGACATAACATGTCTCAAACACATGTTTCAACCATAGGATTATCCTAACTAAAGGTCAAAGATACTAATGAGAGGACATACTAAAGATAAGATAAGATAAGCTAAGCGATAAAGGAGAAATTAAAAGACATACCCTCAAAAAGAAAAGGGTACAACGAACGCATCTTCTCTTCTGTCTCCCAAGTTGCGTTGCTCTCATCATCTCCCCATTGCACTTTAACCAATCTGACCTCTCGATTCCTCAACTTTTTGATCTCCGACCCAAGAATGCATGTAGGAGCTCGTCTAATTGTTGCATCACGCTCTATTTCCACCTCTTTAAGCAAGCTCGGCTCTACCACCTCCGCGGTCTTGTGCAAACACTTCCTCAAATGTGATACATGGAATACGTCGTGTACTCCACTAAGTTTCTCAGGCAACTCCACCCTATATGCCATCTTCCCAATCCTGTCTTTTACAGGAAACGGCCCTACAAATCTTGGTGCTAATTTCCCCACGGACCCAAAGCGAACAACATTCTGTAACGGAGATACTTTGATAAAAACCATGTCCCCAATGTCAAACTCAAGATCTGTCCTCCTCTTATCAGCATACGATTTTTGCCTATCTTGTGCTGCTTTCATCCTCCTTCGAATCAACTCAATCTTCTCCGAGGTTTCCCTAACCATATCGGGACCAAGTAGGATTTTATCGGTAGATTCCCACCAACATGTAGGCGAACGGCAAGGCCTTCCATAAAGAGCTTCGAAAGGTGCCATGCCAATACTAGACTGAAAGCTATTATTATATGCGAATTCTACTAACGGAAGGTGCTCTTCCCATGTACCCCCAAAGTCTAGGATACAAAGCCTTAAAAGATCCTCTAGAATGCGATTCACCCTCTCGGTCTGGCCGTCTGTCTTAGGATGATATGCGGTGCTCAAACATAGCTGAGTCCCTACCACCTCTTGTAAACTCTTCCAAAATTCGCTAGTAAAGATGGGGTCACGGTCGCTTACTATACTAGAAGGAATACCGTGCAAACGAACTATCTCCTTAATGTATACAGAAGCCAACCACGGAGCAGTCCTCTTACTTTTCACGGGAATAAAATGGGCGCTTTTAGTAAGTCTATCTACTATAACCCAAATCCCCGTGTTACCCTTCCTTGATCTTGGTAATCCATCCACAAAATCCATTGAGATGCTTTCCCATTTCCATAGTGGAACTTCTAATGGGTGAAGCAACCCACCGGGTTTCTTTTGTTCTGCTTTAACTCGTTGGCACACCAAGCATCTAGCGACGTACTCGGCCACATCCTTTTTCATACCGGCCCAAAAGAAAACCCGCTTCATATCTTTGTACATCTTATCCCCGCCGGGATGAATGGTCATTTTTGAGCGATGAGCATCATCAAGAATGGCCTTCCTTAAGTCTTCGTCTTGTGGTACACAAAGTCTATTATCCCTTCGTAACCAACCCTTATCGTCTAGGGTATACCTACGAAGATGGCTTGACGACTCCCCCCCCCTTTGAGCTTTTCTACTATCTCAACCAACCATGGGTCGTCTCGCTGTGCCTCACCAACCCGTCCTAGAAGTGTAGGTCTAACCTCCAAGGATGCTAACAGACCGGGTACTAAGTCAACGGAGGGTCTAAAGTCAAACATAGAGATGAATTCTAAGCTTTGTCGTTCAACAAACAACGGACTCAAGGACAACCTTTTCCTACTTAAGGCGTCTGCCACCACGTTACCCTTGCCCGGGGTATATGCTATTTCAAAATCGTAGGAGGCTAAGAATTCCATCCACCGTTGCTGCCTTAAATTCAAATCCTTCTGAGAGAATAAGTATTTTAATGATTTGTGGTCAGTGAACAGTTCGAATTTCTCACCAAGAAGATAGTGATGCCAAGACTTAAGCGCGAAAACAATTGCGGCTAGCTCTAAGTCATGCGTGGGGTAATTCTTTTCATGAACCCTCAACTGCCTTCCACCATAGGCTATTACTCTTCCCACTTGCATGAGGACCGCGCCAAGTCCCGTCCCACAAGCATCAGTATAGATGGTAAACGGTTTATTCCCGTCTGGCAGCACTAAGACTGGGGCTGAAGTTAAGGCTCTCTTTAAACGTTGGAACGCATCATCGCAATCTTTGTCCCACGTAAAAACCAGGTTCTTCTTCGTTAACCGTGTTAATGGAGCTGATATTTTTGCGAAGTCTTTGATAAACTTCCTATAATAGCCAGCCAACCCCAAGAAACTTCTTACTTCGGTTGCATTTTTAGGGACCTTCCAATCTTGGATGGCCACCACCTTTGCGGGATCCACTGCTATCCCTTCTTTGGAAACCACGTGCCCTAAGAACCGTACTTCCTTCCTCCAGAAGTGACACTTAGAAAATTTTGCCTTAAGGTTATGCGCTCGAAGGGTTTCCAACACTTCCCTAAGATGTAGGGATTGCTCTTCTTTATTCTTAGAAAAGACTAAGATGTCATCCACAAAGACTACCATGAATTTGTTAAGGTATTCCCTAAACACCCTACTCATCAAATCAACAAAATATGCAGGGGCGTTTGTCAAACCAAAGGGCATCACTAGCCATTCATAGAATCCGTCAGGAGTCCTAAAAGCAGTCTTATCTATACTATCCTCAGCCACTCTCAGTTGATGAAAGCCAGTGGCTAAGTCCAACTGCGAAAACACTGAGGCGCCAACTAACTGATCAAAGAGATCGTCAATCCTCATCAGTGGGTGTCAGTTCTTTTTAGTAAGCTTGTTTAGTTCTCTATAGTCCATACAAAGTCTAAGTGACCCATCCGCCTTTGTGGCAAAAACTACTGGAGCACCCCACTCCGATATACTACGTCTTATGAACCCCTTCTCAAGCAACTCCTTTACTTGCTTATTGAGTTCCCTCCTTTCACGAGGAGCCATGTGACGCACTGGCAAAGATACGGGTTTAGCATTATCCACAAGATAAATTCGAAAGTCTATCTCCCGCTTTGGAGGTAAGCCCTTCACCTCCTCAAACACATCCGGATATTCCCGGACCACTTCTACCGATCGCAGGTTCTCTACAGACGCGTCAAGCGATTCAAGATAACTTAGCATAACGGAATTTATGGGATTACAAAAGATGTCGAGAGCATTACCAAGGCGAGTCACAAGCCTAACTACTCTCCTTTCACAATCAAGAATGGCCCTATTTCTAGACAACCAATCCATTCCTAAAATTAGCCCATAGCCCGTAAAGCCCAATACATAAGCATCACATCTAAATTCAACGCTAAGTATAGAGATTTTCAAATCCAAACATATCATGGTCAAATGAGCCGAACCCCCAATTGGATTTGAAACGACCAAGGGATCTTCTACTAAACTGGTGTTCAAGTGCAGTGATTCAACTAATGATGCAGAGATAAACGAATGAGATGCGCCAGAATCGAATAAGGTACGGACAGGATGATCAAACAGAAAAACTAAGCTTTCAACAGAAATTGTTCTACCTCTTTCTTGCAGCGGTGGGGCCGCAATAGCCTGAACTTGCCCCCTTGCCTGCCCTGGTGCCATAAGAGCCTGCACCTGTCCTCCCGAGGTAGACCCTGCCCTCTGCCCCTTCTTTGGACAGTCCTTCACTAAATGTCCCGCATCTCCACAATGAAAACAACCAGTCTTCTTTTTCTTTCTACAATCTTTGCTGAGATGGCCAGGCGTCCCACAATTGAAGCATTTCTTCCAAAAATACTTTAGAGAAAAAAAAATATTTTTCTAAATTTTTTTTCATCTGTTCTGGTAACCTTATGCTCTGATACCACGTGTAACACCCCACGTCCATTAATGCCACTCACAAAGGGAATGCATTAACTTCCATGGAGGTTTTAAGTGAATATAGAACAGTAAAATTACAACAAGAAAGATATAAAATAGTACTTGGAAATTCAAAAACTTTATTTCATTGTAGCAGAAGTCAAAACATGTTTGATTACATCATAACACCATATTCAATGTCAAGTACAATATCTATCTTGATAAAACAAGTACATAATCCCATTACATGAATAGCCATTAAAAAGAAAGATAACAAGCTGGACTTTACTTCAGCAGTCCAAGCTTTCCAGTAGATAAGCGATCCAACTAGACTCCACTAGAACTTGGCCCAACCTGCGGACCTGAAGGGAGAAAAAGGATGGAAAAGAGGGGGTCAGACATAAAGTCTGGTGAATATGATAATTCTACAATACTATTACCAAAATAACTGGACTAAGGCATAAGCTGGAAAACAAGAAAATGTCTATGAAGAGCAGATTAAGGACATAGACAATCGCTAAAGGCAACGTTATAGGCGCTCCTAAATACTAAAGGATAAACACTATACTGCACCACACCAGTCACCCTAAAGATTCATCCCACTTAGCTTCACTTAGAAACTTTCCCAATGGCTTTACGTACCCCTAGCTGACTACATAGGTGCCGCCTGCCCCTATCTCCACTAGGTGTACCCTACTTCCCATTATTCGATCGGCTCCCTAACTCGTAGATACCCGTGCTGGCCCCACAGTGGGGTGTATCACTCCCCTAAAGTGGCAACCTGATACAACGGACATGCACGGCTTATACCTACACGATGCAACAACGTCTTACCTACCAGCCCGGGTCCACACACGCATATGAAACCCGTTGGACTTGCGTTGCCACCGCTCCCTGTTTTGGCCTCTTATAGTCAAACCCAGTATGCATGTCCCGTCCTCGACTTGGGTCGAGCCCACAAAGATACGTTTTGGGGTACTGGTTGAAATGGGCCCCCACTATTTACCACAAGCATTCCACCTAAGCTTGTCCCCATTAGTCCATCCCACTTAACCCACTTAGTCATGTTCATTTACATGTGTGTTTGGTTAAGTCTAATCGTATTTCAAATGCCTCTAAAGGCAACCACCAGATTCCTCATGCCACCCAAGGCACCTACTTAACCCCCATGTCCCACCTTACATGATTATCTGGTTAAGTATTTCTTAGTTCATTAAGGCCATAACCTCATAAAGACCTCTCACATTAGACTGGCATTTATGGCAGCTGGATTTGCCGGGCGGGTCCGGGCAGTCTTACACCATAAAAGAGTCTAACCTCGTGTCTTTACAACTGTTATGCTTTAGTTTGGGCCTAGGACCTCTCACATTGGGCCGACATTTGTGACTACTGGATTTGCCGGGCGGGTCCGGGCAGGTTTACATCACAAACGGGTCCAACCTCGTGTCCTAAGCATTGATTATTAATAATAATCCACTTTCCCCCAATTTTAATAATTCCCTACTTGAATTATTAATTACTTCCAATTTTTAACAATGTCCATAATTGACTCAATTATGGACATTCATTCATGGTATGCAACATCTTACAAAATTGCACCCAATTTATTAATTCCTAATATTACCCCTACCCCACGTTTGAACGTTTATTCGCAAAATATATGTTAGACTCGAATAGCCTAACTCATAGCATAAAAGAGATTATCATAATAACAACATGTATATGTGACCAAATGAATCATAATAAGGTGTGAAACTTGCATATGTCCAACTTGCATAGAATATACATGTCATGGATCTAAAGGTGTCAACTTGTTCAAAATTCACCTAATATGATCTCAATCAATTTTCATAAACTTGCATATGAACATGTGTGAATCAACATCATCTAATTTTTTAACAACATGGTTTTATATGGGTACACCTAACTCAATAGGCAAATTCCCATAATCAAGTTTTATTTAATTATAGTTTCAAGTTTATGGGTACACCTAACCTAATAGGCAAATTCCCATAAACAAGATCCATTTAAATTAAAAAAAACATAACTTTAAGCATGTTCCAACAACATCATGATTTTACAACATAATATAGCATGATTTATAACATGGCATAGTATGATAGTATAACATAGCTTGACATGATTCTCAACATAGCACGACATAGCATAAGAGAATTTACAACATAGCATGACATAGCATATATAATTTACATCATACAACAACATAATAACATAATAAGAGATCCACAATATATAGAATTTACAATTACAAATCACATCACTTTCTTGTGATCCATTCATAACTGAGTCAAATTAGTTTGTAATAGTCTTGTGAGAATCTTCATACTCACCAACAAAAGAAAAGAATTAGAGAAAGAGAGATCTTTTGATTTGATTTGTGTAGATTTAGTTGTAGATGATTAGGCTTCCTCTTCTTAGTTTGTGACGGCTATGCTGAACTCCATGGCAGCAGCATGACGGTAGCTTCTCTAATTTTACAAGTGATTTAGGTCTAGGGTCTACCCACTTATTTATAGATTTTAGAATTCATTTAGGTCATTAGGTTTAACCTAGAAATAACCGCAGCCGTTCAGACAAGATGGGGTTTATCTTGTTGACTCAACAATGAGTCAGAAGTGACTCAGCAAACACTCAGCATATTAATAAACTTCTATTCATGTCATAAATATATATATTTTCTACAATGTACATATTAGATACATCCCCCTTTACTTATTATTGTTTTTATATACATATTAGATACATCCCCTCTCTCACACACTTATTAATATTTTTATATTCATATTAGATACATCCCCTCTCTTACACACTTATTAATATTTTTATATTCATATTAGATACATCCCCTCTCTTACACACTTATTAATATTTTTATATTCATATTAAATACATCCCCTCTCTTACATACTTATTAATATTTTTATATTCATAATAGATACATCCCCTCTCTTACATACTTATTATTATTTTAGCAACTTTAGTGTTAATAGAAAATTCGGGGTGTTACAGGTGGACGTATGCCATGTCGTATAGCAGATGGCCCTACTAAATCAATCGATGCTGCATGCGTAATCGTATCTGAGGACCCGGTGAAAAATATACGCCAGAAGGTAAGGTAACACTCCCCGATAATAACAAAGCTCTCAGCCGTCCACCAGCCTGCTGTCCTGGCTATATCTAGCTGCTCCGTCGGGTAAATCATACACCGATAAGTATGTGGGTGTGGATCATCCAGAATAGCATCGAAGTCATACAACTGTCTCCAGCACCTCTCACCAAGATACCAATAAGCACCTAGTGCCACGGGAGAAGATATAAGTGGAAATCTCCGTCCGGCAAGCATCCTAGCAATATGTATGATCTCAAGATCGATGGATGTACTCTGCTCAAATGGATGCCATAGAATCTGATCCCTATACATCCTCAGCTCAATCTGGTTATGGGCAACGGGAAACACATGGCGTGACTCATTATCTCCGGGCCCCCGGTTGTCCGCAGTCCAAAAGCATATACGGGGGAAAAAGGTCGATGGGTCAGCAATACGGGTGATAAAATGAAAGTTCCTAGAGTACTCAAAGTACCAATACTGTAACAACTCCCAGAATCCAAATAAAGAAACCTGAGAATCAGTGATGGTGCACTGCATGTCGAGACATCTGTATAGGTATGCAAGGATAGGTGTGCCCCAATCATATAAAATCGCCCCATCGGCATTTATCTCAGCCGCGACCGCAAAAAACCCCACAGGAACGCTACTGCTCGAAGAACTAAAGAAAAGGTTACCCATAAGGTATAACACAAATAATCGAGCAAGCTCCAAGTCGTCATCAACAGAGTAGTGCTCGAGTATCCTGTCCATAGCCGCACAGATCGCGCTCACTCTAATAGCGCCTTCTGCCTGATACGACATAGCAGAAACATCCAAATGAGGCAGTAGATCATGAACAAGTGCACGATCACGCCATCGACCATCGTCATAAGGCAGTTGGGGATAAGCACTTACTCCAATGCTAATACCAGTAAGCATGGAGAAATCAAGCGGTGTAAGTCCTAACTCACCACAAGGAAAGTGAAATGTGTGGGTGGTTTTGTACCACCGTAGAGCAATGGCCGCACACAATTGGACATCGGCATTTATAACATGGTTTATTCCTAAAATAGCAAATCGCACAATAAGATAAAATATGACTACTAAATTATCCACTTATTTCATTAAAAGGTCTATAATATTACCTAGAAAAAATTGAAATCCAAGAGCATGTAACAGTCCTGCGACCCCCTCCTTACCCGCCAAGTGTGCATGATAATATCTAAGTGTGGTCGCTAACGAACCACGTGGACGTATATTCCGCGACTGTTAACGGTTCAACAAAATGTTATACCATATACCCAATATATAACACTCAAAGAATACTATGTAAATAATACTAAAAAAACTTACAGCCAAACTCGACTGCGTGCTAACGTGTACTTCGTCATCTGGAAGAATGCGAAAGTTGGATAGCGCGAGAAGCTTCGCGGCGCTGAGGTTCATATCCACATAGCCATCGAGTTGGCCCTCTCTAGCGGCAACTGATCCAACACCCCTACGTGCCCTGCCTGCTCGTCCGCCTCTACGCCCGCCACGTCCCCGATGATCGCCTCCCTGTTGCACCTCTGCTTCTTCGTTCTCCATGTTTTCGGCGGCTACAAGTAAGTCTTCTATTCCGAGCACTGGCTGTTGGCCACTACCACCTTCACCACTCCCGCCGGCGCCACGATCGTCGCCGTGCATGAATTTTTTGGCGAATTTTTTTTAGTAATCTAGCCATATTTTCGAACTAATATCTCACACAAGCTAGTTAATTTGGTTAAAAACTGACGGATTGGTGAATTGGTGGAGAAAATTGGGTGAAAAATGGGGGAGGAAAATGGGTTTTCGGGTTTGAAGAAGGAGAAAGAGAAATGGAGCAGAGGAGGGGTGGCGGCGAGGGTTTTGGGGGGGGTAACATTATAACGGCAAACACTGTGCCGTTATAATGTTATAACGGCAAAGTGTTTGCCGTTATAATATTACAACGGCAAAGACTTTGCCGTTGTAATATTTATAACGGCAATATCTTTGCCGTTGTATCCCCACTCCCCAACCAGTCCGTGGCTGGTTCTCCCCTTCTGGGTGCTCGGCTCGTTGGACCAGTTTCAGAACATGAGAGAGAATAACTGAACAGAACGGATGGTTGGTTATGGTCTAATGTTGAAGAAGCTGGTGCTGTCAGAGAATGAGCTGAAAGACGAAGGGGCCGTTAGGATAGCTTCTGCTTTGGGTGAAGGCCATTCTGAGCTTAGGGAAGTGGATTTGAGTAGCAATATGATTAGGAGAGTCGGTGCTAGAAGCTTAGCACGTGCAGTGGCTTCAAATAAACCAAAGTTCATGATGTTGAATATTAATGGGAACTATATTTCGGATGAAGGCATTGATGAGGTTAAGGAGATATTGAAGGAGGATTTGCTTGGTCCATTTGATGAGAATGATGTTGACGGCGAAGAAGATGACGGCGAAGCAGAAGAAGAAGAAGGAGACGAAGATGGAAATGCAAATATTGATGGTAAGCTGGGGAACCTTAAAGTTAATGAGAGTAAGCAACTATTTTTCTATAAATTTATAATGTTCCAGGAACTACTAATTTGAGTGTTTTATTGTAATATATATATGAATGTTGTGAATATGCTTTTATTAGTTCTCTGTTTAGTCCCACATCATGGGAAAAAGTTAAACATCAGCTCCAAAACCTATATATAAAGGAGCCAATGTAATAGAAAGAAATATACATCTGAATGAATAGAAATGTATTCTCTCCCTTATTTCTTCTGTTTTGTGTTCATTTTATAACCCGTTATCAACACGAAGCTCTATTAGAGCTATTGTTTGAAATATTCTAGATCTATATTTATGGATCTATCATGTAAGTTATTTTTTTTATGTTTTGAAATCATATAGATCTACATATATGAACTTGTTGTATCTTCTGCTTAGATGTGATCCATACTTCTAAATCTCTTTTCTTTTTCAGTTTTTGTAGATCTAGATTCTATTTTAGTGGATCTAACTTTTTAGATCTAATTATTTGTTCTGATCCTAAATATGCATAGATATATTCTTTCAATTCTTTGCGGATCTAATTATGAGTTTGCAAATCCAAATAGAGATTTGATTATATATGTATTGTTTACATTACTGATGATGTAGAGGTAGATCTAGTTTTATCCTTTCCGATCTACTATTATTCTTCGTATGTGATTCTTTTGGATAGACTAATGACAAAATATCTCTTGAAAAAAAATGATTTTTTTAATGTATATCCAACAGAATTATGGGTATAAAATATAATGATATAACATTTAAATTTAGTAGCAATATTTATTTATCACTGGAAGTGAGATTGAAAACTCATGATGTAAACCAATTAGGAACTTGAAGTTCATATATAAATGACCTGAAGTTCATATACAATTTTTTTTAAATAAGGAACCTGAAGTTCATATGCAAGTAAGAAACCTGAAGTTCATATGCAAATAAGGAACCTGAAGTTCATAGGCAAATAAAGAACCTAAAGTTCATATGCAAATGAGAAAGATGAAACAAAAGCCCGAAGCTTTCTTAAAATTGTGACATAAAAAAAATTTGTACTTCCAGAAGAAGTTAAAAGAGACACACACATTATAATATGTGACAAAAACATTAGATTCAATAGAAAATCTCTAAACATGTTTCATTTAACTGACATCTTTCATGTACAGTTTATATTAATTGAATATCCTGAAGATATAGTATACATGTTAATCTCTTGGAGAGATGTTTTAGAGAATTAATTTTATATAGCAAATCCAACATCCTAGAAGTGATATTAGAATTTTTTTGTTGCATTGCAATTACGTATGTAAAAGATATGTTCCCTGAAGGAATATCATACATTTCAGAAGTAGTGATTTCTTTTCTCTGTTGAATCTTATTTTTATTTAATACACCTAATTTTGTTAATGCATTTAAGGTTTGAATGTATTTATGTATATTGATATGACATTTCAATAGTTTGTATATATTTATCTCTGGAAGAGATAAGTTCATCCCAGAAGTGGTGATAACAAAATATCTTTAGAGGATATTTGTATATTTGGAAATGGTAAAATATCCCCAGAAGAGATCTGTTTATTTGAAAATAATAAAATATCTCCAGAAGAGATTTCTACAATTAAAGGCGATAAATATTTGTAGAAAAAAAATGTATTAAAACTCCATAAATGGTGTTTATGGAATATCCCAGAAGCGAAATTATATTCTGATATGTTTTTACAAGAATTTGCATTGAAATATTTTCAAATATCAAAGATGATAATGCAAAGTTAATGGCTAAAGAAAATATGTATCTCGAAGATCATATTAAGTTAAGATCTAAATATTGATCTTAATTTTGCACACCGAAAGTGAATGCAAAAGTAATTTTTGTTATAAAAATGGAAAACTTAGAACCTGCAGTTTTTATGATGGTAAGAAGTAATTTTGATATAAAAAAAAGATCTATATATGGATAGTATAATTTGAAACATTAATTTTTTTGTTGTAGTGAATTTTATGTATAAATTTACAAGTTTTTCAAATCATTCATATTGAAGAATGAGAAAAAAAAATTGAATATGAGACATGTAGTTTATTTTCGTTTAAAGTTGTGAATTTTATGTAAAGATCTGTAAATTTTTGAACTATTCATGTTAGAGAATGTAAAATGTTGATTATATGATAAATATATTATATTACCTTATTGTCATAAATGCATAGAATGTTAGAAAATGCATTGTTATGATAATATATTACCTTATTGTCATAAATGCATTGAATGCATTAGTTATTGTTAGTTAATTTATGTATGTTTGTATTTGGAATAAGATTAAACATATGTATTATTATTCGATGTATTTAGCTAGTAATAACTAATGTTATGGAAGAAAGGATAGAACTACAACCTGAAGTTGTGCAAAGAAAATATTTATACTGGAAGTTGTATAACTCAAAGCCTTGGACCTGAAGTCTTGAATTATATACTTATATATATGTATATATATAAACATTTTTTGATAAAGTATACAAGTTTGAAATCTTGTCAATTAGCAAAAATGTAAAAGCTTCTAAATTAAAAGTATGTTAAAAGATTGAGAAACAGAAGTTCATTATAAATTTATAAAATTGATATGCATATGTATGTGTATATATATGCATAGGAACTCGAAGTTCCTCAATCAATGAAATTGAAATACTTCATAATTTAAAAGCCTGAAGCTTTTTCAAACCGTATGAAATTATATCATTACACTTCTTAGATAAATCATATGAGACAATAATATAGCATCCAAAGATTGCACAATTTTCAAAATGAATTGTATCTTGCTTATATATTTATATTTACATATTGTATTGAAGAATAAATTTTAACAACCCGAAGTTGTTATATATTTTATTTGAACCAGAAGTTCAACACAGTGGAACCAGAAGTTCAGTACAGTGGAACCATAAGTTCAATACAGCGGAATCATAAGTTCAATATTGTGGAACCAGCAGTTCAATACAGTTGAACCAGAAGTTCAATACAGTTTAACAAGCTTGAAATTGTTTATATATTATTTGAACCAGAAGCTCAATACAGATTAACAATTCGAAGTTGTTCATATATTTCATTTGAACCAGAAGTTCAGTACAGTTCCAAATCAGATATTTTGAATATTATGAAACGATCTTTAAGATTCTCGTTGACATTGCTTGATAAGCAAAAATTAATGATTGGAACATTATAAACAATTTGTTCTAAAATCAATAACTTGAATGAGAGAGAATATGCAAATCAATTACGTATGTAATACGTGGACGCACGTATATACACATATATGTGAAAATTTTATTAACAACCTGAAGTTGTAATGAGCTCATATTATAAATTATGCATATATTATTTTATATTTCAGAAAGTCGAATGACATCAGTATTGAATGACCTGAAGTCATGTGCATATTCAAATGATAGAAAATTCCTTCAAGTCATTCGATCAATGAAAGGGAATAAGCAATGAAATATGAATGCATCTTATCAACTAATAAGAGCATTATCCTCCTACAATTGAAATACATCTAATGTATTTGCTAGCTATGATGCTATAATAGATCAAAAATGAATCCAAAGTAGGTTTATTATTTAAAGTGACAATGTTTGTCAACATTGAGGGGAAGGATAAAGGAATCATCAATGTTAAATATTTGCTAACATATAGAATTATGCAAAGTATTAAGTAACTTGTATAAATTATCAATTATGTCTCTAATAGACTTTCTCCAATATACATTTGAATCCCCGAAGGATCAAAGGGTGTAAATCACAGCTAAAAATATGGTATAAAAGTCA
This sequence comes from Allium sativum, assembly GCA_030737875.1. NCBI lineage: Eukaryota > Viridiplantae > Streptophyta > Magnoliopsida > Asparagales > Amaryllidaceae > Allium > Allium sativum. The sequence continues at coordinate 9,666,106 of CM060925.1, forward strand.
GTTCAAAATATCTTTGGATAAGTCATAAAGATGCATAACAAAGGAGGTAAGTGTTCCTGAAGAAACACTTAAAGGTGCTTTAAAAGAAACCCATGACATGATTGTCAAAATAACCCCAGAAGTGGTTTAGGTACCTAAAGCATGATAAATTTTGAGATCTCAATAAATTATGTATAGAACTGACAAGAAATAATCATCGATGATAAATTAATAAATAATAAAGCGCTTATATCTATAAACGGATTAAAAATCACATATTAGAGAGAAACATGATTGGCCATCATGAAATTCTCCTAAAGAAGATATATGGACCTGTAGTCCATAAGATATGAACCTGTAGTTCATAAGATAAAAATAAAATATATATAATGACTGAAGCACCATAGAGTGTCAACAACATGTTAAGTGCCATGAGCATTATATTTCCAGAGATAATTGAATTGATTAAAGTGGTGAAAGTGTAAAACACTTATAATACCCTGAAGGTATAAAAGATGAAAGTATACAAATTCCAGAAGAAATTAAATAACTTTGGTAGTGATAAAGAGAAAGAAATGTAGATTACAACATTCTTTTAAGTATTGTTGTGATGAAAATCTTGAAATAATTCATGATGAATAGATCACTTCCTGCTTTCAAGAATTGTTGTAAGGAAACTCTTAATATCCATTGAAGTGGTAGTTCCGATATGCAAAACTTATTATAATATATAACTTCCTGAAGAATATAAATAACATTTGTTATTATAAAGACTACCAAAAACATGGACGATAGATTACAACATTCTTCTAAGTATTGTTGTAATGAAAATCTTGATATACTTCAAGGTGAGTAGATTACTTCCTGCTTGGTAATGAAAGTTGTCTTATTCATCAAATATGTATTGCAATATGCAAGTCCGATTGAAACAGAAAATTATAAGCACCTGAAGTGTATTCATAAATGAATATTAGTATCATACAAATCACAAAAGGAAGGCGTTTTAAATAAGAAAACATGCCCGAAGCATGGAAATGCACATAAATTTTTTAAAATAAAAAACTTCATTAAGAAGTATTTGTAAGCAATTTGAGTTATTGAAAGAAGAATATGAATTCAGAGGAAATTATTAAATCAGGGGGAGCATCCAGAAGTATGATATAGTGCACTCTTTTTCCTTAACTAAGTTTTTCCTAGTGGGTTTTCTTAGTAAGGTTTTATTGAGGCATGGGTCGTGATCCAGAAGTATCAACCCAATAGGAACATACAAAAATAAGTTATAATGTACTCTTTTTCCTTATTTAAGATTTTTCCCACTGGATTTTTCTTATTAAGGTTTTAACGAGGCATTACATTGATCCAGAAGTATCATACTACTTTCGACATAGTAGACATTGTATATTGTACTCTTTTTCCTTCACTAAGATTTTTCCCATCGGGTTTTTCTTAGTAAGGTTTTGACGAGCCAACATTTTGATCCAGAAGTGTCAAACATCTTTTGATGCAGGAAACTATTATTTATGAAGAAGACAAAGCAGTTTGTGTGGCTCAGATTCAAATGAATTATATCAAGGATGAAAGGTTGGAGCACATTTCTTCTAAATTTATCTTCACACATGAATGAAAGGATAACAAGAAAGAGGAGAAACAAATTCAGTTCAAGAAAGCGGGAAGATCTATTCTCAAAGGAAATTTCCAAATCAACATTCCAGAAGATGATGTACAAAATTGGCATGCATCGACTACATCAATAGATTAATTGAGTAATGAGTTATAAATAAGGGGGAGCATATAAAAATATGCTATAGTGTACTCTTTTCCTTCACTAATATTTTTCCCATTAAGTTTTTGTCAGTAAGGTTTTCAATGAGGCATTATCTTGATCCTGAAGTATCAACCCTTACTGTAACATTGTAAAACATGTTACCTAAAGATGAAATTAATTTGCACTCTTTTCCTTGTTTATGATTTTTCCCACGGGGTTTTTCATAAAAAAGTTTTTAATGAGGCATTGTTTTGATCCTGAAGAATCAAACTCTTTTAAGGAATATCATTTTAATATGATATTCGTAATGTCAGACGTTGTACTCTTTTTCTCGATCAAGGTTTTTCCCAGTGGGTTTTTCCTGATAGAGTTTTGAAGGCTACATACAATAGTTGTATCGACTGAACGAATAATTATAATGGGGAGCAATCATCATATATGTTTTAAAAGGGACAACTTCAAGTTAGCAGAGAATTCAAGATTTTGAAGACGCATATTCAAGGTGGAGTGTTGTAATATATATATGAATGTTGTGAATATGCTTTTATTAGTTCTCTGTTTAATCCCACATCATGGGAAAAAGTTAAACATCGGCTCCAAAACCTATATATAAAGGAGCCAATGTAATAGAAAGAAATATACATCTAAATGAATAGAAATGTCCTCTCTCCCTTATTTCTTTTGTTTTGTGTTCGTTTTATAACAGGTTTTTAATTATTTAGCCAGCTGTAATATTGTTTGTTATGCACTATTATTTTTTAGACTGAATAGTCTGAATTGAAGCACTTGTGTGTTTTTAGTAATCAAGATTTATTTTGTGTTTATATTCTTTTATCTCATGGTTTCTATGGGAAAAGGAGTTCAAATACTATTTTTCTGTTTATTACTGTTTGTCGTTAGCACATCTTGTAACTCCATATCTCTGAATAGGGTATAGCTTCATACCTAAAGTAGTACAAATCAAATAGATATACCTTATAAAGGTAAACAAAAGACCCAACATACAGCGGGAGCATACAAAAAATTAACTTGGAAGTCTCAGCATCCTTAATATCACCGTATTTTGTTAATTCCATTAAGTTAGGGTTGCATATTGCATATTGGACAGGAAAATCCGTTATCCGGCTCGGTCCGAAGCTATAAGGTATCTGGTCCATGTCCGTCCGATTCTTTTATAGGAGAGTGCTTGGACACACCAGGGTTCAGTCCGATCTAAATGTTCGATGTTTTCTATTGTTCGAACGTTGTCCGTCCGTTGTCTAGTTCGTACGAACGGTGTTCGAACTTAATGTTTGTTCGGTCCATGTCCGTCCAAATCTCATATAGGATAAAGCTTGGATACACCTCCGTCTGGTCCGGTCCGATCCGTTTACACCCCTACATTTGTCGATGGATAGAAAAATATGGTGAAAACATCGACTTTAAACCGAAGAAATAAATAAGATTACATGTAATTTCTATTTAAGTACCAACATCGTTTTCCCACTTAGAAATAATTTCAGAAACCTAATAAAATGGATCATTTAAGTAAAATGTCAGGATGACTCATCATTATTGTGTATGGTTTGTACTTTCAGCAGTGTGTGGTCATTTATTTCTTCAGCATGGTTGTCTAGCATTGCATTGCCATCTTGTAATGTCATATAAACTACTTCTTATAATCAACGTACAATTACGGGTTTCAAGTAGAGTTGTTAATAGATACTCCAAAAATCTGAAATCCGTCCGCATCCGCATTTGAAATGGGATAAATATCCGATATTTTAAAAAAACGATGCGGATATGGATATAGGCACATCCGTATCCAGAAATTATCCATTTATGATTGTGATTTAAATTTTGTATATTTTACATAATGAAACATATTAATGTATTATTGTATTGAGTTAATAGTCTATGTTATATACACTAAATACTTATTAGTTGTCCAAAATTATTTATTATCAACATATTTGTTTATTTTTAGCACTTTAATGATCAATTGGATTGAAAAAAACTTCATGTTAAACTAAAAAAATTTATTTTTGTTCTTTGAGTTATCGATCGTTGGCGGATCGGATAATTATACGAATCCGTCCATACACATGGATGCCGATGTTCGATATCTGAAAATAATTTCGGATGTGGATACAGATATTGCACTATTCACATTTAAAAACTGTTATGTAACGTCCGTCGGAACAAAGCCCCTCACCTCTTGCATAGGGTGCACACATATGAGGTGACACACACATCCTTGTTACAAAATGAATCTCTGATGTTACGTGTCTGCCAACTCATATTTGTAAGTCACTCCTTCAATTTATTCTGTAATGTAGGACTATTTATTCAAACCGTCATTCCTACTTTTAACAACATGCGAGACAATCATAACAAAAACATTCGTTGACAGCCATACTTCAAAGTATGTTATTTCAATATCCGAATCACCATCAAGTGATTGTAGAGACATAAACTAATTTCTATTAGTTATAGTGTTATCATTTGGCACATGTTCATCATAGATATTCTCATTTGATATTTTATATGCTAATCATAAAATATATTTTATATGAATCCTTGAAGTGGAATTGATTGTCAGTTCGATAAAGCCCGACGTAAATGGAACGTACGGTTGTAATTTCTTTATCTTTTTATCTACACCCAAATCACATTTTTGGACAATTTAGATCGAGGGTTATTATTGACACTAAATTTAGTCAATCAAATACGAACATCCGATGCATGTGCAAATTAGATAGTAATCACAAAGTAGTTACAGAACGTAAATGGAACGTTGGTTTACGTCCATTTGAAGTAATCAACTGACCAATGATTACAAGTACAATTAGTTGTTGTATGAATGAAGAGAGAAGATGTTGAAGTTGTCTCCAAGGCTTAATGGAGTTTACATGCAGAGAAGAGAAGATCCACTTTTGAGTTCCCTTGATGGTGTATTTATAGGAGTAAGAAGAGATCGGATCGGCAGAAGATCGAATAGGGAGGCCCACCAAGGGGATATGACCTGACCCGCAAAGTGGGGTAGGGAGCATCCACTTTTAGGGATCGGATCTGATCCCTCAATAGAGATCGGGTCCAATTCGTAGGGATTGCTCTCTATGGGTTACGATCCTTATGGTAGATGACATTTTCTGTTAGTTTTCACCTTCAGTAAACGGTTCGTTCTTCTGACCTTTTGAGCTCAAGTTATTGATGAAACATTGAATATGTTTCAAGTTATGAAGTGGTGAGTATAAAATACGTACCGATCCGATACTTAACCAAATTTTCAGCTCGATCCCATTTGGGATTTTTGCCGATCCCTCATTCAGAGTCTTACCAAATTTCGTACATTATTAAATTTTGAGTTTTTTCCATCTTGTTCCAATACGATATTATAATAGATCCAAATGATTGTGGGTTCAAGTGATCATCCATACTCGATTCCGACCAGTTCAAATATCCAAGTCCAGAGTGTAACGATCTTGTTAAAATATGGGTTACCACTTGCTCCCAAAACATGTTTTTTTGTGAAAGATGTGTTTTATAATTCCAATACTCACAATCTCTTTAAATTTATCGTGAGTTCCATGGTGGTTTCGAGTCATAATTAACGTCCACGTTCTCGCCGGATCGTTCATATGTCCAATGGCCCCACCGAGCTAGTATTGATATCTTTGTTAAGCTTTTGCCAAGTTCTGCAGCCTTTTCGGGTTGATGTTTAGTGCCCGTGACCACGTTGGGTCATTTCCATACCTAGTTTCATCTACACTTAACGATTCAAGTTCTGTTCGTACTAATTGTGTCCACAACTGGTGATTCGAGCCTCATCGGGCTTTAGCTGAGCATAAGCTATGCTCATTGCTTCACAAACTCGTCGAGTTCTTATCGAGCGTTGTTGCATCCGACGTTCCAAGTTCTACGCATTTATCGATTCATAATCTCATCAGATTCTTGTCGATCACGATGGTGGTCGATGATCCAATTTTTTTTACGTTCAGTGCAACCACACTTGATGATTCTATTCTCGTCGTGCTCTTGCCAATCACGACGATGATCAATGATCCAAGTTTTGTCCATGCCAAGCGCGAAGACACCTGACAATTCTAGCCTCGCCGGGCTCTTGTCGATCACGACTATGATCGACGATCTGAGCCTCTCCATGTCAAGCACGACAACACTTGAAAATCCTAGCCTCATTGGATTCTTATCTATCATGAGGGTGATTGACGGTCCGAGTTTCTCTATGCCAAGCGTGATGACACTTGATGATCCTTGCCTCGTCGGGCTCTTGTCGATTACAATGGCGATTGATGATCTAAGTTTCTCCATGCTAAGTGCAATGACACTTGGCAATCCTAGCCTCGCAGGGCTCTTGCCAGTACGACTGTGATCGATGATCCTGATTAGATCATCCCGATTCTGAGAGAACCCGATCCTTGCCAAGTGCGGTGACACTTGACGTAGCTTTTTAGGTTCTTGCCCGATCATGATGGTGATCGACGATCCTGATTAAATGAGCCTCATCCAGATTCGTCCAAGCCTTATGAGGCAATGTTCATTCCTGACGACCCTGACCAAGCCATCCTGTTCGAGAAAGACCTAATCCTTACCAAACATGACGGTGTATGACTATCTCGATCGAACCATCCCATTGGCAAAATGATCTGACCCTTGCCAAGCACTGTGATACTTAACGATCTTGACTGAGCCATCCCGATGAGGAACAACTTAGCTCTTGCCAAACATGACAGTGTTTGATAATTCTAATCGAACCATCAGGTTTCCAAAATGATCCGACCCTTGCCAAGTGCGAAGGCCCTTGACAGACCAATTAATTAAATAGTTTTGTACTTGAGGTGCATCGGCCATACTGACCAAGTGATTAAAGTTGTTTGAAATCTGGTTTTACGTCGAATGAGCATTAGTCATACTCACCGAATGGTATTTTTAGAGTTATCTAATTGCAGATTGCACACTTGATGAGCATCAACCATACACGCCAAGTGATCTTGTTAAAGTAATAAAACAAAAAATCCATGTCTGACGAGCTTCAACCATACAAACAACTTTATTAGAGTAGAAAAAAATTTAAGTTTATGGCAAAACTAATTGGTTTATCACTGTTCAGAGCTTGCCTAAGGATCTCGCTAATTCCTATATTATAGGAAACAGTTTAGCCCATTATTTCAAATTGATTGAAAAACAAAAATAGTTAGGACTCACAGTTTATTGTCTCCTAGAGCGTGCCTAGAGATCTCATCGACTTCCATACATAGGTAGGAGACTTCGCCATCATTGTTTTCTGATTTTTGCTTATCACATGATGATACGACATCGATCAAAGCTAGGATCGCCTCTATTCTGTGCAACCAATGGTTGTTCTTGATGGCATGAGAAAATGGACTTCGATTTACACAATCCAAGTCTGATCGAGATAATCTGCCTCTTGAAGCCCTTATGATCATTTCTATGATATGATTGCCGTTGTTAAGCAATTGATGTCAATATCCAACTACTACACCTGTAGCTCGAATGTTTTGAGTATCCAATCCGAAGTTTAGGCTTGAGCACGTATCATTTCTACATCCAAGTCCTAAATTCTGAACTCGTGGGAGATTGAAAGCCAATCCAGCATCACCCAGAGGAGAGTGGAGTTGCTCCCTGCATTTGTTGGATCGGCATCGATCCCCGAGGTCGGGTCGGCACCGATTCCTCAAACCATTGGGGTAGTTGCCTAAGGTTCCAGGTTGAGTTGATGATGATCGCTGTGTCCATCTTCAGCTGTTGGATTCTGAATTCCTGGTTGTTCAGACTGTCCAACCTGATTGAGGAATTTCGTTATTATTTCCTCTTGTCACTTTAAAAGGCTCTCTTGGTGCTCAAAGTGGCTTTGGAGTTTATTCACCACCTCGTCCATATGCTCACTTGTCAAATATATGGAAGGATTCCCTTTGGGTGAAGCCTCTGGGCCCCCTCCTTCCATTGTTGCGCCTTTTGGTTGTTTATTGGCATTCTTCTTCCTTACCATCATTTCCTAAGTAGAGTGGTATACGTTAGATCAAGTAGTAGCCCATTCCTGGTGCATAAAAATGTTGACACTGGATGTTGGTCAATCAAGTGCAACACCTAATTCGTGTGCAAATTAGATAGTAATCACAAAGCAGTCATTGATTACAAACACATAGTACAAAAAAGTAAACGAACACACAAGTTTTTATAGAGGTTTCGCAAACGGTGGCCTATGACCACTTGAAGTAATTGATTGCTTGTACTGTTGATTACAAGTATAGTTAGTTGTTGTATGAAGATAGAGGAAGTTGAAGTTGTCTCCAAAGTTCAGTAGAGTTTGAACGGGAATAAGAGAAGATTCATTTTTGAGTGCCCTCGATTGTGTATTTATAGGCATGAGAAGAGGTCAGATCGGCAGAAAATCGCATAGGGGGACCCACTAAGAGGGTACGACTGGTCCCACAAATGGGTTTGGGTAGCACACACTTTTAGGGATCAGATCTGATCCCTCAATAGGGATTGGTACCGATCCCTAGGGATTGCTCCTTAGGGGTTGCGATCCCTATGGTAGATGACATTTTCTATTAGCTTTCACCTTCAACCGACAGTTCGTAAAATTCTGACCTTCTGAGCTTAAGTTATTGACGAAATACTGAATAGTCGTCAAGTTCTATAGTTTTGGGTATCATATATGTAATGATTCGAAAGTTATCTAAATTTCCGGTCTAGTCCTGTTTGTGAGTTTTTCCGATCCCTCATCGGAATTTTACCGATCCAGTACTTAGTCAAAATTTGAGTGTTTTTTCATTTTGTTCCAATGCGATATTCCAATAAATCCAAACGATTGTGGGTTCATATGATCATCCATACTTGATTTCGAGAAGTCCAAATATCCAAATCCAAAGAGGCCTTGTTATAAGACGGTTAGCAATTATACATACTATTAGGCTTAACATTCATGCAGTCTAGCTAATGATATTATTAGGTTACTTAATTAAAACGATTAATCTAGTCTTTGCAACAACTTGATTAAGTAAGCAACTGTTGTGTGCATTTGTATTATAAGCTGAAAAAAGAAACAATAGAATTTGTCTCTATGCTCATATGCATCCTTGTTCAAGCGGTTGCAATTTGTTTTCCATAACGCAAAGGACCAGATAGCTAAGATATGACAGCGGTCTTGCTTAATGACATTTCTAAGCTATGTCATTTGCAAAGCTTGTGAGTTGTATATTTAGTTTAAATATTATTTATAAGTAGCTAAAAATTTCGTAGAATCATTTTAACTTACTGCAATCAAATATACTTAATGGGGCATTAGATAGAGATCATTCATTTGATGTATATCATAGTGAGATGGAGTAGCATTTTTAGTCCCATATAGTCTAAGGCTTGTAACACCCCTAAGTCCCACATCGTGGAAGCCTATGTGAAGTGGGTACTTATATAGTAGAGCCCATCTCTTACTAACGCTGAGGCCTTTTGAGGAACAAAACCCCACACCTATACGGTGGCTAAGTTGGGGACAATATCTTGCGTGAACGGAGGTGCGTGTTGTTACAGTGGTATCAGAGCCAATACCCAGCCGGAATTGTGGCTCCTGTGCGGACCACAACGCCTGGGTGAGGTGTTTGTGAGCCAACGGGGACGTTGGGCTCTGTAGGAGGGGAGAATGTAACACCCCTAAGTCCCACATCGTGGAAGCCTGTGTGAAGTGGATACTTATATAGTAGAGTCCATATCTTACTAACGCCGAGGCCTTTTGAGGAACAAAACCCCACACCTATATGGTGGCTAAGTTGGGGACAATATCTTGCGTGAACGGTAGTATAGGCTGTTACAAGGCTCATTATTTGTTATTGTATATAAAGTTAGGTATGAAGCATGATATTGTTTGAATGGTGGGTCAGTGAGTTGGGGTGTTGGTGTGAACACTACAAGGAGCAGCTTAAATTGCGACGTGAGGGAGCAACGGCTTGTGACGGCTAAAAAAGCGGTCATTGCAAGTCGTCGCAAGCCGTTGCTCGTTCTGTTGATACTATCAGAAACCCACGAGATTTCTTCCCCAATTGTTTTTAGTAAAATAAAAAATCCCCTACCCCGTCGCCCCAATTTGCTGCAGCCGATTCTCCCCCTAAAACTCGCCTTCAATCTTCCAATTTGTGTCGATATGTCTTCTGACTCTTTTTTATGCTTAATTAGGGTTAATTTGCATGTCTATATGGGTTTGTAAATTGAATGTTCATGGATATGAAATTGGTTTTCATGTGAGATGCATATGATGTTGATTGTGTTTTAGGTTGATTTGGGAACAAATGTAATTGATTAGAAGGTTGAAAACGACGATTATCACATATGTAATTGATTTATGAGGTTGAAAACAATGATATCACGTATTTATTTGGGCTTACGATGATTGTGTTGTAGATTGATTGTATTGTAGGTTGATTTGAGAATAAATGGAATAAACGTAATTGTTTAATGGTAGTAAATTGATTATTATTGAAATGATGTCCCTCGTTTGCATGCATTGTTATATATGTCACCATTGGATGCAAGAATGGTCGGTCCAAACAAATTTAAAGAATGCATTTGCAATTAAAAAAAAATTGTTTTGTTGCTATAATATTTAGTAAACAAATCTTAATTCAAAATGGTTCTTAATTTAGGTTTAGATAATTAAGAATCTTGTTATATGTAATGAAAATCATATAACGTAACTCTTTAAATTTTAAATGAAATTAATTAATTAACTTAAAAGCTTCGTTTATCTTTCAAAAATTTAAACTAACTAAAATTAACTTCGTAAGTTATACATTAAACTAAAATTAACTAAAACTAACTGACCCACCTGTTAGTGAAGCGCAAAAAGGCGCAAAAAGGCGCAAGGCGCAACTAAGAGGCTTTTTTGAAGTTTAAGGCGCACCTGTTAGTGAAGCGCAAAAAAGGCGCAAAAACGCCCAAAGCGCAAAAAATACGGTTTTTTCATTTGAAGTGCTTTTTTTGTTTTAAACTTAGGTTGATTTTTTTTTGACTACTTATGTGAACCCCTTGGATATATTTGGCCCCGTCCGACAAGTTTTGTATATGATCGTTATATGGATATTCGTTTTTACACAAAATGGGAATCTATATTCATCTGATACAATATTCGTTGGATTTGTCCTAGTATTGGACAAGTTACAAATATAATATTATAAGCATATTTTATAAATCATTTCAGTTTAAACGGTTAACAAAATTTCGATGGCATTTCCTTTTTGTTTCGTGTACACGTATTTGTGTACGATACAAGGACCAAGTGTGATGGCCGGGAATTTCGCTCGATCCGAATCAGCCGTTAAACCGACAAAGACCGTTCGAAACCCATGATCGTTTTGAGAACATGGCAAATCAGAACACAAACAGAAGAACATTTCATTGCTATTACAACAATTCCATCAGATACAAGAATATACAGAGTATAAATGAATAAATTACATTCGATAAATATCAGAGATTACAATAAATTACATAGCAGCGGAAAAATAATACAAAGCACAACTGAAGGTGATATACGGATACAGAGCTTTCCGGATATCATTCCAGCTGTAAACCAGGATCCTGTGAATATAAATCTGCAAGACCAAAACTACTAGCTGCCCGTGTCAAAAATAGGGGCACCCAGAGTTTAGGTTAAAACAATAAACTCCAGGTCAGTCATGTGACTGGTGTGAGAACTAAAACAGTTATTTAAAGCTTTACTTTAAAAGAGAGTAATTCAAGGGACCACGCCGTATAACACGGAACGGGTTTCCTCCCAAGAATACCAGTGCATAGAATAAACAGCGCAATGCTTTTTCGAAAAATGAAGCTATTATAAGACCCAGGTCCCATCACACAATGCAACGCAATCCGGAGGATAGGGTTTTCCCTTATAATAGCCAAACATGCTTGGTACGTTTAAAACAAATCATTTGATACTATAATAAGTGTATAGTGTCAAAACAATTTCAATCATAAATATAAATCATAGACGACATAGCATCCCATGCTACTATGTCGCCATACTAGGCTCTACAAATAAAGCCGAAATACACGTATTGGAAATTGGATTTCCGTCATGAGTCGAGGCAAGGGGCAAGCTCCTCTCCGCTTCGAGACACTCTAGCAAATGCCTCAGGACTACACACTATGGGTAACCCTGGATCGGTTGGGCCGGTCCTCTCTTACGTTTGAGGATTGGCAATTCCTGAACACACGTTTCCCGGTCCTTACAGACCTAATATCGAGGCGCCTCATTCCAACAACCACAAAGGTGAAAATTATATAAATGTCAGGGCTGGTAAGTCACTGACACCACCAAAGCTAGAAAGAAACGTCGTGTTCTCCCAACGGTCCGTATCCCGTTTTTGACTCATACCGAGGTGTGAGGCTCGCGAATCCATGCTATACACAAAGCTGCCACGTAGGCTGTGCTTTGATCATCAACCACAAGACTTTGCTTTTCAACAGAAGCCTTGATCCATGCAACTCAGCGTGCCACACAGGCAATTCATGCCATGCGATTGATATCTATCGATATATAACCTCTAAGCTCGTACGTCTCAGAGAAGGGCGTTAAGCAAGAGAATAAATTCTCCGCCGCCAAATAGATATATATTTAACAGAAATCAATCAACATAGAATAAAATCCAATGTCAGACACACAATTCATTTACAAGTTCGTTCTGGGTCTGAACGAAACCGGAGGCACTTTCCTCGCATATCCATCGATCTCCAAGTACGTCTGGACGACCACCAACCGATTCCCTCATCTTGGGTGTACAGCCCAATCAAGATCATCAGTAATCACCCAAACGATGTGAAGACTTCCGGTCTTCAACCACCGTCTTCATCTTCGACATATCGTCGAATCGGTTATTCATAATGGGTATAAACCCGGTCTTTCCAAACAACCCGCGTATATTAAAAACAAATGTTACACAAACACAACATACGCCTCATTCCAATTCAGCAGTCACTAACCGTAAATCAACAAGAGAACAAATTCCCAAATATTAACCCCGAAGGCCGAAACCAACATCAGATCAATACCCATTAAACCATTCTTCTTAGCTAACCTACAGCTAGTTTCTAAATTTTATATTCTTAGGGAAATGTTCCCATTAATTTTATCCAAGATAAATTCTTTGAATTTATTCTTTAATCTTCCTTTGGATGTCATTTCAAACTAAATTATGGTTTTCCAAACTAGTCGAGATTAGCGAACCACACCGAAGTAATTATTTATTTTATTTCCCAATCCCAACCTATCCATCCCATGAAGCAAAACTGGTAATACTCCATATCTAACACCACAGTGTTATCGGTAAAATTAACTACAATTTCACGTTCAAATCTAATTAAAGATTTAACTATCGCTTGGAGCAAAACTGGTGATACTCCATTCTCGCTCATTTTCCAAATTTGATAATTTAGATTATCAATTCACATTTCAATCTAATTGCAGATTCCTTATAACTCCTTTCACTGGGTTAAAGAACTAATGTTATTTAAAACACCGTTCACGACAAACCCAAATCATATTCTATTTATCACCGGGTTAAAGAACAATTGTCATTTAAAACACCCTTCACGATAAACCCACAAATCAATTTTATTTACAACCCATTTCAAATCCATTTTTGTTAGATCGAAATTTGGACCTAACACCCAAATTGTTATGAACAGTAGAGAATTTCAAATGAAGTACAAGGAAAAAAAAAAGAACACTCAGAATTTATAGTGGTTCGGCGTTAACGAGCCTACGTCCACTTTATATCTTATTGATTATGCTTTTAAAAGCTAATACAACAGTGATTTCCCTCAATATTTCAATAGTTTGACAACAATGGCGGATTCAGTATTCAATATTGCCAAAGGGATCCCGAAAAACGCCAAGCTCTGGGCTATTTATAGCTGATTTTGTCTGGCGGATCGTGGACACGTGGCACGAATCCCGAGAGTATCGGATCGCATCGCCACCCTTGAAGAAACAGTCAAATTAGCCGTTGTGGACAAGTGTCGTGATCTGCTTGAAAATCGGATCGTGCAGATGGGGAGAATTGGTCCAGATGACGGTTGGGGACACGTGTCGCCAGAACCGTGCGATTCGGATCGCTGAAGACTAGGTCGCGCTTGAACAAGTCTGAGGGTTCACCACGCACCAGGGGATTGGATCGGTTCGCTCAGGGTATCAATGTGAGCTTGGATCGGATCGCCCAGCTACGTCGTTCGCTGATGAGATGGGGCGATCCGTAGATATGCGATCCGATATTTGGGCGAGATGATGGTGCGCGATTCGATGCCGGACGAAACGATAATGCGCGATCCATTCCTTCATGTTCTCAGATACTGTGGTTTCCTGGTTTCCTCTTACAAATGATCCTGGCTGGCTTGATCAAAAAGTGAGCCAACATTTTGCCCCCTCGAAGTATGTTTTATCGATGATGGAACATGCTTCGAAGATTCTAATTTACCTTCTCCTGAAGGGACGTAAATCAACAGTCACATTGGTTCAAATCAATACATGCATGAATCGGATCGCCATATGGTGCCACGGTCCGATTTGGTCATGTGCTCGTCTCGTGCTGAGTACCTAGGCTTTTGTGCGAAACGGGGCGTATTTTCCTTCGAGCCGTGTCGGGCTTCGAGTTTTGTGGGCCATCGTTTCAAGGCGGTCCGTGGGCTTCTATGCGATTCAAGCTTTGGATCGTGGCCTGCATGGTGCTTCGTGGACCGAATAAGACAAAGAAAGGGAGACAAACGGTCGCCCTCTTCGCCTATATAAGCCGACCCCCTCCCCTTCATTCTCCTTCTTTTTTCTTTTCTACCGAATCGTTTCGCCTACATTATCAAGGAGCGAACCCAAATCTTTTGACCCTTCGAAAATCCAAGCATTCTTTCAATCTTTAGAAAGGTAATTCCACTAAAAGTATTCTTATTTGTGAACGCCGCTCTTCCACGAACTTTCTCGACTGGAAACGATGAGAATTCGTGCTTTTCTGACGAAATCATCAAAACGCCATGGCCAAGTGACGTAGAGCTCGGAGTTCGAAGAAGGAAAAGAGAGGAGGAAAACGGAGGAGGAAGAAGAAGAAGGCAGAAGGCCGTTTCGGTTCGTGGTCAAAGATGGAAGACGAACGCGAGTGGCGAGACGACAGTTCGAAATGGCAACGAAGGGACGGATCGTGGGAGTCGCAACGGTTCATGAAGGGGCGATCCCTTCATCCGGCGATTCGATGGGGGGGGGGGGCGATTCCTATGCTCCACGAGTCGAAAGGGGGGCGATCCCTATGCTTTGCGATCCGTCCTACAGCTAACGATACGAAGAAATTTCAGACTTTAATCAACGTCCTGTCACCATAAAACTTTGAACAGTTAGGCTAGAGCCGCGACGTTGGACTTTCTGGACTAAATGACCTCATGATTTGATTGCATATGACGACTAACGACTTCTGATAACCTTGACTGCTTTCATGCTTTATTATTATTTTTAATAATGCGCACACACAAGCACACACACCGGTACTTGCACACACGGGGGACGGGTAGTGTTAATCTTATTGTTCATATTTTCTCGTCCTAGCAGCAATGTCGAACGATCACTCTTCCTCAAGATCTGTAGCAGAAGCGGAATCCGAGACTCCTGAACAGTATAATCCTGAAATTCCTCCAATCAATCTGGGAGGTGAAGATTCTGGATCTGAGTACGAAGCCACAGAATCAGATCCGACAGAAAGTACTTCATCCAGCAACAACTCTGAGTCTGATGAGCGAGCTCCGGACGAAATCCCAGGCGCAGTCGGGATAGATAAATTCTCTGATTCTTTAACGTCCAAGCTTGACGAGATAAAACTTAAGAGAATCTGCTTAAGACACGACATTCCTTGGGACGATGTCCTGACACCCGGAAGCGAAGATAGACCCCATCTAGCACCGGAAGGGTATATGGCGATTAGTCGAACAATGTGTCTAGTAGGAGCTATCCCTCCGTTTCCTCCGATTGCCATCGAAACTTTAAGACGACTGGGCATCGCTCCGATGCAGCTCCATCCAAACGCCTACGCATCGTTATATACCTTGTACATTGCATATGCGGAGATCTTACATGCCGAACTTAAATTTAGAGATTTTACGTTCTTCTTTCTTTTCAAGCACCGTTCTTCGGCAACTCCAAACTTCTTCTTCTTTGAGTCGGTGGCGAATAGGAAGGTCTTGTACGATGGGTACAGCAATATAGGGGACCCTAAATCGGACTGGTTTTATATAAAGAGACAGGCCGGATGCTCACGAAGATGGCTTAAATCAAGTAAGCTTTGATCATATAATCGAATATCTTGCTCGAGGAGTCTAAGTACTAATATTCTTCCGCTTTTTCCTTTGTTTCGAACAGATCATGTATTCCCGAAAACGGAGGGTCCTCTATACAGCAATCGGTTAGCCATTCTTTCGCAAAGCAGATCCGACTTTCTAAGGATCAAAAAATGCATTACTGACGACAATCTCCATAAGCATCGCCTCCTAGACAGAAGATTTGGACTTGGCACCGGCGGCAAACCCTATAAGTACTTGCCCCCAGCAGAGGGAGAGGGAACTTCACAAGCGGTAGAAACAACTAAATTTCGCAAAAGTCCTTCTCCGATAGTCATCCAAGACGACGAAGACTTGAATATATACAGAGGGGATGAGTCCCGTGGTGATGTGTCGAAGGAAATTCCTACCTCTGCTCCAATGGAAGCTGTTGGCGATGACAACTTGACAGAAGAACAGTTATTTGACGAGCTGAATAAAATCCCTCTACCCGATATTGAATATACAGAAAAAGACTTCGGCGAGGAGCCTTTCTTTTCTTATCCCGAAGAGGCGACTGCTTCAACAAGGGGACGAGAAACGGGTTAGATGAGCCTGTCTCCAGGCTCGGGTCTGTTAGGGGGAATTATATGGGACACACACCTCACACACACTGTCTGACCTTGCACTCTAACTTTGCGGGTATTCAAAGTTTTAATATATATATATATATTTTTATGCAGGAACGATGTCTCGCAGGAAATCTTATTCGTATCGTTCTCTCCGCGAGGGCACACCCAGCCTTCGTCCGGATACTGAGCGCCCTCGCGGTCATCCTCATAGGCCGAGCTCCTCGCAACCTCGATCTCCACCCAAATCAACCTCTACCAGGCCTTCGAGTCATCCGACAATTCCGACCGGGGGAAAGACACTTCCAAAAGAGTTGACTCCTCCAAAGAGTACGCCTTCCCACAGTCGGTCGTCCAAAAGGTGTCACGAATCCAAAGATAGGGACAGAGATTCATCCAAAGAAACTGAGAAAGAGAGAAGTGACATTGTCCCCACCAGCCAACCAGAGTTAGCTGCCCCCGGATCACGGGATTACGTCCACGGTCCCGAGATCCAAGGTAGGCTGGAAAAGCTGCGGGAACAATTTCCAGGAATGTTCTTTGACAGGATGGTCTTTGTTCCTGCCTTGGAACCGGTCCCTAAAAATTGGGATGATGAAGTTATCGGGCACATCCAGCACGCAGCCAGACAATACGAGATGATGAAAAAACACGTAGTCAATCTTTCGGAAGTCGTCCGAAAACTCGAAGTAGAAGCACATAGGTCTAAAGCAAAACTTGAAAACAACGAGAGGGCTAGGACAAAATTGGAGAAGGACCTGGAAGATGCTCAGGCCCAGCTTGCTTTAGCACGGAGGGACGCTGAAAGTTATAAGACTGAATTAGAGAATGCCCAACAGCGCTTTCATTCTGAACTGGACTCCAATAGCCAAGAAAAAATGGCTTTAAAGAAGGAGGTTGAAGATCTAAAAATGGCCAACGCCGAGTTGAAAACAGCGCAAGGCCATTTTGAAGCTGAGAGAGCTGCTTGGGAGGTGGAAAAAGCGAGTCTAAAAGAAAGTTTGGCTCTGGCAGAAGCAGAAAAGGTGATTTTGAATGACCAGGTTGCGGATGCGGAGAGACGGGCAGCTCTCGCCGAAAAGAACGTTGACAGCGCCATTGAAATGGCCACTGCTTCCAACAACAAACTCCTTGCAAGAGAGAAAGAGATTGAGGGGTTTGAAGAGATGATTTTCGATTTCCTCGGCCAAGTTCTCAAAACTCGCAACATCTCATGGATCCCGGATTACCATGTTACTTTGGCCAACTTATGGGATGCCATTGTGGAGGGCGAAAAATATAGACTGGGGGTCGAAGAGATCAATGAGGACGAATTGATGAAGAGCATCCTAAGAGACAACGAGCCTGAGGACCTGGCAGAGGGTCGTCGCCTAATCCTGGCGGAAATGGAAAAGGAGAGAACCTTGGCTAAAGGTAAAAGCAAAATTGATGAAGGTTCCAGTTCCGCCGCGAAGCCTAAAACCTCCGAAGTTGAGGAGTACCATCCTGACGATCCGCTAATCCCTTTGGGCCTAACTCCCGTGGTTGTTGGAGCATCCGGAACTACTCAAGAGGGAGCATTTGCTGAAGGTATCTCTCTCTTTTCCCCGCAATTTGCTAAAGCAATTGCGAATTGTCGTCATCTGGCAGAACGACCAATTGAATTAGTAATGTGTGTCTCTCGTAATGCAGGTGGCGAGCCCGTCGACAAGGGTGCTGAAAAAGGGAGAGAAGTGGAAAAGGAGACTGCCCTGCCGGGTGCTGGTATTGATGTTTCAGAGCGGGTCGAGGTCACAACAGTAGAAGGAAGCATCCCGGTGCCTAGCGTCGATGTATCCAAAGATGCTGAGACTATCGAAGCTTTAAAAGACTTGGATGGTCGTCAAATGGATGACGAAGAGGACACTACCGGCACCCAAGAGGCCGACGATGATAATGATGACGAAGAACCCCTGGCCAGTCGAAAAGCTAGACAAGAGAAGGAGTTGGCTTCAAAGAAGGTGGGGGATGAGGCTTTGGACATAGTCCCTCTTGCAGAATTCGATCCCAAAACTGGGATGATTGTGAAAATCCAGCCCAAATCCATCAGCCGGCAGCTTCACTTCGCAAACCCCGATGACTTCCCGGCTTCCCTCTCCAGTAGAAGCAAGAGAAAAGAGGTGGAAGAGGAGGACTCAGCGGAGTCGGATGTTCCCCTTGTAGACAAGCGGAAGAGGAAGAAGGGGGATCCATCTGAAGCCGACAAGGAGAGGCTGGAGAGGCAGAAGCAAGAGAAGAAATCAAAGCATAAATAGGATGTTTGTAGTTTGTTGATATTCTGTCTTTAGGTTTTCCACTGGCCAGGAAGTGTAATTGTGAGACTGGTCCTCACTTTTGTTTCTAGATTGTTTTTCATTTTGCTGATTCGTAGTATATAAACAAGGATTTATCTCTCCTTACATCATTGTGTACCTGTATTCATAGAAACTTTCCATGTTTAGTCGTTAGTCAACTATTAATAATTATAAGTCAGTCAATCAGCAGGAAGAAGAATGTTCATGCTATGTTACACTGTTATATCAAAGTTTAGTGTTTGCATATGAGTGCCTGGTGCCCCCCCAATCAGTGGTTACCGTAGCATCTGACTGGGGTTTACTAGGGATAAATTAGTACTAACAGCAAGTTGCCCCCTATTTCTGAGTACGGGGGTATAAGAGATTTCATGGGATATCAGTAGTTCAGTCAACCCTCGTTCCTTTAGCAGGGAATAAGTTCTTTCTCAGCGCTCAATCGGAGACGCTTTTGTACTGTCTCTCTTTCTGGAGAGTTGGAGTTTTACGCTTGGCGATTCATTCGCTCCCCGATCCTTCAGCGGGGAAGGAGCTATTTCTCAGCGCTCAATCGGAGACGCTTTTATACCCTCTCCCTCTCTGGAGAGTTAGAGTTCGAGCTCGGTGATCCACTCGCTCCCCGATCCTTCAGCGGGAAAGGAGCTCTTTCTCAGCGCTCAATCGGAGACGCTTTTATACTCTCTCCCTCTCTGGAGAGTTAGAGTTCGTGCTTAGGCAGCTCCGATCATGGTACACCGCCGTTATTCGTGGACGTCGATTTTCGTGTCCTTTATACTCTCTCTCTACTCTGGAGAGTTAGAGTCACGGATCACGCAGTCTGTAATCATGCATTCTCATCAAACTCATCCTTGATGTGTGCTTTAACCCGTGCTCCGTGGATTAAAGCTAGTCGGACAAGCAGTTGGAGCCTTTGCCCAAGCTTTGGGTTCCTCTGATTAGTTTACGAGAGGAACTGTTGGCGCCGGACTTCGGGTACCTGCATTATTCACATTGATTTTTCATAAGCAAATAAATAAAGATGCAATAAAGGTAAATGTCACACAGTATTTTTATAGTGGTTCGGTCGAATCATGACCTACGTCCACTTTATAATCTCTTGCTTTAAGGAATTAGACTGTTCTAGGCAAGTCATGCCCTGTACATAGTTTTTTAACAAAGCAAAAGAATAAATTTGAAACTTCTCATGTTAAATATGGCCGTAGATGTTGGGCATTCCACACTCTGGGGATTTCCTTTCCATCTACGGTTGCCTGCTTGAAGGTTCCGTTATCAAGCTTGCTGAGAATAGAGTACGGTCCTTCCCACTTCGCTCCCATATGAGTTGGTGGTGGAAAGACACGTTTCAGAACCAAGTCTCCGGGTTCCTAGGTTCGGGCTCGGACCTTTTTGTTGTAATATCGGGCGACCTGTTGTTTGCATCTTAGGGCACGCAGGTCTGCTTCATCCCTCTTTTCTTCGATCATATCCAGGGACTCAAGGAGCAATTCATTATTGGTCATTGGATCATGATAGGTCACCCGATGAGAAGGTACCTTTATCTCAACCGGGATGACTGCTTCCGTTCCAAAAGCGAGGGAGAACGGGGTATGTCCTGTCGCTGATTTATATGTCGTCCTGTAGGCCCATAGCGCCAAGGGCAATTCATCGGCCCACATGGCTCTAGCCTGCTTCATTCTTCTTTTCAGAATGGACTTAATTACTTTATTTGCAGCTTCGACTTGCCCGTTTGATTGTGGGTGTGCCACGGAGGTGTATCGATTCTCGATGTGGTATTTTTGGCAGAAGTTTCTAAATTCAGCACTATCAAATTGAGTTCCGTTGTCTGTTATCACAATCTTTGGAATTCCAAATCGGCAAATGATGTTTCTCACAATGAAGTTGATCACTCGCTTAGTGGTGATTGTAGTTAGCGGTTCTGCCTCGACCCACTTAGTGAAATAGTCAACGGCCACGATAGCGAACTTTGCTCCGCCCCTTGCTATGGGGAGACTTCCTATGATATCAATCCCCCACATAGCAAAAGGCCATGGACTCATCATTGTTTTTAACTGACTTGGAGGCGCTCTAGGTATCTTTGAAAATCTCTGGCACGCATCACGTCGTCGTGCACATCTTACTGCATCCTTGTTTATGGTAGGCCAGAAATAACCATGCCGCAATACCTTTTTCGCCAAAGTTTGCCCTCCAGTGTGGTCGCCACATTCGCCTTCGTGGACTTCTTGCAGCACACGTTTGATGTCATCGTGGGCTATACACCGAAGGAGGGGCATTGAAAACCCTTGTCTGAAAAGAACTCCGCCTTGCAGTACGTATCGGGCGGCTTTACGAATCACTTTACGCCTCTCGCTTTTCTTGGTCGGAAGCGCTCCATCCATTAGGAAATTCTTTATAGGGGTCATCCACGACTCCCTTTCTGGTTCCGTCTCTAGTATTAGGTCGATTTCCATCTGATCAATGCTGGGGGACCGAAGGACTTCTACGGGGGCTAGCCCTATCACTTCAGGATCGTTAGAACTAGCCATCTTTGCCAACTTGTCTGCCTGCTGATTTTCTGACCGCAGAATATGAGATATGCTGCAGTGATCAAACTCATTCAGCAGTTTTTTCACTTTCTTTAAGTATAGAATCAATCTTGCACTTTTGGCTTGGAATCTTCCAGTGACTTGATTCACAACCAACTTGGAGTCGCAGAAGATGTTCAGCTTTGTGACTTCTAGTTCCTTTGCAATCTTTAATCCGGCTATCAGAGCTTCATATTCGGAATCGTTGTTAGTGGCCTGAAACTCCATTCGGATGGTATAGGTTATCAATCGTTTCTCAGGGGTTTCAAGTACTATTCCAGCGCCGGATCTTTTGTCGTTCCTAGCAACATCAGTATATAATCTCCAGGCATCAGGATCGAAAAGTAACTTTGAGGGTTCCACTTCTTCGTTTGCTATATCTTCTTCAGGAACAGTGAATTCTGCTATGAAGTCGGCTATCACTTGCCCCCGAATTGACCGTCTGGGCTGAAAGTTCAAGTCAAATTGACTTAACTCTATGTTCCATTTGAGTAACCTTCCGATGCCTCCGGTCTCTGTAAAACTTGCTTGAGTGGATGATCAGTGTATATGGTGATAGGATGTGCCTGAAAGTAGTGCCGAAGTTTTCTGGAGGCAATTAGTAAACTATACGCCAGTTTCTCTACCCGTGGATAATTACGCTCTGCTGCTGTCAATATTTTGCTCACATAATACACAGGTCTTTGGACCTTATCCTCTTCCCTTACCAACGCTGAGCTGATCGCATGGGATGACACGGCCAAATACACGAATAAATCCTCGTGATCTATTGGTTTAGATAGAATGGGAGGTTTCTCCAAGTGCCTGAGCAAATTCTGAAACGCTTCTACGCAGTCAGGTGTCCATTTAAAGTGGCGTTTTCCTCGCTTTATTAATTCGAAGAATGGGATGCACTTATCCGTAGCCCTGGAGATAAATCTGCTTAGTGCGGCCACTTTTCCGGCAAGGCTTTGCACATCCCTAATTTGCCTAGGTTCCTGAATGTTTCTGATTGTCGCGATCTGGTCTGGATTAATCTCGATACCGCGTGAACTGACAATGAATCCCAAGAATTTTCCAGAAGCAACACCGAATGAACATTTGGTTGGATTGAGTTTCATTCCATACTTTCGAAGAATGCCGAACATCTCTGCCAAGTCAGCAGTGTGTTGAGAGGATTGCTTGGATTTAACCAACATATCGTCGACGTATACTTCCATTGTTTTCCCGATTTGGTTATAAAACATTCTGTTGACCAAACGTTGGTACGTAGCGCCTGCGTTCTTCAAACCAAAGGGCATTACCACATAACAATATAATCCCAGATCAGTGATAAAACTAGTATGCTCTTGATCTGGAACATGCATTGGAATTTGGTTATATCCTGAATAAGCATCCATAAATGAGAGAAGCTCGTGACCTGCCGTCGAGTCTACCAACTGGTCAATTCGAGGTAATGGGAAACTATCTTTTGGACAAGCTTTGTTCAAATCCGAGAAGTCGATGCACGTTCGCCACTTCCCGTTGGCCTTCTTTACCAGGACTGGATTTGAAATCCAGTCTGGGTAGGTTGAATCTCTGATAAACCCATTACTCTTTAGCTTTCCAACCTCTTCTTTCAAGGCAGCGGACCTCTCCGGGCCCAGCATTCGCCTTTTTTGCTTTACTGGAGGATGTTTGGGGTTAATGCTCAAAGAATGGCTCATGATCGATGGGGATATCCCGCACATGTCTGCATGGGTCCAAGCAAATACATCCAAGTTGTTCTTTAAGAAATTCGTCAATTCTTCAGCAAGATTCGGACTTAACCGAGATCCAATCTTAAGGACCTTCTCCGGGTCACTGTCATCGATTGGTACATCCACAGTTGCCTCGTTGGGAGTCGCCGTTCTGCCCCCGGGTTCTTGATCCTCTCTGGGATCTATATCCTCGGGCATCTCTCTGGGCAACTCTCCTACAATTATCCTCTTTGGTTGCTATAAGGTCTCCGCCCCCGAAGGGGGAGAAGTGCCTTTAGTTTCGATATCCCCTCCGTTGCGAAGCAACTTTAGTTCGGCAACATAACACGCTCGCGCAGCAACTTGATCCCCTCTGACGATACCAATGCCAACTTCTGTGGGGAATTTCAATAGCAAGCACCAGGGGGCTATACAGGCTCTGAACTTTGCGAGGGCCGGTCGGCCCAAGAAGGCGTTGTATGGCGATTCAACATCCAAAACCACAAAGGGAAGGATTCTCACTCTCTGGCGTTGTCCTTCCCCAAGCGTAACTGGCAACTCTACATAACCCATTGGAGCGGTGGATGCTCCGTTGAATCCACGGATCCATCCTTGGCAGGGCTTCAAGTCTTTTATTTCAAGATTCATCTGGTCAAAGGCCTTTTTGAAAAGAATATTAACGGAACTCCCATTGTCCACCAGAACCTTATGAACAGTGGCTGGCCCAATGGGTATCGTAATTACGAGTGGATCTTCAGTTGGAGCATGGACTCCGATTCTTTCTCGTTCTCGGAAAACAACGTCATCGGTCATCATCTTCTGCTGCTTCACCGGGATACTATCCTCGGGGTTGCTACATTCCCCCACCTCGAGGTGTTGTTTGGCTGCATTGACGTATTGATCTAATGCTTTGGAACTGTGTCTAGCAAGATAAAGTCCACCGATCACGGTATTGATAACAATATTCTTTCCTTTCTGCTGGGCAGTCGGCCTAGCAGCAAGTTGATTTTGATTCTGATTTGGGGCCTGCACTGCTTGCCCCCTGTCCCTAGGCGTTACTCTGTATTCATCTAGCTTCCCTTCTCGAAGCAGCCTTTCGACTACATCCCTCAGGTGACGACATTCATTCGTCGAATGGCCGTGAATTTGATGAAAGAGACAAAACTTTCCTGTCTCATGCTCTTTCTCTGTCGATTCTCTAGGAGGTGGCCTCTTATTTTGGAGGACTTCGTACGCATCCATGAAGATATTTTTCAGGGTATCACTTATGGGTGTATAACTTTCAAAGGCCCTGGGACGAGTCCTTCTCTGGGAGTCGTTCCCTCGGCCCCTCTTCCGGTTGTTGCCGTTACCATTGTTGTTGTTACCTGGCTGGCGACCACCCTGATTCTGATTTCCGACGTTAACTTCAACTTTCCCCGAGCTGTCTCCAGTCTGTTTGATGGCGACATTGCTCTGAATTTCCTCCTTATCAGTTGTTTTAACCTTTCGGATTGCGTATACCTCTTCCCGGCGTAGGTGTACATTGGCTTTCTCATAGAATAACTCTCTGGTGTGGGGTGGTTTGCCTGCCAAGTACCTCCCGAATTCAGTGTCCTTATCCACTCCGTCAATCAGTGCCGCGACGATGGTCGGTTCATGAGGGTCTTTAACCTCAGTGGCGGCCAAATTGAAACGATCCAGGTACATCTTTAGTGTAACACCCCGAATTTTCTATTAACACTAAAGTTGCTAAAATAATAATAAGTGTGTAGAAGAGGGGATGTATCTATTATGAATATAAAAATATTAATAAGTATGTAAGAGAGGGGATGTATCTAATATGAATATAAAAATATTAATAAGTGTGTAAGAGAGGGGATGTATCTAATATGTATATAAAAACAATAATAAGTAAAGGGGGATGTATCTAATATGTACATTGTAGAAAATATATATATATATATTTATGACATGAATAGAAGTTTATTAATATGCTGAGTGTTTGCTGAGTCACTTCTGACTCATTGCTGAGTCAACAAGATAAACCCCATCTTGTCTGAACGGCTGCGGTTATTTCTAGGTTAAATCTAATGGCCTAAATGAATTCTAAAATCTATAAATAAGTGGGTAGACCCTAGACCTAAATCACTTGTAAAATTAGAGAAGCTACCGTCATGCTGCTGCTATGGAATTCAGCATAGCCGTCACAAACTAAGAAGAGGAAGCCTAATCATCTACAACTAAATCTACACAAATCAAATCAAAAGATCTCTCTTTCTCTAATTCTTTTCTTTTGTTGGTGAGTATGATGATTCTCACAAGACTATTACAAACTAATTTGACTCAGTTATGAATGGATCACAAGAAAGTGATGTGATTTGTAATTGTAAATTCTATATATTGTGGATCTCTTATTATGTTATTATGCTGTCGTATGATGTAAATTATATATGCTATGTCATGCTATGTTGTAAATTCTCTTATGCTATGTCGTGCTATGTTGAGAATCATGTCAAGCTATGTTATACTATCATACTATGCCATGTTATAAATCATGCTATATTATGTTGAAAAATCATGATGTTGTTGGATCATGCTTAAAGTTATGTTTTTTTTTCTTAATTTAAATGGATCTTGTTTATGGGAATTTGCCTATTAGGTTAGGTGTACCCATAAACATGAAACTATAATTAAATAAAACTTGATTATGGGAATTTGCCTATTAGGTTAGGTGTACCCATAAACTTGAAACTATAATTAAATAAAACTTGATTATGGGAATTTGCCTATTGAGTTAGGTGTACCCATATAAAACCATGTTGTTAAAAAAATTAGATGATGTTGATTCACACATGTTCATATGTAAGTTTATGAAAATTGATTGAGATTATATTAGGTGAATTTTGAACAAGTTGACACCTTTAGATCCATGACATGTATAATCTATGCAAGTTGGACATATGCAAGTTTCACCCCTTATTATGATTCATTTGGTCACATATACATGTTGTTATTATGATAATCTCTTTTATGCTATGAGTTAGGGTATTCGAGTCTAACATATATTTTGCGAATAAACGTTCAAACGTGGGGTAGGGGTAATATTAGGAATTAATAAATTGGGTGCAATTTTGTAAGATTTTGCATACCATGAATGGATGTCCATAATTGAGTCAATTATGGACATTGTTAAAAATCGGAAGTAATTAATAATTCAAGTAGGGAATTATTAAAATTGGGGGAAAGTGGATTATTATTAATAATCAATGCTTAGGACACGAGGTTGGACCCGTTTGTGATGTAAACCTGCCCGGACCCGCCCGGCAAATCCAGTAGTCACAAATGTCGGCCCAATGTGAGAGGTCCTAGGCCCAAACTAAAGCATAACAGTTGTAAAGACACGAGGTTAGACTCTTTTATGGTGTAAGACTGCCCGGACCCGCCCGGCAAATCCAGCTGCCATAAATGCCAGTCTAATGTGAGAGGTCTTTATGAGGTTATGGCCTTAATGAACTAAGAAATACTTAACCAGATAATCATGTAAGGTGGGACATGGGGGTTAAGTAGGTGCCTTGGGTGGCATGAGGAATCTGGTGGTTGCCTTTAGAGGCATTTGAAATACGATTAGACTTAACCAAACACACATGTAAATGAACATGACTAAGTGGGTTAAGTGGGATGGACTAATGGGGACAAGCTTAGGTGGAATGCTTGTGGTAAATAGTGGGGGCCCATTTCAACCAGTATCCCAAAACGTATCTTTGTGGGCTCGACCTAAGTCGAGGACGGGACACGCATACTGGGTTTGACTATAAGAGGCCAAAACAGGGAGCGGTGGCAACGCAAGTCCAACGGGTTTCATATGCGTGTGTGGACCCGGGCTGGTAGGTAAGACGTTGTTGCATCATGTAGGTATAAGCCGTGCATGTCCGTTGTATCAGGTTGCCACTTTAGGGGAGTGATACACCCCACTGTGGGGCCAGCACGGGTATCTACGAGTTAGGGAGCCGATCGAATAATGGGAAGTAGGGTACACCTAGTGGAGATAGGGGCAGGCGGCACCTATGTAGTCAGCTAGGGGTACGTAAAGCCATTGGGAAAGTTTCTAAGTGAAGCTAAGTGGGATGAATCTTTAGGGTGACTGGTGTGGTGCAGTATAGTGTTTATCCTTTAGTATTTAGGAGCGCCTATAACGTTGCCTTTAGCGATTGTCTATGTCCTTAATCTGCTCTTCATAGACATTTTCTTTTTTTCCAGCTTATGCCTTAGTCCAGTTATTTTGGTAATAGTATTGTAGAATTATCATATTCACCAGACTTTATGTCTGACCCCCTCTTTTCCATCCTTTTCTCCCTTCAGGTCCGCAGGTTGGGCCAAGTTCTAGTGGAGTCTAGTTGGATCGCTTATCTTCTGGAAAGCTTGGACTGCTGAAGTAAAGTCCAGCTTGTTATCTTTCTTTTTAATGGCTATTCATGTAATGGGATTATGTACTTGTTTTATCAAGATAGATATTGTACTTGACATTGAATATGGTGTTATGATGTAATCAAACATGTTTTGACTTCTGCTACAATGAAATAAAGTTTTTGAATTTCCAAGTACTATTTTATATCTGTCTTGTTGTAATTTTACTGTTCTATATTCACTTAAAACCTCCATGGAAGTTAATGCATTCCCTTTGTGAGTGACATTAATGGACGTGGGGTGTTACACGTGGTATCAGAGCATAAGGTTACCAGAACAGATAAAAAAAAATTTAGAAAAATATTTTTTTTCTCTAAAGTATTTTTGGAAGAAGTGCTTTCAAAAAAAAAACATGTTATTTAAAGAGAGTTTTTATGAAAAACATAATCCCAAATAGCCATATCCTTATCTTTATCTTTCGAATTCTCCATTTTGAATCTTTCCTTTTTCGTTTCAGCATGGCTGAAGATCTTAATCTCCCAGAAGGTGTGACGATTCCAGGGTGGTTTAGGAGATACTTGGAGGCTAGGGCCACCACTGCAGGCCCAGCGGATACTCCTCCACCCCTAGTTGCACCCATTCCTCCTCCTCCTCCTCCTCCTCCTCGTGTTGATACTTTTGCAAAGACATGCAAGGAATTCAAGGCTTTGGGAGGAAAAACTTTTCAAGGGACTGAGACGTTTGTGGAGGCCAGAGATTGGCTTAAGGAGACTGAGGAATTGTTGGATATCTTTGAAGTGGAAGATGGGAGGAAAGTCCGTTTAGCTGCTTGGTTAATGAAGGGAGAGGCCTCGTTTTGGTGGGAGGTCACTAACGGGGAATGTCCAGTTGATTCATGGGCAGATTTCAGACAAAGGTTTGAGGCAAAGTTTCTTTCAAGGGCAGAGGAGAACTTAAATATGGAAAAATTCCTGGCACTAAAGCAAGGGAGCTCATCAGTAAAGGAATATGTCAATAAATTTAATCATTTAGCAAGGTTTGGCTTGGAGTTGGTGAACACGCCAGAGAAGAAAGCTTTGAGGTTCGTTAGAGGCTTGAATGAACCGTTGCAAGGGTTGGCTATGACCCACATCCCTATGGGAGCCACCTTTGAAAAGCTAGTAGAAATGGCACTTATGCATGAGGATAAGGCAGTTGAAAAGAAAGGGGATCAAAAGAAACCCCAACAGCAAAATAAGAAGGGTGGTAAAAACAATAATGGCAAAGGGAAGAAGAAATGCTTCAATTGTGGGACGCCTGGACATCTCAGCAAAGATTGTAGAAAGAAAAAGAAGACTGGTTGTTTTCATTGTGGAGATGCGGGACATCTAGTGAAGGACTGTCCAAAGAAGGGGCAGAGGGCAGGGTCTACCTCGAGAGGACAGGTGCAGGCTCTTATGGCACCAGGGCAGGCAAGGGGGCAAGTTCAGGCTATTGCGCCCCCACCGTTGCAAGAAAGAGGTAGAACAATTTCTGTTGAAAGCTTAGTTTTTCTGTTTGATCATCCTGTCCGTACCTTATTCGATTCTGGCGCATCTCATTCGTTTATCTCTGCATCATTAGTTGAATCACTGCACTTGAACACCAGTTTAGTAGAGGATCCCTTGGTCGTTTCAAATCCAATTGGGGGTTCGGCTCATTTGACCATGATATGTTTGGATTTGAAAATCTCTATACTTAGCGTTGAATTTAGATGTGATGCTTATGTATTGGGCTTCACGGGCTATGGGCTAATTTTAGAAATGGATTGGTTGTCTAGAAATAGGGCCATTCTTGATTGTGAAAGGAGAGTAGTTAGGCTTGTGACTCGCCTTGGTAATGCTCTCGACATCTTTTGTAATCCCATAAATTCTGTTATGCTAAGTTATCTTGAATCGCTTGACGCGTCTGTAGAGAACCTGCGATCGGTAGAAGTGGTCCGGGAATATCCGGATGTGTTTGAGGAGGTGAAGGGCTTACCTCCAAAGCGGGAGATAGACTTTCGAATTTATCTTGTGGATAATGCTAAACCCGTATCTTTGCCAGTGCGCCACATGGCTCCTCGTGAAAGGAGGGAACTCAATAAGCAAGTAAAGGAGTTGCTTGAGAAGGGGTTCATAAGACGTAGTATATCGGAGTGGGGTGCTCCAGTAGTTTTTGCCACAAAGGCGGATGGGTCTCTTAGACTTTGTATGGACTATAGAGAACTAAACAAGCTTACTAAAAAGAACCGACACCCACTGCCGAGGATTGACGATCTCTTTGATCAGTTAGTTGGCGCCTCAGTGTTTTCGCAGTTGGACTTAGCCACTGGCTTTCATCAACTGAGAGTGGCTGAGGATAGTATAGATAAGACTGCTTTTAGGACTCCTGACGGATTCTATGAATGGCTAGTGATGCCCTTTGGTTTGACAAACGCCCCTGCATATTTTGTTGATTTGATGAGTAGGGTGTTTAGGGAATACCTTAACAAATTCGTGGTAGTCTTTGTGGATGACATCTTAGTCTTTTCTAAGAATAAAGAAGAGCACTCCCTACATCTTAGGGAAGTGTTGGAAACCCTTCGAGCGCATAACCTTAAGGCAAAATTTTCTAAGTGTCACTTCTGGAGGAAGGAAGTACGGTTCTTAGGGCACGTGGTTTCCAAAGAAGGGATAGCAGTGGATCCCGCAAAGGTGGTGGCCATCCAAGATTGGAAGGTCCCTAAAAATGCAACCGAAGTAAGAAGTTTCTTGGGGTTGGCTGGCTATTATAGGAAGTTTATCAAAGACTTCGCAAAAATATCAGCTCCATTAACATGGTTAACGAAGAAGAACCTGGTTTTTACGTGGGACAAAGATTGCGATGATGCGTTTCAACGTTTAAAGAGAGCCTTAACTTCAGCCCCAGTCTTAGTGCTGCCAGACGGGAATAAACCGTTTACCATCTATACTGATGCTTATGGGACGCGACTTGGCGCGGTCCTCATGCAAGAGGGAAGAGTAATAGCCTATGGTGGAAGGCAGTTGAGGGTTCATGAAAAGAATTACCCCACGCATGACTTAGAGCTAGCCGCAATTGTTTCCGCGCTTAAGTCTTGGCGTCACTATCTTCTTGGTGAGAAATTCGAACTGTTCACTGACCACAAATCATTAAAATACTTATTCTCTCAGAAGGATTTGAATTTAAGGCAGCAACGGTGGATGGAATTCTTAGCCTCCTACGATTTTGAAATAGCATATACCCCGGGCAAGGGTAACATGGTGGCAGACGCCTTAAGTAGGAAAAGGTTGTCCTTGAGTCTGTTGTTTGTTGAACGACATAGCTTAGAATTCATCTCTATGTTTGACTTTAGACCCTCCGTTGACTTAGTACCCGGTCTGTTAGCATCCTTAGAGGTTAGACCTACACTTCTAGGACGGGTTGGTGAGGCACAGCGAGACGACCCACAGTTGGTTGAGATAGTAGAAAAGCTCAAAGGGGGGGAGTCGTCAAGCCATCTTCGTAGGTATACCCTAGACGATAAGGGTTGGTTACGAAGGGATAATAGACTTTGTGTACCACAAGACGAAGACTTAAGGAAGGCCATTCTTGATGATGCTCATCGCTCAAAAATGACCATTCATCCCGGCGGATATAAGATGTACAAAGATATGAAGCGGGTTTTCTTTTGGGCCGGTATGAAAAAGGATGTGGCCGAGTACGTCGCTAAATGCTTAGTGTGCCAACGAGTTAAAGCAGAACAAAAGAAACCCGGTGGGTTGCTTCACCCATTAGAAGTTCCACTATGGAAATGGGAAAGCATCTCAATGGATTTTGTGGATGGATTACCAAGATCAAGGAAGGGTAACACGGGGATTTGGGTTATAGTAGATAGACTTACTAAAAGCGCCCATTTTATTCCCGTGAAAAGTAAGAGGACTGCTCCGTGGTTGGCTTCTGTATACATTAAGGAGATAGTTCGTTTGCACGGTATTCCTTCTAGTATAGTAAGCGACCGTGACCCCATCTTTACTAGCGAATTTTGGAAGAGTTTACAAGAGGTGGTAGGGACTCAGCTATGTTTGAGCACCGCATATCATCCTCAGACAGACGGCCAGACCGAGAGGGTGAATCGCATTCTAGAGGATCTTTTAAGGCTTTGTATCCTAGACTTTGGGGGTACATAGGAAGAGCACCTTCCGTTAGTAGAATTCGCATATAATAATAGCTTTCAGTCTAGTATTGGCATGGCACCTTTCGAAGCTCTTTATGGAAGGCCTTGCCGTTCGCCTACATGTTGGTGGGAATCTACCGATAAAATCCTACTTGGGCCCGATATGGTTAGGGAAACCTCGGAGAAGATTGAGTTGATTCGAAGGAGGATGAAAGCTGCACAAGATAGGCAAAAATCGTATGCTGATAAGAGGAGGACAGATCTTGAGTTTGACATTGGGGACATGGTTTTTATCAAAGTATCTCCGTTACAGAATGTTGTTCGCTTTGGGTCCGTGGGGAAATTAACACCAAGGTTTGTAGGGCCGTTTCTTGTAAAAAACAGGATTGGTAAGATGGCATATAGGGTGGAGTTGCCTGAGAAACTTAGTGGAGTACACGACGTATTCCATGTATCACATTTGAGGAAGTGTTTGCACAAGACCGCGGAGGTGTTAGAGCCGAGCTTGCTTAAAGAGGTGGAAATAGAGCGTGATGCAATAATTAGACGAGCTCCTACATGCATTCTTGGGTCGGAGATCAAAAAGTTGAGGAATCGAGAGGTCAGACTGGTTAAAGTGCAATGGGGAGATGATGAGAGCAACGCAACTTGGGAGACAGAAGAGAAGATGCGTTCGTTGTACCCTTTTCTTTTTGAGGGTATGTCTTTTAATTTCTCCTTTATCGCTTAGCTTATCTTATCTTATCTTTAGTATGTCCTCTCATTAGTATCTTTGACCTTTAGTTAGGATAATCCTATGGTTGAAACATGTGTTTGAGACATGTTATGTATGATGGATGCAAAATGGATGCAAGTGTTTGCTAGTGGTTGCTCGTGGATGCATATATACACACACTTTAGGCACTAGATCGGCTCAGTCACTTCATATTGCATATTGCATATATATGGATGTATTTAGTATAATGGATGTATAATGGTTGTACCATCATATGGATGCTGCATTCGGTTGAATGGGTGTGCACGCATATAGAAGTAGTATGTAAGCAATTAGGATCTTTTGCATACATAATGGATTCATGACACTTACATAATTTGCATTAAGGAGGTCAACTGAATCAGTAGACCGCCTGATTTCGCATTAGGTAAGGACATGTACACACACTTGCATATGATCATAAAGCATTAGAAGTCTTTTAAGGACAATGGATGCCTGTGTATGATGGATGAGTAGATGGACGTTTGGATGGTAGGATATACATTCTTCCAGACTTGAAGATTTCGGGGACGAAATCCTAAAAGGAGGGGAGAATGTAACACCCCGAATTTTCTATTAACACTAAAGTTGCTAAAATAATAATAAGTGTGTAGAAGAGGGGATGTATCTATTATGAATATAAAAATATTAATAAGTATGTAAGAGAGGGGATGTATCTAATATGAATATAAAAATATTAATAAGTGTGTAAGAGAGGGGATGTATCTAATATGTATATAAAAACAATAATAAGTAAAGGGGGATGTATCTAATATGTACATTGTAGAAAATATATATATATATATATATATTTATGACATGAATAGAAGTTTATTAATATGCTGAGTGTTTGCTGAGTCA
The DNA here is from genome assembly GCA_030737875.1 of Allium sativum. Taxonomy (NCBI): domain Eukaryota; kingdom Viridiplantae; phylum Streptophyta; class Magnoliopsida; order Asparagales; family Amaryllidaceae; genus Allium; species Allium sativum. The sequence goes on from CM060925.1 coordinate 9,699,504, forward strand.
CTTCTGACTCATTGCTGAGTCAACAAGATAAACCCCATCTTGTCTGAACGGCTGCGGTTATTTCTAGGTTAAATCTAATGGCCTAAATGAATTCTAAAATCTATAAATAAGTGGGTAGACCCTAGACCTAAATCACTTGTAAAATTAGAGAAGCTACCGTCATGCTGCTGCCATGGAATTCAGCATAGCCGTCACAAACTAAGAAGAGGAAGCCTAATCATCTACAACTAAATCTACACAAATCAAATCAAAAGATCTCTCTTTCTCTAATTCTTTTCTTTTGTTGGTGAGTATGATGATTCTCACAAGACTATTACAAACTAATTTGACTTAGTTATGAATGGATCACAAGAAAGTGATGTGATTTGTAATTGTAAATTCTATATATTGTGGATCTCTTATTATGTTATTATGCTGTCGTATGATGTAAATTATATATGCTATGTCATGCTATGTTGTAAATTCTCTTATGCTATGTCGTGCTATGTTGAGAATCATGTCAAGCTATGTTATACTATCATACTATGCCATGTTATAAGTCATGCTATATTATGTTGAAAAATCATGATGTTGTTGGATCATGCTTAAAGTTATGTTTTTTTTTCTTAATTTAAATGGATCTTGTTTATGGGAATTTGCCTATTAGGTTAGGTGTACCCATAAACTTGAAACTATAATTAAATAAAACTTGATTATGGGAATTTGCCTATTAGGTTAGGTGTACCCATAAACTTGAAACTATAATTAAATAAAACTTGATTATGGGAATTTGCCTATTGAGTTAGGTGTACCCATATAAAACCATGTTGTTAAAAAAATTAGATGATGTTGATTCACACATGTTCATATGTAAGTTTATGAAAATTGATTGAGATTATATTAGGTGAATTTTGAACAAGTTGACACCTTTAGATCCATGACATGTATAATCTATGCAAGTTGGACATATGCAAGTTTCACCCCTTATTATGATTCATTTGGTCACATATACATGTTGTTATTATGATAATCTCTTTTATGCTATGAGTTAGGGTATTCGAGTCTAACATATATGTTGCGAATAAACGTTCAAACGTGGGGTAGGGGTAATATTAGGAATTAATAAATTGGGTGCAATTTTGTAAGATTTTGCATACCATGAATGGATGTCCATAATTGAGTCAATTATGGACATTGTTAAAAATCGGAAGTAATTAATAATTCAAGTAGGGAATTATTAAAATTGGGGGAAAGTGGATTATTATTAATAATCAATGCTTAGGACACGAGGTTGGACCCGTTTGTGATGTAAACCTGCCCGGACCCGCCCGGCAAATCCAGTAGTCACAAATGTCGGCCCAATGTGAGAGGTCCTAGGCCCAAACTAAAGCATAACAGTTGTAAAGACACGAGGTTAGACTCTTTTATGGTGTAAGACTGCCCGGACCCGCCCGGCAAATCCAGCTGCCATAAATGCCAGTCTAATGTGAGAGGTCTTTATGAGGTTATGGCCTTAATGAACTAAGAAATACTTAACCAGATAATCATGTAAGGTGGGACATGGGGGTTAAGTAGGTGCCTTGGGTGGCATGAGGAATCTGGTGGTTGCCTTTAGAGGCATTTGAAATACGATTAGACTTAACCAAACACACATGTAAATGAACATGACTAAGTGGGTTAAGTGGGATGGACTAATGGGGACAAGCTTAGGTGGAATGCTTGTGGTAAATAGTGGGGGCCCATTTCAACCAGTATCCCAAAACGTATCTTTGTGGGCTCGACCCAAGTCGAGGACGGGACACGCATACTGGGTTTGACTATAAGAGGCCAAAACAGGGAGCGGTGGCAACGCAAGTCCAACGGGTTTCATATGCGTGTGTGGACCCGGGCTGGTAGGTAAGACGTTGTTGCATCGTGTAGGTATAAGCCGTGCATGTCCGTTGTATCAGGTTGCCACTTTAGGGGAGTGATACACCCCACTGTGGGGCCAGCACGGGTATCTACGAGTTAGGGAGCCGATCGAATAATGGGAAGTAGGGTACACCTAGTGGAGATAGGGGAAGGCGGCACCTATGTAGTCAGCTAGGGGTACGTAAAGCCATTGGGAAAGTTTCTAAGTGAAGCTAAGTGGGATGAATCTTTAGGGTGACTGGTGTGGTGCAGTATAGTGTTTATCCTTTAGTATTTAGGAGCGCCTATAACGTTGCCTTTAGCGATTGTCTATGTCCTTAATCTGCTCTTCATAGACATTTTCTTGTTTTCCAGCTTATGCCTTAGTCCAGTTATTTTGGTAATAGTATTGTAGAATTATCATATTCACCAGACTTTATGTTTGACCCCCTCTTTTCCATCCTTTTCTCCCTTCAGGTCCGTAGGTTGGGCCAAGTTCTAGTGGAGTCTAGTTGGATCGCTTATCTTCTGGAAAGCTTGGACTGCTGAAGTAAAGTCCAGCTTGTTATCTTTCTTTTTAATGGCTATTCATGTAATGGGATTATGTACTTGTTTTATCAAGATAGATATTGTACTTGACATTGAATATGGTGTTATGATGTAATAAAACATGTTTTGACTTCTGCTACAATGAAATAAAGTTTTTGAATTTCCAAGTACTATTTTATATCTGTCTTGTTGTAATTTTACTGTTCTATATTCACTTAAAACCTCCATGGAAGTTAATGCATTCCCTTTGTGAGTGACATTAATGGACGTGGGGTGTTACATTTAGACTCTCGCCTGGTCGTTGTTTGACGAGGAATAAATCGATCACGCTCTTTGTCTTCTGTGCGTAAATACGGAATTGTTCTACGAACTTCTCGCTCAGCTCCCTGAAGCTAGAAATCGATCTCGCCGGCAGGCGAGTAAACCATAGCAAAGCCACGTCCTCCAGGAATATGGGAAACGCTTTACACTTAACCGCGTCAGAAGCGGCGGCAGCGGTCATCGACCAAGAGTATCTCATTAGGTGCTGAACATGATCAGATCTTCCCGCATATCGGTTCATTTGTGGCATGTTAAAACGTCTTGGAAAAGTCGCATCCAAAATATCGTCAGTAAAAGGGGTATGACTGCGGTCGATCCCCCAATCTTCGTTCCGCTGTCCACGGCTGTCGGCCAGAATCTGGTGAACCATGGCTGCGACGTTTGCACTAGTCAAAGGAGGTTCAGTGTCAGTGCCTCTGGCCCGACGAGGCTCTCTGATCTCTCTTCGGGGAGCAGCCGCAAAATCCGGGGCTTGGACAGGGCTTCGCTGCCCCCTGTTATCATGGGTATGCGTGCGGCGACGGGGCTGAGGTGGTCTGTCATGCACAGGACTGTTCACATCTCGAGTCCTGAGAGCCGTTGCTTGACCATTCATATTACGGTTTGTGGGCCCCGCCCCTAGTTCTTCTTCTTCCTGTGAGGGCAGAGTCACGAATCGAAGCTGTTCTATGTTTTCGGCTCTCTCATACGGTCGCCGCGGAGGTCTTGGCGATTCTTCAGATGAAGAAGAATATACTGGGGTGAGTGGACGAACCAGTGATGCTCTTCGCCTTGCTAGCTCATCAAGTCTTCTATCCATAGCCGTCAAATTTTTCCGTAGGATGGAACTTTCCTGCCTTTGGGCAGCCAACTCATCAAACAACCTGTCCCACATTTCGACGAAGCGAGAGAGATCCCCCTCAGTGACAGGAGCGGCAGGATCATAGTGGTCATCATCACTCTCTCTTATGCGCAAAGAGCTCGAACCAGGTCGAGCAGAGGTTCCAGGACGATAGGAGTGGGTCATAGGTTCTTTTCCAGGTCGAGTTGTATTCTGACCATCAGTTCGGATAGCTGCGGTTCGTGGAGGGCGATTCGCTGCGCCCCCCTGAGATCGACTCGTGGTCGTGGTACGCGGAGGCTGCGAGGTGTTGCCCCGGGATCGAGTAACAACCCCTTCGGTAGCACGGATCGTCTCGTTCTCATCGACTCGGAACGAGGTGTCTTCGTCGGATCGGATCGCCCCCTGCGCTCCGCGATCCAGAGTTTCTTCGTTGCCCAGTTCGTGCACACTCTCCTCAATCGTTTCGTTGGTCTGCGAAACTTTAGATCTTTTTCCAGCCATGATATCTGAATCGCTGGAATCCTCAAAGAAGCGAATGGCGAAACTTTAAGACTGAGTCTCTCAACGAAAGCACCAAAAATGTTAGATCGAACTTTGGACCTAACACCCAAATTGTTATGAACAGTAGAGAATTTCAAATGAAGTACAAGGAAAAAGAAAAGAACACTCAGAATTTATAGTGGTTCGGCGTTAACGAGCCTACGTCCACTTTATATCTTATTGATTATGCTTTTAAAAGCTAATACAACAGTGATTTCCCTCAATATTTCAATAGTTTGACAACAATGGCGGATTCAGTATTCAATATTGCCAAAGGGATCCCGAAAAACGCCAAGCTCTGGGCTATTTATAGCTGATTTTGTCAGGCGGATCGTGGACACGTGGCACGAATCCCGAGAGTATCGGATCGCATCGCCACCCTTGAAGAAACAGTCAAATTAGCCGTTGTGGACAGGTGTCGTGATCTGCTTGAAAATCGGATCATGCAGATGGGGAGAATTGGTCCAGATGACGGTTGGGGACACGTGTCGCCAGATCCGTGCGATTCGGATCGCTGAAGACTAGGTCGAGCTTGAACAAGTCTGAGGGTTCGCCATGCACCAGGGGATCGGATCGGTTCGCTCGGGGTATCAATGTGAGCTTGGATCGGATCGCCCAGCTACGTCGTTCGCTGATGAGATGGGGCGATCCGTAGATATGCGATCCGATATTTGGGCGAGACGATGGTGCGCGATTCGATGCCGGGCGAAACGATAATGCGCGATCCATTCCTTCATGTTCTCAGATACTGTGGTTTCCTGCTTTCCTCTTACAAATGATCCTGGCTGGCTTGATCAAAAAGTGAGCCAACAAATTTATTTATTTGAAAATAAATGGGTTTTAATTTTAGTTCAAAATTAGTTCATTTCGATAAAAATCTATTTTTATCTTTTCAAATATGGAGTTTTTCATCCCAAATTTTCCCAAATCATTTCTTATGATTTTACACAAATTATTGATATTTTTAATAATTTTATCAAGGCCCGTACAGTCGATTTCCATCAACAGCCATCGAACTGCACTTACAGCGACCTTTTTCAAATTTGATTTGGACGTATCTCCGAATCCAACCATTAGATTTCAAATTTCGAATATTCGTTAGAAAGCCCTTTTCAATACGAACTCAACGGTTCAGATTTTAGGAGAATCCGACGGTCGGACCTCCCGTAATGTCCGTTTGAAATAAATGGTCGAAATTCACGAACTGCCGCGGCGCGTTCTATTCAGGCCATTATATTATATATATATAATATATATAATATATATTTCGTCGATTCCTATTTAAAACGAATTTTATAAATAGTTTTGAATTCGTTTCAAAAATAATTTTAACCTTTATTTCAAATTCAAATCAAAATTGAATTTTCTATTATAAATCCTTTTTATTTTCATTTCTATTTGATTTCAATTCAAATCGATTCGAATTCATTTTCTTTTCAGTTCAATTCGATTCGAATTCGTTTTCTTTTCAATTCAATTCAAATTCGTTTTCTATCCAAATCAAATTCAATTCGTTTTCAATTCAAATCAAATTCAATTCGTTTTCTATTCGATTCAATTCAAATTGGTTTTCTATTCGATTCAATTCAAATTGGTTTTCTATTCGATTCAATTCAAATTGGTTTTCTATTCGATTCAATTCAAATTGGTTTTCTATTCGATTCAATTCAAATTAGTTTTCTATTCGATTCAATTCAAATTGGTTTTCTATTTCGATTCAATTCAAATTTAAAAACGAATATAATCGATATAAATATCGTTCGCGTCAAAATAGCGCATCTCTAATCAATACGGCTTTATATATTTCAATAATTCCATTATCCTATTCAACAAATTAATATTTATTCTATTCAATACGTGAATTTAAATATTTCGTTCAACACGTGACTAATCTCAACGGATGAGTACGGTCAACACATGAACCTTTATTTTATAATGATAAAGATGTAAATTTTATTGTTAAAATATTTCGTTCAACACACGACTAATCTCAACGGATGAGTACAGTCAACACATGAACCTTTATTTTATAATGATAAAGATATAAATTTTATTGTTAAAATATTTCGTTCAACACATGACTAATCTCAACGGATGAGTACAGTCAACACATGAACCTTTATTTTATAATGATAAAGATATAAATTTTATTCATAAAATATTTCGTTCAACACATGACTAATCTCAACGGATGAGTACGGTCAACACATCAACCTTTATTTTATAATATTCTTTATTTTCTAAATTGGAATGAGGCCCAATCAATTACCATATAGAGTTAATTATATGGATTCCATACAACACATGCATATAATAGCAACGATAAACAATCAACCATCATCCAAAGTGCACTACACTGTATAAGCATCAAATATAGATATCTAACGCTTATAACAGCCTGTCAATCAATCGATCGACATACAACTAATTATTGGGATTAGTGTATGTCGTATTTCGTCCCAACACCCGTGTGGGGTTTCAAACAATTAAACACAGATTTTATTCGTGCAGTTGGGCGATGTGTAAAATTTATCGTCCCGATCAATGTCCTTCAAATAGGTGTACATAAACAAACCGTCCGGTTTGTAAATGAATATTTATTTATTCACATTCACGTTAAAAATTATATTTTTAACGATAAAATATTTTATTTTAACACATGAATTTTTATTCAGTTCATTTACAAAATAAAAATGATATTTTTATTTTAGAAAATTTCGGCGGCATAACGGCACGATACTAGAAACGGGACAAGGCCTAGCCTTATCCCCGGTCTAGTGAAGGCCCACGCCATTCACATATCAATCAAATCCATTCCATTTCACCAAACAATTCACAACACAACAATCAAACAAACAAGCCATCCATGGTCTGTGGATGACGGGTGTCGGGTGCTGCTAAACACCGTCTGCATCCTAATATATATATATATATAACTAGAAAAAGAAATTTAGAGTGAGAAGTTCTCACCGATAGCTATCCCAACTCCACGACACTTCATTTATAGAAATCTTCGTCGTTCTCGCATTTTGCCACTTTCGTTGCTCGTAGCCACTACATATATAAAAATCGAATTTTTACTTCGCTATTCAATATAGAAAAATCGAATTTTTACTTCGCTATTCAGTATAGAAAAATCGAATTTTTACTTCGCTATTCAATATAGAAAAAATCGAATTTTTACTTCGCTATTCAATATAGAAAAATCGAATTTTTACTTCGCTATTCAATATAGAAAAATCGAATTTTTACTTCGCTATTCAATATAGAAAAATCCTATTTTTATACCGCTATTATATAGATAAAAATTCTATTTTTATACTGCTATTATATAGATAAAAATTCTGTTTTTATACTGCTATTATATAGATAGAAATTCTATTTTTGTACTGCAATTATATAGATAAAAATTCTATTTTTATTCCGCTATTCACTATATAAAGATTTCGTCTTTTCAAATATAAATATTTCACTTTTTCATTTATAAAAATCTTGCCTTTTCATTTATAAAAATCTTGCCTTTTCATTTTTTTCCCCACGAATTTCATATAGCAAGAAAAAAAATAAAAATAAAAATAAACTAATTAAAACTTACAGTGGGTTTTGGTGTCAAAGGAGAGCAAGGGGGGCGCTGGGTTTTGTTGGGGGTTCGTCGGAGCTGGAGAGTGGCGGTAGGGGGGGGGGGGTCTCGGTGGTCTTCGATGCAGGCGGAGGAGAAGGAGGTGGAGGCGCCCGAGGTTGGGGAAGATGGAGGGGGGCGCGGCGCTCGACTGGAGGTAGGGGGAAGTAAGGCGACGGTCGATCGACGAGGGTGGTGGAGCGTCGAAGTCTGGGCGGCCACGATTTAGGGTTCCGCCGTTTTTTTTGATTTCTGAATTCGACTGTGAGGAGGGGGGGGGGCAGAGGGAAGATAAGGGGAGGAGGGAGATTTAATTAATTTTTTTTTTCAAAAAGTTGACTTTTACGTACGACCTCTAAACGAGGCCCACCGCCGGTCGTCCATAGCTAAATACCCCCATTCCAAACACAATGGGATATGTATCGTAAGCTGATTCGATCGGTTCGATCAGTTTTCGTCAAAATCAACATATAACTCTATATATTGAATTTGAACGCGCATTTCAATTTACTGGGGTCACATACTAACTCGAAAAATTCCAGAAAAATATTTTCTAGCTTCGTATTGACGATACGGTCCTAACAAAACTAGTTTCGTCGAATTCTGAGACCGTTGAAAAAATGGCCATTTTCCAGTCGATTAAAATCAACTGAAATTGGTCAAACGCGTTTTCCTTTGCCACGCTCACATATTGATTCGAAAAATTATGAAATTTGTAATCTAGCAACAATTCGACATCACAGATCCAACAAAAGTGGTTTCGTAGAAATCCGAGGTCGTTTGCGAAATTCCCATTTTTAAGGGCCTGAATTCCATAGCAACTATTCAGAATTTTCAACTGGACACATCTTTTGAATCCCGCTATGAAATTTCAATTTTTCTGATTCGTTGGAAAGATATTCGCAATTAGATTCTATTATTTTTGGTTTCACTAAAATCCGGATTGTTTTGCACCCTGTACATTCATTTGAAGTTTGAAATCGAATTATCGAACTACCGCGCAATTTTCCATTCTATTTATAATTATATATAAATATTTATATTCTAATGATGACGTATATAATATATACGTTCGAATTATATTCAAAATAAATTTCTCGTCGATATTATTTAAAATAATCTATTTTAAATGTTCAAAATTCGCTAAAATTCCCAAAATAAAATTTTTAAACTGGCCCAGATTTTCGGGTTGTTACAATCTCCCCCACTTAAAACTTTTCGTCCCCGAAAAGGAACAAAGTCGAAAGTGGTTTGATTAATCAACTCTACGTTCGATCTGGCTTCCATTCTCCAACTTTTCAGTTTCTGAGAATTTTCAAAAATTTGGCTAACACCCTAAATTTTCGAAAAATTTCTCCATAACCTCCCCTGCACCGGGAGCCACGGGAAAATCCCGAAATTGCCATACAGGCCTTCTGATCTCAAAAAGAAAAAGAAAAAGCCAAGCGGCTAGCCAATAGGCTCATAAAATAATCATCACCCAAACAAAATAGTAAATTATAGAAAACATGTACCTATTTGTCGGGCAAACAAATTTTATTCTCTGCTCTAGCCTCCTTGCTATGACCTGTTTAATGTAAGTATATGTATATGCAAGCAAATGCGACCAATTTTCAATACAATTCAATATTCGATACTATTAGGCTAAATGGTTCAAAATTGTCAAACAAATAAACAAACAACACAAACATCAATCAATTAGTGGATTAACGTTTCAAATCCATAAATTTGATATATATACAAAAAAAAAAAAAATCATGTTTTTGATGCCAATTCACAACAATGTATTCTAGCTATATTAGTTTTGGTTCTCACACCAGTCTAATGGAGATATATAGATATCACACCTTCGAAACACGAACATAAATTTTGGTGATGGAGCTCCATCATCAAAATCATCTCCGAGCGACTAGAGTGTAATCCTATATCTATCCAGTATATTAAAACTTCGAATATACGTTCATGACGCGTATATGCAAAAATTTTATATATCAGATTGTCCCTATTCCAAAATAAATAAATAATCAAATACGTATAAAGCGATTTAAATTTCAAAACAATATTGTTTTCATTTGAAAAATATACTTTTCACACTCGTTCTAGGATACTACTGATCCTATCTCTAACGAGTCATTCTAATTGGAGATTACTAATCCAATATCTGATGAATTCTTTCGTATGGTTCTAATGTGTCTTGTTCTCTAGCTCTGTAAACCAAAGCTCTGATACCAAATGTGACGGCCGGGAATTTCGCTCGATCCGAATCAGTCGTTAAACCGACAAAGACCGTTCGAAACCCCTGATCGTTTTGAGAACAGGGCAAATCAGAACACAAACAGAAGAACATTTCATTGCTATTACAACAATTCCATCAGATACAAGAATATACAGAGTATAAGTGAATAAATTACATTCGATAAATATCAGAGATTACAATAAATTACATAGCAGCGGAAAAATAATACAAAGCATAAATGAAGGTGATATACAGATACAGAGCTTTCCGGATATCATTCCAGCTATAAACCAGGATCCTGTGAATATAAATCTGCAAGACCAAAACTACTAGCTGCCCGTGTCGAAAATAGGGGCACCCAGAGTTTAGGTTAAAACAATAAACTCCAGGTAAGTCATGTGACTGGTGTGAGAACTAAAACAGTTATTTAAAGCTTTACTTTAAAAGAGAGTAATTCAAGGGACCACGCCGTATAACACGGAACGGGTTTCCTCCCAAGAATACCAGTGCATAGAATAAACAGCGCAATGCTTTTTCCAAAAATGAAGCTATTATAAGACCCAGGTCCGATCACATAATGCAACGCAAGCCGGAGGATAGGGTTTTCCCTTATAATAGCCAAACATGCTTGGTACGTTTAAAACAAATCATTTGATACTATAATAAGTGTATAGTGTCAAAACAATTTCAATCATAAATATAAATCATAGACGGCATAGCATCCCATGCTACTATGTCGCCATACTAGGCTCTACAAATAAAGCCGAAATACACGTATTGGAAATTGGATTTCCGTCATGAGTCGAGGCAAGGGGCAAGCTCCTCTTCGCTTCGAGACACTCTAGCAAATGCCACAGGACTACACACTCTGGGTAACCCTGGATCGGTTGGGCCGGTCCTCTCTTACGTTTGAGGATTGGCAATTCCTGAACACACGTTTCCCGGTCCTTACAGACCTAATATCGAGGCGCCTCATTCCAACAACCACAAAGGTGAAACGTATATAAATGTCAGGACTGGTAAGTCACTGACACCACCAAAGCTAGAAAGAAACGTCGTGTTCTCCCAACGGTTCGTATCCCGTTTTTGACTCATACCGAGGTGTGAGGCTTGCGAATCCACGCTATACACAAAGCTGCCACGTAGGCTGTGCTTTGATCATTAACCACAAGACTTTGATTTTCAACAGAAGCCTTGATCCATGCAACTCAGCGTGCCACACAGGCAATTCATGCCATGCGATTGATATCTATCGATATATAACCTCTAAGCTCATACGTCTCAGAGAAGGGCGTTAAGCAAGAGAATAAATTCTCCGCCGCCAAACAGATATATATTTAACAGAAATCAATCAACACAGAATAAAATCCAATGTCAGACACACAATCCATTTACAAGTTCGTTCTGGGTCTGAACGAAACCGGAGGCACTTTCCTCGCATATCCATCGATCTCCAAGTACGTCTAGACGACCACCAACTGGTTCCCTCATCTTGGGTGTACAGCCCAATCAAGATCATCAGTAATCACCCAAACGATGTGAAGACTTCCGGTCTTCAACCACCGTCTTCATCTTCGACATATCGTCGAATCGGTTATTCAGAATGGGTATAAACCCGGTCTTTCCGAACAACCCGCGTATATTAAAAACAAATGTTACACAAACACAACATACGCCTCATTCCAATTCAGCAGCCACTAACCGTAAATCAACAAGAGAACAATTTTCCAAATATTAACCCCGAAGGCCGAAACCAACATCAGATCAATACCCAGGAAACCATTCTTCTTAGCTAACCTACAGCTAGTTTCTAAATTTTATATTCTTAGGGAAAGGTTCCCATTAATTTTATCCAAGATAAATTCTTTGAATTTATTCTTTAATCTTCCTTTGGATGTCATTTCAAACCAAATTATGGTTTTCCAAACTAGTCGAGATTAGCGAACCACACCGAAGTAATTATTTATTTTATTTCCCAATCCCAACCTATCCATCCCATGAAGAAAAACTGGTAATACTCCATATCTAACACCACAGTGCTATCGGTAAAATTAACTACCATTTCACGTTCAAATCTAATTAAAGATTTAACTATCGCTTGGAGCAAAACTGGTGATACTCCATTCTCGCTCATTTTCCAAATTTGATAATTTAGATTATCAATTCACATTTCAATCTAATTACAGATTCCTTATAACTCCTTTTACTGGGTTAAAGAACTAATGTTATTTAAAACACCGTTCACGACAAACCCAAAATCATATTCTATTTATCACCGGGTTAAAGAACAAGTGTCATTTAAAACACCCTTCACGATAAACCCACAAATCAATTTTATTTACAACCCATTTCAAATCCAATTTATTTATTTGAAAATAAATGGGTTTTAATTTTAGTTCAAAATTAGTTCATTTCGATAAAAAACTATTTTTATCTTTTCAAAATGGAGTTTTTCATCCCAAATTTTCCCAAATCATTTCTTATGATTTTACACAAATTATTGATATTTTTAATAATTTTATCAAGGCCCGTACAGTCGATTTCCATCAACGGCCATCGAACTGCACTTACAGCGACCTTTTTCAAATTTGATTTGGACGTATCTCCGAATCCAACCGTTAGATTTCAAATTTCTAATATTCGTTAGAAAGCTCTTTTCGATACAAACCCAACGGTTCCGATTTTAGGAGAATCCGACGGTCGGATCTCCCGTAATGTCCGTTTGAAATAAATGGTCGGAATTCATGAACTGCCGCGGCGCGACGCGTTCTATTCTGGCCATTATATTATATATATAATATATATAATATATATTTCGTCGATTCCTATTTAAAACGAATTTTATAAATAGTTTTGAATTCATTTCAAAAACAATTTCAACCTTTATTTCAAATTCAAATCAAAATTGAATTTTCTATTATAAATCCTTTTTACTTTCATTTCTATTTGATTTCAATTCAAATCGATTTTAATTCGATTCGAATTCAGTTTCTTTTCAATTCAATTCGATTCGAATTCGTTTTCTTTTCAATTCAATTCAAATTCGTTTTCTATTCAAATCAAATTCAATTCGTTTTCTATTCAAATCAAATTCAATTCGTTTTCTATTCGATTCAATTCAAATTGGTTTTCTATTCGATTCAATTCAAATTGGTTTTCTATTCGATTCAATTCAAATTGGTTTTCTATTTGATTCAATTCAAATTGGTTTTCTATTCGATTCAATTCAAATTTAAAAACGAATATAATCGATATAAATATCGTTCGCGTCAAAATAGCGCATCTCTAATCAATACGGCTTTATATGTTTCAATAATTCCATTATCCTATTCAACAAATGAATATTTATTCTATTCAATACGTGAATCTAAATATTTCGTTCAACACATGACTAATCTCAACGGATGAGTACGGTCAACACATGAACCTTTATTTTATAATGATAAAGATGTAAATTTTATTGTTAAAATATTTCGTTCAACACATGACTAATCTCAACGGATGAGTACAGTCAACACATGAACCTTTATTTTATAATGATAAAGATATAAATTTTATTGCTAAAATATTTCGTTCAACACATGACTAATCTCAACGGATGAGTACAGTCAACACATGAACCTTTATTTTATAATGATAAAGATATAAATTTTATTGTTAAAATATTTCGTTCAACACATGACTAATCTCAACGGACGAGTACGGTCAACACATGAACCTTTATTTTATAATATTCTTTATTTTCTAAATTGGAATAAGGCCCAATCAATTACCATATAGAGTTAATTATATGGATTCCATACAACACATGCATATAATAGCAACGATAAACAATCAACCATCATACAAAGTGCACTACACTGTATAAGCATCAAATATAGATATCTAACGCTTATAACAGCCTGTCAATCAATCGATCGACATACAACTAATTATTGGGATTAGTGTATGTCGTATTTCGTCCCAACACCCGTGTGGGGTTTCAAACAATCAAACACAGATTTTATTCGTGCAGTTGGGCGATGTGTAAAATTTATCGTCCCAATCAATGTCCTTCAAATAGGTGTACATAAACAAACCGTCCGGTTTGTAAATGAATATTTATTTATTCACATTCACGTTAAAAATTATATTTTTAACGATAAAATATTTTATTTTAACACATGAATTTTTATTCAGTTCATTTACAAAATAAAAATGATATTTTTATTTTAGAAAATTTCGGCGGCATAACGGCACGATACTAGAAACGGGACAAAGCCTAGCCTTATCCCCGGTCTAGTGAAGGCCCACGCCATTCACACATCAATCAAATCCATTCCATTTCACCAAACAATTCACAACACAACAATCAAACAAAAAAGCCATCCATGGTCTGTGGATGACGGGTGTCGGGTGCTGCTAAACACCGTCTGCATCCTATAATATATATATATATATATATAACTAGATAAATAAATTTAGAGTGAGAAGTTCTCACCGATAGCTATCCCAACTCCACGACACTTCATTTATAGAAATCTTCGCCGTTCTCGCCTTTTGCCACTTTCGTTGCTCGTAGCCACTACATATATAAAAATCGAATTTTTACTTCGCTATTCAATATAGAAAAATCGAATTTTTACTTCGCTATTCAATATAGAAAAATCGAATTTTTACTTCGCTATTCAATATAGAAAAAATCGAATTTTTACTTCGCTGTTTAATATAGAAAAATCGAATTTTTACTTCGCTATTCAATATAGAAAAATCGAATTTTTACTTCGCTATTCAATATAGAAAAATCCTATTTTTATACCGCTATTATATAGATAAAAATTCTATTTTTATACTGCTATTATATAGATAAAAATTCTATTTTTATACTGCTATTATATAGATAAAAATTCTATTTTTATTCCTCTATTCACTACATAAAGATTTCATCTTTTCAAATATAAATATTTCACTTTTTCATTTATAAAAATCTTGCCTTTTCATTTATAAAAATCTTGCCTTTTCGTTTTTAAAAATCTTGCCTTTTGCCACTTTCGTTGCTCGTAGCCACTACATATATAAAAATCGAATTTTTACTTCGCTATTCAATATAGAAAAATCAAATTTTTACTTCGCTATTCAGTATAGAAAAATCGAATTTTTACTTCGCTATTCAATATAGAAAAAATCGAATTTTTACTTCGCTATTCAATATAGAAAAATCGAATTTTTACTTCGCTATTCAATATAGAAAAATCGAATTTTTATACCGCTATTATATAGATAAAAATTCTATTTTTATACTGCTATTATATAGATAAAAATTCTGTTTTTATACTGCTATTATATAGATAAAAATTCTATTTTTGTACTGCTATTATATAGATAAAAATTCTATTTTTATTCCGCTATTCACTATATAAAGATTTCGTCTTTTCAAATATAAATATTTCACTTTTTCATTTATAAAAATCTTGCCTTTTCATTTATAAAAATCTTGCCTTTTCATTTTTTTCCCCATGAATTTCATATAGCAAGAAAAAAAAAACTAATTAAAACTTACAGTGGGTTTTGGTGTCAAAGGAGAGCAAGGGGGCGTTGGGTTTTGTTGGGGGTTCGTCGGAGCTGGAGAGTGGCGGTAGGGGGGGGGGTCTCGGTGGTCTTCGATGCAGGCGGAGGAGAAGGAGGTGGAGGCGCCCGAGGTTGGGGAAGATGGAGGGGGGCGCGACGCTCGACTGGAGGGAGGGGGAAGTAAGGCGACGGTCGATCGACGAGGGTGGTGGAGCGTCAAAGTCTGGGCGGCCGCGATTTAGGGTTCCGCCGTTTTTTTTTTGATTTCTTAATTCGACTGTGAGGAGAGGGGGGGGGGGGGGGGGCAGAGGGAAGATAAGCGGAGGAGGGAGATTTAATTATTATTTTTTTTCAAAAAGTTGACTTTTACATACGACCTCTAAACGAGGCCCACCGCCGGTCGTCCATAGCTAATTACCCCCATTCCAAACACAATGGGATATGTATCGTAAGCTGATTCGATCGGTTCGATCAGTTTTCGTCAAAATCAACATATAACTCTATATATTGAATTTGAACGCACATTTCAATTTACTGGGGTCACATACTAACTCGAAAAATTCCAGAAAAATATTTTCTAGCTTCGTATTGACGATACGGTCCTAACAAAACTAGTTTCGTCCAATTCTGAGACCGTTGAAAAAATGGCCATTTTCCAGTCGATTAAAATCAACTGAAATTGGTCAAACACGTTTTCCTTTGCCACGCTCACATATTGATTCGAAAAATTATGAAATTTGGAATCTAGCAACAATTTGACATCACAGATCCAACAAAAGTGGTTTCGTAGAAATCCGAGGTCGTTTGCAAAATTCCCATTTTTAAGGGCCTGAATTCCATAGCGACTATTCAGAATTTTCAACTGGACACATCTTTTGATTCCCGCTATGAAATTTCAATTTTTCTGATTCGTAGGAAAGATATTCGCAATTGGATTCTATTATTTTTGGTTTCACTAAAATCCGGATTATTTTGCACCCTGTACATTCATTTGAAGTTTGAAATCGAATTATCGAACTACTGCGCAATTTTCCATTCTATTTATAATTATATATAAATATTTATATTCTAATGACGACGTATATAATATATACGTTCGAATTATATTCAAAATAAATTCCTCGTCGATATTATTTAAAATAATCTATTTTAAATGTTCAAAATTCGCTAAAATTCCCAAAATAAAATTTTTAAACTGGCCCAGATTTTCGGGTTGTTACAATCTCCCCCACTTAAAACTTTTCGTCCCCGAAAAGGAACAAAGTCGAAAGTGGTTTGATTAATCAACTCTACGTTCGATCTGGCTTCCATTCTCCAACTTTTCAGTTTCTGAGAATTTTCAAAAATTTGGCTAACACCCTAAATTTTCGAAAAATTTCGCCATAACCTCCCCTGCACCGGGAGCCACGGGAAAATCCTGAAATTGCCATACAGGCCTTCTGATCTCAAAAAGAAAAAGAAAAAGGCAAGCGGCTAGCCAATAGGCTCATAAAATCATCATCACCCAAACAAAATAGTAAATTATAGTAAACATGTACCTATTTGTCGGGCAAACAAATTTTATTCTCTGCTCTAGCCTCCTTGCTATGACCTGTTTAATGTAAGTATATGTATATGCAAGCAAATGCGACCAATTTTCAATACAATTCAATATTCGATACTATTAGGCTAAATGGTTCAAAATTTTCAAACAAATAAACAAACAACACAAACATCAATCAATTAGTGGATTAACGTTTCAAATTCATAAATTTGATATATATACAAAAAAAATCATGTTTTTGATGCCAATTCACAACAATGTATTCTAGCTATATTAGTTTTGGTTCTCACACCAGTCTAATGGAGATATATAGATATCACACCTTCGAAACACGAACATAAATTTTGGTGATGGAGCTCCATCATCAAAATCATCTCCGAGCGACTAGAGTGTAATCCTATATCTATCCAGTATATTAAAACTTCGAATATACGTTCATGACGCGTATATGCAAAATTTTTATATATCAGATTGTCCCTATTCCAAAATAAATAAATAATCAAATACGTATAAAGCGATTTAAATTTCAAAACAATATTGTTTTCATTTGAAAAATATACTTTTCACACTCGTTCTAGGATACTACTGATCCTATCTCTAACGAGTCATTCTAATTGGAGATTACTAATCCAATATCTGATGAATTCTTTCGTATGGTTCGAATGTGTCTTTTTCTCTAGCTCTGTAAACCAAAGCTCTGATACCAAATGTGACGGCCGGGAATTTCGCTCGATCCGAATCAGTCGTTAAACCGACAAAGACCGTTCGAAACCCCTGATCGTTTCGAGAACAGGGCAAATCAGAACACAAACAGAAGAACATTTCATTGCTATTACAACAATTCCATCAGATACAAGAATATACAGAGTATAAGTGAATAAATTACATTCGATAAATATCAGAGATTACAATAAATTACATAGCAGCAGAAAAATAATACAAAGCACAACTGAAGGTGATATACGGATACAGAGCTTTCCGGATATCATTCCAGCTGTAAACCAGGATCCTGTGAATATAAATCTGCAAGACCAAAACTACTAGCTGCCCGTGTCGAAAATAGGGGCACCCAGAGTTTAGGTTAAAACAATAAACTCCAGGTCAGTCATGTGACTGGTGTGAGAACTAAAACATTTATTTAAAGCTTTACTTTAAAAGAGAGTAATTCAAGGGACCACGCCGTATAACACGGAACGGGTTTCCTCCCAAGAATACCAGTGCATAGAATAAACAGCGCAATGCTTTTTCAAAAAATGAAGCTATTATAAGACCCAGGTCCCATCACATAATGCAACGCAAGCCGGAGGATAGGGTTTTCCCTTATAATAGCCAAACATGCTTGGTACGTTTAAAACAAATCATTTGATACTATAATAAGTGTATAGTGTCAAAACAATTTCAATCATAAATATAAATCATAGACGGCATAACATCCCATGCTACTATGTCGCCATACTAGGCTCTACAAATAAAGCCGAAATACACGTATTGGAAATTGGATTTCTGTCATGAGTCGAGGCAAGTGGCAAGCTCCTCTTCGCTTCGAGACACTCTAGCAAATGCCTCAGGACTACACACTCTGGGTAACCCTGGATCGGTTGGGCCGGTCCTCTCTTACGTTTGAGGATTGGCAATTCTTGAACACACGTTTCCCGGTCCTTACAGACCTAATATCGAGGCGCCTCATTCCAACAACCACAAAGGTGAAAAGTATATAAATGTCAGGGCTGGTAAGTCACTGACACCACCAAAGCTAGAAAGAAACGTCGTGTTCTCCCAACGGTCCGTATCCCGTTTTTGACTCATACCGAGGTGTGAGGCTCGCGAATCCACGCTATACACAAAGCTGCCACGTAGGCTGTGCTTTGATCATTAACCACAAGACTTTGATTTTCAACAGAAGCCTTGATCCATGCAACTCAGCGTGCCACACAGGCAATTCATGCCATGCGATTGATATCTATCGATATATAACCTCTAAGCTCGTACGTCTCAGAGAAGGGCGTTAAGTAAGAGAATAAATTCTCCGCCGCCAAACAGATATATATTTAACAGAAATCAATCAACACAGAATAAAATCCAATGTCAGACACACAATCCATTTACAAGTTCGTTCTGGGTCTGAACGAAACCGGAGGCACTTTCCTCGCATATCCATCGATCTCCAAGTACGTCTGGACGACCACCAACTGATTCCCTTATCTTGGGTGTACAGCCCAATCAAGATCATCAGTAATCACCCAAACGATGTGAAGACTTCTGGTCTTCAACCACCGTCTTCATCTTCGACATATCGTCGAATCGGTTATTCAGAATGGGTATAAACCCGGTCTTTCCGAACAACCCGCGTATATTAAAAACAAATGTTACACAAACACAACATACGCCTCATTCCAATTCAGCAGCCACTAACCGTAAATCAACAAGAGAACAATTTTCCAAATATTAACCCCGAAGGCCGAAACCAACATCAGATCAATACCCAGGAAACCATTCTTCTTAGCTAACCTACAGCTAGTTTCTAAATTTTATATTCTTAGGGAAAGGTTCCCATTAATTTTATCCAAGATAAATTCTTTGAATTTATTCTTTAATCTTCCTTTGGATGTCATTTCAAACCAAATTATGGTTTTCCAAACTAGTCGAGATTAGCGAACCACACCGAAGTAATTATTTATTTTATTTCCCAATCCCAACCTATCCATCCCATGAAGAAAAACTGGTAATACTCCATATCTAACACCATAGTGTTATCGGTAAAATTAACTACCATTTCACGTTTAAATCTAATTAAAGATTTAACTATCGCTTGGAGCAAAACTGGTGATACTCCATTCTCGCTCATTTTCCAAATTTGATAATTTAGATTATCAATTCACATTTCAATCTAATTGCAGATTCCTTATAACTCCTTTTACTGGGTTAAAGAACTAATGTTATTTAAAACACCATTCACGACAAACCCAAATCATATTCTATTTTTCACCGGGTTAAAGAACAAGTGTCATTTAAAACACCATTCACGATAAACCCACAAATCATTTTTATTTACAACCCATTTCAAATCTAATTTATTTATTTGAAAATAAATGGGTTTTAATTTTAGTTCAAAATTAGTTCATTTCGATAAAAAACTATTTTTATCTTTTCAAATATGGAGTTTTTCATCCCAAATTTTCCCAAATCATTTCTTATGATTTTACACAAATTATTGATATTTTTAATAATTTTATCAAGGCCCGTACAGTCGATTTCCATCAACGGCCATCGAACTGCACTTACAGTGACCTTTTTCAAATTTGATTTGGACGTATCTCCGAATCCAACCGTTAGATTTCAAATTTCTAATATTCGTTAGAAAGCTCTTTTCGATACAAACCCAACGGTTCCGATTTTAGGAGAATCCGACGGTCGGACCTCCCGTAATGTCCGTTTGAAATAAATGGTCGAAATTCACGAACTGCCGCGGCGCGTTCTATTCAGGCCATTATATAATATATATAATATATATAATATATATTTCGTTGATTCCTATTTAAAACGAATTTTATAAATAGTTTTGAATTCGTTTCAAAAACAATTTCAACCTTTATTTCAAATTCAAATCAAAATTGAATTTTCTATTATAAATCCTTTTTACTTTCATTTCTATTTGATTTCAATTCAAATCGATTTTAATTCGATTCGAATTCATTTTCTTTTCAATTCGATTCGAATTTGTTTTCTTTTCAATTCAATTCAAATTCGTTTTCTATTCAAATCAAATTCAATTCGTTTTCTATTCAAATCAAATTCAATTCGTTTTCTATTCGATTCAATTCAAATTGGTTTTCTATTCGATTCAATTCAAATTGGTTTTCTATTCGATTCAATTCAAATTGGTTTTCTATTCAATTCAATTCAAATTGGTTTTCTATTCGATTCAATTCAAATTAGTTTTCTATTCGATTCAATTCAAATTGGTTTTCTATTCGATTCAATTCAAATTTAAAAACGAATATAATCGATATAAATATCGTTCGCGTCAAAATAGCGCATCTCTAATCAATACGGCTTTATATATTTCAATAATTCCATTATCCTATTCAACAAATGAATATTTATTCTATTCAATACGTGAATCTAAATATTTCGTTCAACACATGACTAATCTCAACGGATGAGTACGGTCAACACATGAACCTTTATTTTATAATGATAAAGATGTAAATTTTATTGTTAAAATATTTCGTTCAACACATGACTAATCTCAACGGATGAGTACAGTCAACACATGAACCTTTATTTTATAATCATAAAGATATAAATTTTATTGTTAAAATATTTCGTTCAACACATGACTAATCTCAACGGATGAGTACAGTCAACACATGAACCTTTATTTTATAATGATAAAGATATAAATTTTATTGTTAAAATATTTCGTTCAACGCATGACTAATCTCAACGGATGAGTACGGTCAACACATGAACCTTTATTTTATAATATTCTTTATTTTCTAAATTGGAATAAGGCCCAATCAATTACCATATAGAGTTAATTATATGGATTCCATACAACACATGCATATAATAGCAACGATAAACAATAAACCATCATACAAAGTGCACTACACTGTATAAGCATCAAATATAGATATCTAACGCTTATAACAGCCTGTCAATCAATCGATCGACATACAACTAATTATTGGGATTAGTGTATGTCGTATTTCATCCCAACACCCGTGTGGGGTTTCAAACAATCAAACACAGATTTTATTCGTGCAGTTGGGCGATGTGTAAAATTTATCGTCCCAATCAATGTCCTTCAAATAGGTGTACATAAACAAACCGTCCGGTTTGTAAATGAATATTTATTTATTCACATTCACGTTAAAAATTATATTTTTAACGATAAAATATTTTATTTTAACACATGAATTTTTATTCAGTTCATTTACAAAATAAAAATGATATTTTTATTTTAGAAAATTTCGGCGGCATAACGGCACGATACTAGAAACGGGACAAGGCCTAGCCTTATCCCCGGTCTAGTGAAGGCCCACGCCATTCACACATCAATCAAATCCTTTCCATTTCACCAAACAATTCACAACACAACAATCAAACAAACAAGCCATCCATGGTCTGTGGATGACGGGTGTCGGGTGCTGCTAAACACCGTCTGCATCCTATAATATATATATATATATATATATATATATATATATATATATATAACTAGAAAAATAATTTTAGAGTGAGAAGTTCTCACCGATAGCTATCCCAACTCCACGACACTTCATTTATAGAAATCTTCGTCGTTCTCGCCTTTTGCCACTTTCGTTGCTCGTAGCCACTACATATATAAAAATCGAATTTTTACTTCGCTATTCAATATAGAAAAATCGAATTTTTACTTCGCTATTCAATATAGAAAAATCGAATTTTTACTTCGCTATTCAATATAGAAAAAATCGAATTTTTACTTCGCTGTTCAATATAGAAAAATCGAATTTTTACTTCGCTATTCAATATAGAAAAATCGAATTTTTACTTCGCTATTCAATATAGAAAAATCGAATTTTTACTTCGCTATTCAATATAGAAAAATCCTATTTTTATACCGCTATTATATAGATAAAAATTCTATTTTTATACTGCTATTATATAGATAAAAATTATATTTTTATACTGCTATTATATAGATAAAAATTCTATTTTTATTCCGCTATTCACTACATAAAGATTTCATCTTTTCAAATATAAATATTTCACTTTGTCATTTATAAAAATTTTGCCTTTTCATTTATAAAAATCTTGCCTTTTCATTTTTAAAAATCTTGCCTTTTCATTTTTTTCTTTTTTTCTTTTTTCCCATGAATTTCATATAGCAAGAAAAAAAATAAAAATAAACTAATTAAAACTTACAGTGGGTTTTGGTGTCAAAGGAGAGCAAGGGGGGGGGGGGGCGTTGGGTTTTGTTGGGGGTTCGTCGGAGCTGGAGAGTGGCGGTAGGGGGGTCTCGGTGGTCTTCGATGCAGGCGGAGGAGAAGGAGGTGGAGGCGCTCGAGGTTGGGGAAGACGGAGGGGGGCGCGGCGCTCGACTGGAGGGAGGGGGAAGTAAGGCGGCGGTCGATCGACGAGGGTGTTGGAGCGTCGAAGTCTGGGCGGCCGCGATTTAGGGTTCCGCCGTTTTTTTTTTCTTTTGATTTCTGAATTCGACTGTGAGGAAGGGGGGGGGCAGAGGGAAGATAAGGGGAGGAGGGAGATTTAATTAATTTTTTTTTTCAAAAAGTTGACTTTTACATACGACCTCTAAACAAGGCCCACCGCCTGTCGTCCATAGCTAATTACCCCCATTCCAAACACAATGAGATATGTATCATAAGCTGATTCGATCGGTTCGATCAGTTTTCGTCAAAATCAACATATAACTCTATATATTGAATTTGAACGCGCATTTCAATTTACTGGGGTCACATACTAAATCGAAAAATTCCAGAAAAATATTTTCTAGCTTCGTATTGACGATACGGTCCTAACAAAACTAGTTTCGTCGAATTCTGAGACCGTTGGAAAAATGGCCATTTTCCAGTCGATTAAAATCAACTGAAACTGGTCAAACGCGTTTTCCTTTGCCACGCTCACATATTGATTCGAAAAATTATGAAATTTGGAATCTAGCAACAATTTGACATCACGGATCCAACAAAAGTGGTTTCGTCGAAATCCGAGGTCGTTTGCAAAATTCCCATTTTTAAGGGCCTGAATTCCATAGCGACTATTCAGAATTTTCATCTGGACACATCTTTTGATTCCCGCTATGAAATTTCAATTTTTCCGATTCGTTGGAAAGATATTCGCAATTAGATTCTATTATTTTTGGTTTCACTAAAATCCGGATTGTTTTGCACCCTGTACATTCATTTGAAGTTCGAAATCGAATTATCGAACTACCGCGCCGTTTTCCGTTCTATTTATAATTATATATAAATATTTATATTCTAACGACGACGTATATAATATATACGTTCGAATTATATTCAAAATAAATTTCTCGTCGATATTATTTAAAATAATCTATTATAAATGTTCAAAATTCGCTAAAATTGCCAAAATAAAAATTTTAAACTGGCCCAAATTTTCGGGTTGTTACACCAAGGGGAAGTGCTGCCGAAATTTTGTTGAACCGTTTAACCTGAACTGGTTTACAAATATGCTTATGTTAATACATTTGTAATGGAAAGTAGGTAGACCGACCGTCAAAGTAAAAAGAAATAAACAAAAAAACCGATAACATCAAGTTAATATAAAGTGTTTGATCGAATTTTCTAATATATTTGTTGCAAATCAGGAAAATGTTCGATTATTTTCGTGATCGCAGTTGAATGTACCAACCCCGAACCAGTAACAAAGGGTCGATAAAGGAATATTTTTGTAACGGTGTCCATAAATTTATTAGGTTCGCTAAATCTAATTGTCGAAGTAACGTAGACATTCGTTGTCCGTGTAGTAAGTGCAGACATCTGAAGCATTGGAAGCCAGATGTAGTAGAAGTATATTTATATAAATTTGGTTTTGTGTCGAATTATTACTTATGGGATCATCATGGAGAACTTGTTCAACCTACGTCTAACCCTGTAGGGGCAGATGACGATAGTACAATGATGAACGATAATAAAACGATGAATCCGATAGAAAATATGGTGCAAGATACAGTACGATGTATGTTTCCTACCATTGATCAAGGCGACGATGAGAATGAAAATGTAGAAGAACCAACGGCGGAAGCAAAAAAAAATTATGATTTATTTAATTCTGCTAAGAGGCCGTTGTAGAAAGGGTGTACAAGCGGAACCGAATAATATTTAGCTGCTGAATTCATCACTATGAAATCAAAATTCAATCTTATAGAGGCTGCATTTACAGTAGTTGTACAAACTGCAAAACGACATATGCCGCCGAATAATTTGATGTGCGATAGTCATTATAAAGTGAAAAAACTTATGTCTGATTTTGGACTATCGTATCAGAAGATAGATACATGTGTTAAAGGTTACATGTTGTATTGGAAAGAAGGCGCTCACCTTAGAAAATGAAAATTTTGCAACGAAGATAGATATAAACCAAAGGAAAAGAAGTTCCATATAAAAGAATGCATTATCTACCCATAACTCTTATACTTCAACGGCTATATGCATCTTTTGCTACAACATGTCATATGCGTTGGCACAGCGTGAGAATAGTAGAAGAAGGAACTATGATACACCCGTCTGATGGTGAAGCATGGAAACACTTTGATATGACTTATCCTGAATTTTCTGCAGAGAGCTGTAATGTTAGGCTTGATTTATGTACGGATGGATTTTCTCCATTTCGCAGTTTGGTAGTAAATATTCATCAAGGCCTATCATTGTACTCCTTATAACTTACCTCCATGAATGTGTACGAAAAATCCATATATGTTTCTATTGGTTCTCGTCTCCGGTCCCGATGATCCTAAACAAGAAATTGATGTTTATCTACAACCATTGATTGAAGAGTTGAAAATATTGTGGCATGAAGGATTCGAAACATACGACATTTCAAGAAAAAGTAATTTCTGTATGTTTGCTTCTGTATTATGGACTATTAATGATTTTCCCGCGTATGACATGCTTTGAGGTTGGAGCACAGCTGGTCGTCTAGCTTGTCCTCATTGTATGGATGAGACACAAGCATTTTCATTAAAGTATAGGAAAAAAATTCTTGGTTTGGCTATCATCGGTGTTTTCTACATATTAATCATAAATTTGGAACGGATAAAAAGAACTTTAAAGTTAAGAGAGTAGAGACTATGCTACCCCCTAAAGTTTGGACAAGTGAAGAGATATATGAAATTGTAAAAGACTACCCAAAGATACATGAAACTGGAGAACATGTTGAAATTCCAGGTAAATCGGACATTCATAATGGGTGCAAAAAAAGTATATTTTGGGAGTTACTTTACTGGAAAAATCTACTACTTCGGCATAATATTGATGTCATGCACAATAAAAAAAACGTTTTTGATGACGTTTTTTAATGCAGTTTTGAATGTAAAGGAGAAAACTAAGGATGACGCGAATTCGAGACGTGATATATTACACTTTTGTAAACAGACGGAACTTCACTTGTATGAAGAGAATAAAAAAAATCCAAAACAAGCTATGAGCTAGACCATAGGCAAGTAAAACTCGTGCTAAAGTGGGTGGAAGGATTACGATGTCTTGATGGGATTTTGTCTAACCTCCGTAGATGTGTGGACTTTGAAAACAGTAAATTGAGTGGGATGAAAAGCTATGATTGCCATATCATGATGAATACTTTTTACCTGTGATTTTCGAGGAACCGTTTCCCACAAAAATATGGAGTGTAATAATAGAATTAAGTATGTTTTACAAACAACTTTGTTCAATGACGTTAAAGGTAGATCGTCTGCGTAAGCTTGAAGTAGAAATCCCGGTACTACTCTGCAAACTCGAGAAAATATTTCCACCAGGTTTTTTTTAATGTAGTGGAGCATTTACCCATTCATCTTCCATCCAATGCACTCCTTTGAGGTCCTATGCAATATGGATAGATGTATTCATTTGAGAGGTAATTTCATATATACTCAATAATCTTGATAAATTACAACCTAGATTTTTGTAGCAACATATAAATTTAATTAATCTTATTATAGGTACTTGAATCATTTGAAGAAATAAATTGGGCAAAAAGCTTTAGTAGTAGGTTCGATTTGCAAATCGTACCTTGAAGAAGAAGCTTCATTTTTTTTCTCATTACTTTAGAGAAGATGTGAACTTGTCTTTTGTAACTGTTCCCCGTAATGAAGAAGTCTTGAACAGAAGTCTTCTCATACAATGTTATCTGTTTTTAGACAAAACGGAAGACCTGCTGGAAAATGTGTGGAAGTATGGTTAAACGATAAAGACTACAATGTGGCACACACATATGTACTGTTAAACTGTGTGGAAGTTACACCATTTTTCAGGTAATACTAAATTCATGTACAATTCAATTATATATACATATATATTTATTTATCTATATTAATAAGAAAGGAACATAACACATATTTGCAGTACATACGAATCACAACATCCATCTGGTGATCTCAGTAAAGAATTTGCTGGATGGTTTTCAGACTATGTTCATGATCCCAAAAACTGTGTTGTTAACGAAGGATTACGACATCTTTCTATCAGACCAAAAAGAAATGTCAAAACTTATCCAATATACTTTGTCAATGGATTTGAATTCAACACCAATGATTATGAAGCTGAAAAATTAACATATAACAGCGGTGTATTTGTCAAAGGTAATGATGATCCCGAGGAACGTATAAAAGCTTTTTACGACGTCTTAACGCAAGTTGTAGAGTTGACATATTATGTTCAGCCCGTAGAGAAAATTTATCTATTCAAATGCAACTGGTTTAGCAATGTTCCTGGTTCTGGAATTAACGTGCACAAAGATTATAAGCTAATTGAAATAAGGCATACATCGCATTACTATAAGTATGATCCTTTCATGTTAGCTAAGCAAGCATCACAAGTATATTTTGCTCTGTATTCGTCGTTAAAAAAAGATAAAACAGATTGGTGGGCTGTTTTTAAAACAAAGGCAAGATTTACATTTTAATGGAAATAATATTCCAGATGAAGCAGCATATCAAGCGGATCTTGAGCCAAATACTGAAATAATAATAGCTGATGACATTGATGTAGGGTCGTTGAATGATGAAGCGAATGTATTAGTAGATGCATTTGTAAGTACTGAAGAAAATGATATAGAGTATGAGACTGGGTCTGGATCTGAAGATGTTGAAGACCGATGTTATGGACTTATGTTATGTACTATTATGAGCTATGTACTATGTTATGCATTATTCTGAGCTATGTAATAATAATGATGATGGTTGTTCTTAGCAATGAATTTACTCCCGTTCTTTAATATTCCAATTTATGTAATGATAATGTTGACTATGTATGTTATGCATTATAGTTCTTCTCATGTATGATTTATGCAATGATAATGACGACTGGTGTTAATAATTCAAGTTATTTTTTATGCATTATATGATTATAACAGATATGTCTGATAGACGATCGAGGAGTTCGTCTCAGCTGACTCCTTCACCATCTCCTGCATCAAGAGAAGGTCTTAGCAGCTCCGAGCCAGATTTGTGGCAAGCTGGAGAGATTGTTCCTAAGAGTGCCGGGTAAGTATAAAATTTATTTCGATTTAGATTATTTAAAATATATGAAATATCTATGTAAACATGTATGCAGGGGGTTCGAAATCATGCTAACAGATTTCATTTTAGAGGTGTCGAGGCAGTCTTACACGAGCACGATGTCTGGGGAATGGCCGCATTGGGATAGTATCCACCGCACATCAAGAACGCTATTCTAGTCGATTTGCTGGCAAGTATTTTTTTATATTATTATTGAAAATTAATATACTCTAAATAATTCAAAATAAATTTAATATGCAGGCGGTTGTACGTGTGAGCCGCGGGACATGTAGCTTTTTTTGACACACTGGAATATGAAAATGCGAAAGAATTATCGAGAAGCAATTTCAAGAGCAAAGACATTTGCAAAAAAGCCTCAATGGATGAGTGACGATGTGTGGGCTGCATTTCATGCATACTGGGATATGGAAGCAGCCAAAGTAAGATATAATGAAAATATTCACATTTATGTCGATTGCATTCTTTTAATTAATTGTATATCAAATATAATAGGAAGTAGCAAAAAGGAATAAAGCAAATAGAGCTAAGAATCCAGGTTTACACCGCGGTGTCTCAAAATCATTCCAGCAACATAGGAGAGAATTGGTATAAAATTTCAATATTTTTAGCATATGTACACGTAAAAATTTAGTGCATATCATTAATTTATTCTTATTTTCAATAATTTTATTATTGTATATATATTCAACTGACAAAGTTTCAAAGGGAGCCTACACATGATTCCACGTGGCAATTTTCCGTTGCAAGCCGTTGCCAAATGGGCGACGGAGCCATTGCTTTTCAGTCGCTTTTCTTGTGCGTGACGACTTAATTAGCAAGGCTTATAGCAACGGACGCCAACGGCTTTTTGCTATCGCTATTCACTGTGTTCTCACACTGTGGAAGTTAGGGTATGTGGTACCTGAAAAGTATTCAATAAAATTTACCATGTACACACATTTAAAAGGGAAGGTATTTTTGACATTTCAAAAAGACACTGAGTAAATTACATCATTAAATTCTCTTTACTAGCAGTTGAGAAAAGTTAAATCTGCAATCTGACATAATAAAGAGGAGAAGAGTATTTATGGTATTCGAGAAAGACATATTTAAATTCGTAGTCAATGAATTATCATTAGTAATAGAGATAATATAAAGTATAAACCAATGCTCTCATGTTGTCTCCTATAAATTCTTAACGGTTCTTTACTCTATCACAACATGTGTCTTCACAATAAAAGGAGGGAATTCAAGTATAACCATTTCTTTGTAGTATGCCTCACTAAGTTCACTAAGAGGTGGCATTGTGGATGCGAGTTCCACGTCTTGCATTTCAAATTTGCCTTTAGTAGTTTTCACCTCGATTTGGCTTCCTGACCTTTGTCTCCTCATTGACATACTATAAAAATTCCGAAATACGTAACAAGCTTTAAGGAAATCTCGGAGCTCAAGTGTCATTCCTTCTTCCTTTTCACTCATCCTTCTCACTCATATGAAACTTTGTTTGTTTTGTCTTATATACAAAGAAAGTTCTATATGCTATGTGTTCCGCACCCGAGACTAGAAGATTCTAGGACCAACTATCAAGACGAGAGAATGCCAATGCTGACAAAACTGAACATGCCTATGTTAAAAACGAGTCATCAGGTATGAAGAAGACGAGGAAGAAGATGAAGAAGATTAGAAAATGAAGAAAAGTATGCTGAAATGGAGGAATAAGAAGATATAAAAAAGAGAACTCTAATGAAGGGCCGATTGGTAAAACATAAATGTCCAAGAAAATTTACAACTCTAGCCCCTAGGATTATGCGTTTAAGAAGAGGAGTCTCAGAGATTTCCCCTGATCCACCATCGATCCATTGTCGAGAAAAAAAAAGAAGATGAAAAACCTGCCGTAGATGGTGAAGGATCCATTGGCTCTTTAAGCTATTCGACACTTAAAAGTATGGCTAAGTTGAACTTCGATTTCATTGATGCAACAGAAGAAAATGGTATTTAGGCAGTAGGTATGGATCAGTCAAATTGAGCTTATTTTCAAGGGTTTAGGCCCACTCAGTGCATACAATCGGATGCACTTGGTACATGGATTAGATAGGGGAATGCTACATGCACATTACATAGGACTACAATAATTCATGTTACACCTTCAATCACACTTATTGAAGCCTTTATACTTTGCCTTTCTTTTCTAATTTTAGGTGAAATGGTTCCATATAAAATCGATGGTAATCTTCACAAGGACCTGGACACATCACTTTATTTAAGGGTCCCCTCGCTTTCTACGAAGATGAACGTGCAAGTGATAGTTGAGGCAGAGTTCTAGAAATACGAAGATGGTAAATAAGAGAAACACAACGATGACCAATATAAGCATCCTCTTATCATTCTAAGCATCCTTATTCATCGCCTTATCCATGCAATTATCACTCTGGTAGGAGTTGTTTTCCATCTAGGTTATCTTTTACCTACATTAATCTTCCGTTATGTACCACTTTACAAGATCTACTTGTGACACCACACGTCCCATAATGTCACCCATAAGAGGATGCATTAAATTCTCTGAAGCGCAATAATAATACAGAGACTAATTTTAACAAGACAGATTATAAAATGCAGCGGAAAAACTTCAAATTTTTATTTCAAACCAAATATAGCATTATATTTTTTTTCAAAATAAACCATCAATGTCATAACCATAAACATGTATCTCATAAACCGTCAGAGTACAAAACCATAAAGTAATATCCCTCACATGCCATCACAATAAACATAAAAGAAACTGAAGTAATATATGAAAAGATATGTAGTCCAAGTCCAAGATGAATAAAATCATGGTCACTGCTATTGTCCACCACCACTCTGAGAACATGAGGGGGGGAGGGGGGAGAAAGGGAGAGAAGGAAAAATAAAATAGGTCAGACATAAATTCTGACGAGTTCCAGTTATTTTCAGCATAAGCATAAGATAAGAAGTATTAAGACATATAAATGACTCTAGATATGAAATTACAATAAAATATACAAGTACGAAGTAAAGGAGATAACAAGGCAAGGTACAGATGAAGTAAACTTCTCATTCATATCCCAAGAAAAAATTTCTGCATCAACTACTAAAATATCAGGATTAGGTTTTACCCTAATTATAAACATGCGATCGACACCCTACAAACGCTAATAGCCTGTGCCATTCACGACAACATGGCATACCAGTCCCTAACCCATCAACTTATAAGACACAACCCTATTCGCTGGTGTTACAACGTCTTAGTTTCCTCCATCGGACCCATGCACGCTCATGACTCCGCCGGAACACACCCATACCCATCTTCAAACCTTTGAACGTCTTAAAATCTAGATCAGTAAAGCGTGCCCTGGCCCCTACCTAGTGTGAGGCCCCTCTATGATACCAACATGGATATTAACTGATACAGGTTCCACACAGCAAGATTGACACAAGCCACCCCCTAGGCTTGTGCCCCCATGTAACGAGGAATTTAGGAGTCCTAAACCGGATATAAACAGCAAGACATGGTACCTCTTAGCTTATTAATTAAAGGTTTAACTTACTAGATTTAAGTTCATTAATAAGCATGGTTGTAAAATGACATTTACTATAAATGTTATTTTGTGTATAGCCCCTTAGATTATGGTAACTCGTTTTACTTAATTACAATCTGATCCATATATATAACATGTTCTACTTAATCTTAAATTCAGTCCAACCTATTTATATTAACATGTTTGCATATTCTTCCCTTTTGTAACTACCTCAAATTTACATTCAAAGGTTCAAGTCATAATATACGCAATTCTCCTTTTATTGTTATTACAAGTTATTCTAGTTTATCCCAATTATACGCAATTCAAACGGAGTTGGCCTAGGCTCAGCGTAAAATAAAAAGAAAAGGAGAAAACAGATCCAAACTCAAACTGAATAAATATGCATAGAAAGACTGTAAATAAATAAAAGATGAAAAAGGGATAAGGAAGAAAGATGTATATATGAACATATAATAACCGTAAATTGAATAGATAACTGATAGTAAAACAGTAACATATAAACACTATTACTTTTCAGTTCCAATTCATTTACTGTCAAAATATTGTTTAAATAGCAGATCTAAAAATAACTAGAACTCACAGTGATTTGACTAAGATCCAGAAAATGTCTCTTTAAAATTGTTATTGAAGAAAAACTAGAATTATCCCTTTAATCTACGTTTAGGTAGCACCTCGGCTTCTTCTTATTTTTATTCAGAAATAACTTAGAGGGGGAAGAAGATGAAGAATGTTTGTGTGCGAGAAAATGGTGAGGCTGCTAGCCTATTTATAGATTAGTTAGGATAAATATAAACCATAGGATATTAGGTTATCAAATCAAACCGTACACCTCAAGCTGAGTCAGCGTATGTTTATAGCAAAAAAAAAAAAAAAAAAACAATCTAGATTCAGGCGTAGGAATCTGCCCTGGTTGCAGGTGGGTCGACCCACTTACTACCTAGGTCGACACATGGGTCAACCCGTCTTAGACCTGGGTCTACCCCTGTATCGACCCAGTATGGGAAGGGTCGTCCACTTACCATTGTTCTCTACGTCCAGTTTTTAAATTTTATATATATTATGCACCGTTTTAGTTCAACCTTTTTTAGTTCATACTACTTCATACTCAATCCGATTTATGAAAACCAAGAATCTATCTGAACCATAATTTCATAACAAACGCAGCGTTAAATTCCATTTTACTTAGTTCTGAATATTTAATTAATTAATATTTATTTTATTATATTCATTATATAATTATGGTGTATTAAATAATGAGGTGTTACATTCTCCCATCTTTAAAGGATTTCGTCCTAGAATTCTTCAAGTTAAGAAGATTGTAATTATTTAACAGCCACCTACACCCATCTACTCATTCATCAACTACTGACATCCACTATCCTTAAAAAAATTCTGATGCTTCATATGAACATATGCAAAAGGTGTTGTGTGTATATGTCCCTACACTAATGCGAAAATCAAGCGGTCGACTGATTCAGTTGACCTCCTTAATGCAATATGTGTCTGTGCCATGTATCCAATATGTATGCAAAAGAATCCTAATGATACATATAAGTCTATATGTGTGCACGAACATTCACCAAAATGCAACATCCATGTAATGATTCAACCATTGAAAAATTAAAATGAGCACACTTTCATATGCAACATGTAAGTGTTTGAGCCGATCTAGTGCCTAATGTGTGTGTATGCGTCCACTGGCAACCACTAGCAAACACTTGAATCCACTTGCAACCATAAAATATAACATGTCTTAAACACATGTTTCCAACTATAGGCTTCTACCTAATGATCATGATTTGAATGATAGGATAAACATACTTGAATGGTAGAAAGAACAAATTCGAATTCAAAAGCTTAGAAAGGAAATTAAGAATGTACTCTCAAGGAGAAAAGGGTAAGAAGCACGAATCTTGTCTTCGGTTTCCCATGTCGCATCGTCTCGATCTTTTCCCCATTACACCTTCACTAACTTGATCTCCTTGTTGCGTAGTCTCTTAACTTCCAATCCAAGAACATGGGTAGGAAATTTTCTAACTGATGCCTCCTTTTCAACCTCAACATACTCAAGCGTAATTGGCTCTACTACCTCTGTTGAATCATGTAGACATTTCCTCAAATGAGAAACATGGAACACGTCATGAACTCCTGCCAAGCTCTCTTCTAGTCTAACTCCGTAGGCCATCTGGCCTATCCTCTCAATTATGGAGAATGGCCCTAAAAAACTTGGCACTAACTTCCCTACTGAGCCAAACCGAATAACGTTTCTTATAGGTGATACCTTGATAAAGACCGCTCCTACCTCAAATTCCAAGTCAGTCCTCCTCCTATCGACATATGACTTCTGCCTGCCCTGAGCTACTTTCACCCATCTGCGAATAAGGTATATCTTCTCAGAAGTCTCACTCACCATCTAAGGCCTAAGTAGAGGATTGTTCGTAGACTCCCACCAATATGTCGGCGATCTGCAAGGTCGTCCATAAAGTGCCTCAAAGGGTGCCATCCCTAAACTTGACTGATAACTATTAATGTAGGAAAACTCAACCAATGGAAGGTGCTCGTCCCAAGTCCCTCCGTAGTATAGGATACACAGTCTCAGTAAATCCTCAAGAACCCTATTGACCCTCTCAATCTATCCATCGGTCTGAGGGTGGTAAGCTGTGCTCAGTCGTGACTGTGTACCTAGCGTCTCTTGCAAGCTCTTCCAAAACTCACTCGTGAAAATGGGGTCACAGTAACTAACTATATTGGAAGGTACCCCATGAAGTCAGACGATCTCTCTAAGGTATACCGATGATAGCCAAGCAATCGTCCTCTTTCTCTTGAGTGGGACAAAGTGAGCGCTTTTAGTAAGCCTGTCAACTATAACCAATATACTCATGCTTCCCTTCCTCGATCGGGGCAGTCCATCAATAAAGTCCATAGAGACGCTCTCCCATTTCCATTGTGGGATATCCAAGGGATGAAGTAATCCGCCAGGTTTTCTTCGTTCAGCCTTTACACGTTGGCAAGTCAAACATCGGGCCACAAACTCCGCAACATCCTTCTTCATACTAGTCCAATAGAAAACTCTCTTCATATCTCAGTACATCTTGTCACCGCCCGGATGGATAGTCATCCGAGAGTGATGAGCCTCCTCAAGAACTGTCCTCAACAAGTCTCTAATTTTGGGAACACAAAGCCTTCCATCTCGACGTAGCTACCCCTTTTCGTCCACCGAATATCTAGCTAGGTGATTTCATTTTTCCATCCGCCATAAAAATTTCTTGAACCCTAGTAATGGCCTCCATCTTCTAAATCTCTCTCTAATCACTTTCTAATCACTAATTAATCAAATCTACATCAAATCAAGGCGGATTAACACCAAATCAGAGTTGGAACTGCTGCAATACATAGGAATCCATGCCAAATCAGTATAAGTTTCAGATCTAACATTCATTTGTGGCTAAGGTGAGTGATTTGCATGTTTTTACACTAATTACGGCTAATTAGGGGTGATTAGTGATAACTAGCAAATTAATGACTCAGAAAAATATAGAAAAATATATAGAAATTCTAAAACATTATTTTATGTTGCTGGTATAAATTTGGGTTAATCTGGATTAAGTTTGCTAATCCTATAGTTAAACATGGTCAAGGGGATTAAGGGGAAAATATTGAATTTGGGTATTTTGATCTAAAATAGCCTATGTGATTGATGTTATAATCTTTTTTATTGAACCTATACATTATTACTACTGTTTGGTATGTTTTATGATTGTTTAGTAAAGTTAGAATGGTTGAAAACGCCGTCGTATGGTGAGGATGGATGATATAAGATCGCTGGAAAAGATGCAGGTTTTTTGTTCGATCAGGCCGGATCGGATCGGTAGCCGAACCGAACCAGAGGGATCGGCCGAACCAGAGCTTGGCATAGGAGAAGCATGGTAAAAAGGAAGGCCACTTGTATGGGGTTGGAGTTGGGATAGAGCACCTAACCGGAACGAAATGGAGTAACACTGAACCAAAACAAAATGGAGTAGCACCAAACCGGAAGGAGCCACAGCAGCACCAAACCAAACCGAGGGAAGAAGCCTGTACCGAATCGAATGGTGTAGCACGAACCAAACTAAAATGGGTGAGGACCGAACCGAACCGGGGAGCACCGGATCAAACCAAATTTGGGTTTCTACCACTACCACACGACGACTCTTCTGAAGACCAACTCCAATCCAACCAAACCCCAGATGCAAAGGAAGTCCAAGTATGAAGTTATTACTCAGGATCCAGATGGGAACCAACGAGTTAACTACTAGAGTTGGGCTTTTTTGTGGGACGTGTGCAATGGGGTTATCGATATCTATAACTTTGGTTCACTATTGAGAGAGGGGGTATTAACTATGGACCGGTGCAGTGGGGTCAGAGGTTGTATGGAGTTGGACTCCATCAGGGCTCCAAAGGGCAAAGTGGTCGTAGTGATAGTTGTACGTAGTTGGACTCCGTCATGGCCCCAAATGGTTCTGGTGATCAAAGCGGTGGATATCGTATGGTTTACGCACTGAGTAAGAGCTGCGAGGATGGTTGCTATGTTTGATGTTTGTTATCACCATGACATGCACACTCCTATTTTACACTTTATGATATTACTACCTTAGAGTATTGTACATCTTGTTGTGCTAACTCTTTGGTTGCAGGTCCAGGTTCAGGTATGATTGTTTATACCTGTTATTGCTTTATTTTGCTGCTATCGCTCATACCAGACTTTTGTCTGACCTAGAGTTTTATGTCTCTTCTTAATTCTGGGTGCTCCTAAACGAGCAGACTAGAGACAGGCTAGGTGGTTATGCACGAGTAGCTGTCCGGAGATGAGGAGGAGGCTTCCACGTACTATTGAAATATATTCTCCCTGTGTTGTTGATGGTCACTTCTTTGGGCATAAGTAGTGTACCTCTTTTATTTCCTTTTTAGATATAGTACTTTGAAGTTGTAATAATGGTTTGGATCATAAGCTATATTTTGCATTCCGCTACTCTGATGGATATGGTTTAGTTTTCAGCTTATGCACTGTCTCGCCTGTTTGTATCAAATTATGTTATTATTATATTTTATTCCATGCACTGTGAGATATACTACAGGTTCTTTGGTGATTCATAGTTTTAAACCCTTTTCTTTTGACGACCGTCCCGTGCTAGTCGGGCATTAGCACAACGCATTCGGGAAATGTCGGCTGGTTCAGGGCGGGCCGTCACACTTGGTATCAAAGCCTAGGTTGCGTAGTTTAACCTAGGGGAAGACATCAAGGAGTGATAGTATACGTATATGAGAGCGCGTATTTGTGATATTTTTGTTTTCGAATGCTATATATATATATACACTATTAGTATATCTAAGGATGAAGTCGCACTGCACGGGCACCGCTAAGGAGATGGTTAATCGTTTTCTCTTTACAGATTGGACGATTACGAGGAGTACGGGTTCAGGGGCTCATAATGGGAATGTCCCTGATATAAGGGCGATGTTTACTGCCTTCATGTGAGAGATTCTTAGGGATGCTCAGGGAGTAGTTCCTAATGTTGCTAACGGTGGTGGTGGAGTAGAGCAGGCGCCTAGAGCCAATTTCGCTAAGCTCAGCAAGGATTATACTAGTCTTGGTGGAAAGCCGTTCCACGGAACGGAATCGGCTACGGAAGTTCAAGATTGGATTGATAGTTGTGAATGCATCTTCAAGGATTTGGGGATCGATGATGCAACAAAGAGAAAGTTAGCATCGTGTCAACTTCAAGGACGGGCTATGAATTGGTGGAATGCCATTAAAGAGGCTACTCCCGAGGATCAAGTTACTTGGAATTAGTTTAAGACTCATTTCAATGATAAGTTTATTCCAGTTGCTCAGAAATCAAAATTGTTCAGGAAATTTTTGGAACTTAAGCAAAATGGTCGGACAGTCTCGGAATATATTGCTGAATTTGATACCTTATCGAAATATGGATTATCTCTTATCGATACTGCCGAGAAGAAGAACGAGAAGTTCATAACTGTCCTAGATGAGTACTTGGGGGAGAGAATTATAAACCATATCGATGCGACATTTGAATCTATTGTGGGAAAGGCATTGAGGTTGGAGAGCCTTTACCCTAAGCCAAAGACTGACATCGCTCTTACATCTGCACGAGAGCCAAAACCGTAGGCAAGCGGTGAACGCAAGAAGAATTCACAAAATAAGAGGAAACAGAATCAAACCAAGGATGGTTAGAAAAAGAAGGATAATAAAGATATAGAGTGTTTTAGCTGTGGCAAAAAGGGCCACCATGCCAGAGATTGTCAAGCAAAGCCAACAGACAGGAAGTGCTTCAATTGCGGCCAAGTGGGACATCACAAGGATAAATGTCCACAACCTCCTAAAGAGAAGCAGATCGTGAAAGCATATGCTATCAACGATGTTCCTTCTTCGTCGAATGCCCCAACTGCGGTGGAGAAGGGAAAGAGTGTTGTTATTCAAGATATGCTTTCCATTTATGATGTTCCTATTCGAGTATGGTTTGATACTGGGGCTTCCTATTCCTTTGTATCTAGTGACCTGGTAGATAGGTTGGAATTGGAACCCCAGATTGTCGATAGACCTTTAGTTGTGACGAACCCGATCGGTGGTTCGACTACCCTTAGTATGATTTGTCGTAATTTGGTCTTATCGAGTCATGGATGTATGTTTGCTTGTGATTGCTTTGTTTTGGGCTTTACAGGGTTTGGCATTATTTTAGGAGTCGATTGGCTCCAAAGGTATGGGGTGGTGGTAGACTGTAAGGGGTCTTTGGTGACCATCAGAGCGGATGATGGGCGGAGGGTGGTATTGGGTTGCCTACCTAGTGATGGGGTGATGGCTAGTTTTCTAAATTCCCTTGACATCCCGCATGGTGAGTTATCAGATGTGCCTATTGCTGGCGAGTATCCGGTCATTTTCGGGGAAGTGATCGGACTTCCACCATGTAACAACCCAGGTTCCAACGGACTGATTTTTTTTCAAAAATCCAATCCACCGAAACCCGAGTTGGTTGCTCTGGTATCCTGCAGAAAAAGACTGAGAAAAGAGATATGTCAGAGTTCGGAAAACACCTCACAGCGGAAGGAGTAAAATATAATATATTTAAAACATAGCTTTACCTTAATCACAATACTGCTAAATCAGTATTCCCAAAGCAATAAGTCTCTGTCTAACCTGCGAATGTTATGAGGAGGGGGTCAGAACTTAAGTTCTGTGTGAATGAATTTAAACTACACTTCTTGAACAATCCTACATATACCGTTCAATTACACTTTCTTATTTATTAGGTTATACGTCTTATTAGCACTCAAAGCTTACACACACGTCACACCCATCTACCCCCTAGTAGATTAACCTAATATAGTGTATATGTAGCTACCCCCAAACTGAGGTACACCCCGTGATACCCCACTCACACGGTCTCCTCCGTATCACCACAGTAATATGCGCAGTCCCTCATCCTATGCCATAGTAACGTACAATGCTACATCCACATAGAACCACTATCGCTGTGATACGTAAGCGTACTGACTGCTATCCTCGAATTATTCGATCGAGTTTGGTTCCATCACCGAATAATGCCCTCTAGTCTATGATACACAACCCAGAGCAGACATGGTTGTACCTAGACTTTCCCACGTACGTATCATCAATCGTACTCGATGCTTCTACTACACATAACCCCTACTTGTGCACCCAAGTTCCGTGGCAGGGCTACACCAGAAAACACGGAACTCAGTCGGGAGTTTTTCTATATCTGTATGAGCCCTCCTCTAAGAGTGTCCAATGTACAGATATCCCTCGGATCTGGTTTTTCTATGGTGGCTATGGCCCCACCTCAGCCCCTCCCTCAACTAGTAAAGACCACACGAGCTAAGCGACCACCCCTAACAAGCAAACAATCTAAACATCCATGTGGGGTCTCCCCGCACCCGTCCCTTGATAGCAAAGGTTAACGATCTCTAGGGGTTAGCTCTTGTCTTTTCGTATTCCTTAGGCTACTAGTGACAGGCGTCCGACGATCTTGCTATCGTTTGGTC
Organism: Allium sativum; assembly: GCA_030737875.1. NCBI lineage: Eukaryota > Viridiplantae > Streptophyta > Magnoliopsida > Asparagales > Amaryllidaceae > Allium > Allium sativum. The sequence continues at coordinate 9,739,414 of CM060925.1, forward strand.
TTGACCCTCCACCTCCGCCAGAGGCAATCGCCGAATCACCCTTAATGCCACCACGTACAACATTTTGACTGGCCCTTACTTGTGCAGTCAAGGCCCACCCACCTGGTAGTTCCGTGCAGACCCAACCTCTACAATCCTAGCCTCAAGTCGGTTGGAGTCGCCAAAATAGCGAACATGCGCTCTCCTCGCGCCTTATGACACCATCATGATCTACCTCGTTGGGTTATTCATCCTACAACGTACGGACTGCTTCGCCTTTGTTTTGTATGTCATTAGACCCTAAGTCTAACCATTTATTTCATGCTTGTGCCACCTCGTCAACTTTCTCATTTAACTTGGTTATTCACATTAGCTTCCTTTTTTTCGTATTCACCAAGCTGCCCTTGCTTATTAATTCTATTTATACTTAACCCACTTAAGTCCATTAATAAGCCCACAAAATGTTGTTTTCCAATTTCATAAGTTATTCCCTTTTTGGGTTACAACAACATGTTATACTTAATTCATAGTTAAGTATGCCTTATTCCACATACATTCTGATTAGGAGAATAACCCTCTAAACACCAGCCCCGAAGACCGAAATCAAAATCAGTCTAGCACCTAGAGAATTACTCAATCCAACCAACATATATGATTCTAATTTACTTCTTTTCCACTCATATAACTTATATCATTTTTAATTTCACATTTCTCCTTTCCAAACCACTTAATTTAAGTATATCTTTACATATAAGTTATCTCATCTTCCTTATCGTTTCCTATAACTTATCTTGTCCCATAAGCAATAATTTCCACCTATTATCCTTTCTTGCCTTATTCAAGTTTATTCATAATAGGTTATTTATCATTCCCCATTTCTTGTCATTAACTTTATATTTGACTTAACCCTTCCATTTACTTAACACTTTACTTAAACTTTACCCAGTTCAATTAATTTATGATACTGTTACGGGTCCCATTTGGTTAAGCATATCTAAATTTTGTTTCATATGTCACCCGTGTCCCACTTAACCCCATTTATTATAGTTTCCATATCTTACACATGTCTTACTACGGTTAAGTTTACCTTAGTCATGCTTTACATGTCATTTATATCACCCACTTAACCCTCAAACCATACCCATGTCATCCACATGTCTTATTATGGTTAGTATTTCTTAATTTATTTATAATGTCGTAACGATGTATGACCTCTCACATTAGACATCCGTTCGTGGCTGCTGGATTTGTCGGGCGGTTCCGGGCAGACTTATACCACAACGCGCCTAACCTCGTGTCATAAACCGTTATGCCTCTAGTTCTTTCCGTTGACCTCTCACATTAGACGTCTTCTTGTGGTTGCTGGATTTACCGGGCGGTTCTGGGTAGTCTTACACCACAAACGTGCCTAACCTCGTGTCATAGGCGTTCATTAACAATTGTCTTTCACCTAAACCCCAAATTCATGTCATATGTTCCAAATTCAACTTAATTACATTTCATTTTTATGCCTATTTCCAATTTGTCATTCACTACACCAATTACATAATAGTTAGCCAAATTTCATATTACCCAAATTATCCAATTATAGCCAAATTCACCAATTCCATGTTATTCATACCCAAACATGCCAATTTCCAATATCCAATTATTCCCCAATTTCATATAATCAATATTTTCCCAATATATATCCCAACATTCCCATGTTCATACATATAATCTAATTCACCCTCTAAGCTTACTTTTCAAGTCACAAATAAAATTCACCAATCCATGTTATCCAATAACATGTTGTTAATATTGAATTATACCAATTCCATATCCAATAGTTCCAATTAAATTTACATAATTTCATGTTAATATCATAAAACAAAATTCATAGTTGCACACTATTCAGCACAGATTCATGTTTCCAAAGCATACCCAAAGATTCATTATTGAAATACGCTCCAAAATCCCCCATTCGACTTTATTTCATTGAATAATCCTAATGTACAATTTACCAATTGTCCCAATATTTGCAATAATAATTGTTATGCCACAATCCCCAAATTGCAGGTTATATTCCTCGATTGCATAAGATAAATTATGCCCCAATATTCCCATATTTCAATCGTACGTATATATAATAAGACTTCGTCTAGGTTCGAGATAACCTAGATCCAAAAATAAAAAGGGGAAAGAATAAAAAGGAGAGAACTCAAACGTAGGCATAAATAAAATAACTGATCTTATTAAATTATCATCATATTCTTTTTGGGGAATAGTAAACGATAGAAGCAATATTATACAACAAATATAGTTCAAATCCACTCACTTTGACTGGATTGGAGAAATAAGTGATTTGTCATTGATGTAGAACGCTGATTTAATCTTCTTATTAGATTATTGGTGAAGGGCATGAATTGTTGATGAAGAACTTTGCTACTTGATTTGATTAAACTCCAAAGTTGATGAAGAACTTGCAAATTAATTAAGGGTTTTGGGGCGACGGCTATGTCTATTTGAAGTTTGGCGGCATGGAGGCGTCTTAAGGAATTGTTTATGAATTAGGTTAGGTCTATGCTCTATTTTATAGGTGTAGAGAGTGTTCTAGAGCCATTAGATCGCCCTAGAAGCCATGCATTCCGTCCAGCACACCAAAAATTGTCACTGCCCAGATCTAGAAAAAATCAGGGGGGAGGTCGACACTAAGGTCGACCCCTAGGTCGACCTCCTTGGGTAGGTCGACCCCTAGGTCGAACTCCCTGGGTAGGTCGACCTGCCTAGGTATTTTCCTATGTATATTCTGAATTTTTATTGAATATTCCGAAGGCCATAACTCTTTCATACGAAATCCGATTTTCGAAAACTTGGACTCTATTCCAAGCAGAATTCCGAATATAACGCAATGGTGATGTCCGTTTTACTTAGTTCCTGATATTTAAATTAAGTATCCTTATTTTATTGTCTTCTCTGTTACGTACACTTTATCGAATTAATTTTTCCTTCTCCTCCATGTATTAATAAATTTTTCATTATACATCACCATTATTTACCTATCTATGCATATACACATATTTTTACATATTTTTAATTATATTAAAAAATGTGGGGTGTTTCACACTGCACCGAGAGATCGAGTTTCGAATTGAATTAGTGAAAGATGTCAGACTTGTAGTGATGCCACTTTGTCGTATGGCGCCAAGGGAGCAGCGAGAGCTCGAGGTGCGTGTTGGTGATCTTTTGAAGAAGGGATTTATCCAAAGAAGTGTTTCCGAGTGGGGAGCACCGGTTGTATTTGCTACTAAGGCAGATGGTTCCCTTCGCTTATGTGTGGACTACCGCGAGTTGAACAAGGAGACTAGGAAGAATAAATATCCTCTTCAACGGATAGATGATTGTTTGATCAATTAAATGGAGCGAGAGTGTTCTCCCAATTAGACCTCGCGACAGGATTTCATCAGCTCCGAGTAGCAGCTGAGAGTATACTTAAAACCGCATTTCGGACATCGTCTGGATTCTAAGAGTGGTTGGTCATGCCATTCGGGTTGACCAATGCACCCACATATTTTGTGGATCTTATTAATAGGGTACTCAGGAATCAATTAAATAGGTTTTTCCTTGTGATCGTGGACGATATCTTAGTTTACTCGAGGACAAAGGAAGAACATAAGGAACATTTGAGGACAGTGATGGAGGTGTTAAGGAAACACCAATTGAAAGCAAAATTTTCTAAATGTCACTTCTGGAGGAGAGAAGTGAGGTTCTTGGGCCATGTTGTTTTAGAGAATGGTATTGCCGTGGACCCTGCGAAGGTGGCTACGGTACATGATTGGTCTACGCCCAGGAATGCAACGTACGTGAGAAGTTTCTTATGGTTAGCTAGATATTATCGTAAGTTTATCCAAGACTTCTCCAAGATAGCGGCACCGTTAACTCAGTTGACCAAGAAGAATCAAGCTTTTTCTTAGGACGAAAGGTGTGAGAATTCATTTAAGGGTCTAAAGGAGAAGTTGACATGTGCGCCAGTGTTAGTTATTCCTAAAGGGAACAAAGAGACGACGGTATGCACAGATACCTGTAGTACCGAACTAGGTGCTGTACTGATGCAAGAAGGTAGGGTTGTGGCTTATGCTAGTCGGCAACTGAAGCCACATGAGAAAAGATATCCTACCCATGATTTAGAATTGGCAGCGATCGTGTTCGCGTTAAAGATGTGGAGACACTATCTCTTGGGAGAAAGATTCGAGTTGTTTACCAATCATAAGTCATTAAAGTATCTTTTCTCTCAAAGAGATTTAAATCATCGTCAGCAAAGATGGTTAGAATTCTTGGGTTTATATGATTTCAATATCGCATACACACCCGGGAAGGGCAATGCGGTAGTTGATGCATTAAGTAGGAGACATGCCAGTTTGGGTGTTATGTTTCTTAAATGGAAGCAACTGGAGTATATCGTGGGATATGATTTCAAACCTAAGTGTTGATTGGATCCAGAAATGTTAGCAAGTTCAGACCGACTTTGATTGAGCGGATCGGTTCCATTCAGAGGGATAATCCTAACCTATTGGAAATCATCTCCAAGGTAGGGATGGGTATCGATGGTGAGGAAATGAACAAGTATGAACTTGATCGAGAAGGATGGCTCTGAATGAATAGGAGGCTGGTTGTACCCAATGTTAATGGATGAGAGATGAAGTGCTTGGAGAATGTCATCACTCGAAACTGACTATACATCCCGGTGGTAAAAAATGTATCGAGACATGATGCAGACCTATTACTGGGAAGGGATGAAGAGAGACATTGGGAAGTTTATATCCAAGTGCATGAACTGCTAGTTAGTTAAAGCTGACCAAAAGAAACCTAGTGGTTTGTTACAACTGTTAGAAACTACCGAATGGAAATGGGAACAAGTCTCAATGGATTTCATTGATGGTTTACCAAGGACTAGGTCGGGTCATGATAATATTTGGGTGATTGTGGACCGATTGACCAAAAGTGCAAGGTTTATACCAGTCAAGTCGAATAGAACGACAACTAAGTTAGCAGAACTGTATATGAAGTGGGCAGTGAGATTTCATGGAGTACATAAAGGTATTGTTAGTGACTGAGATCCATTATTCATTAGTGGGTTTTGGAATTTAGGGTCAGAATTACATCTCAGTACCGCGTACCATCCCCAAACCGACAGTCAAACAGAGAGGGTGAATCGTGTATTAGAGGATCTCTTGGGAGCTTGTATATTAGATTTTGGAGGGTCATGGGATGACCATTTGCATCTGGTTGAGTTTGCATATAATAATAGTTATCAGTTCAGTATTGGTATGACTCCATTTGAAGCTTTGTATGGGAGACCGTGCAACTCACCATCATGTTGGCTGGAAACCAGTGAGAAATTTATACTTGGGCTAGATGTAATAAGAGAAACTTCAGATAAGATCATGGTTATTCAACAGCGAGTGAAGGCTGCCCAAGATAGGCAGAAGAGTTATGCTGATGAAAGGCGAAGAGATTTGAAATTCTACGTTAGCGACTTGGTATTCATCAAGATTTCTCCATTGAAGAGTGTGATTCGATTTGGTAGGAGAGGTATGTTGGCACCAAGGTTTGTTGGTCCATTTCCAGTTCTTGAACAAGTTGGGAATTTAGCGTATAAAGTTGAGTTACCCGACAAGATGGCAGGAGTGCAAAGTATTTCATGTTTTCCAGTTAAGAAAATTCGTGCACGATTCAGATATGACTATTTCACCAGATCAGTCGAATGATATCGAAGTAGAATCCAAGGAAGTTGGAAGCCATAGGACGATTTGTATTATCGGACACGATACGAAGCAACTTCGGAGGAAGGCGGTGAAGCTGGTCAAGGTCCAGTGGGGCGATAATGGGAATAAATGTACTTGGAAAATCGAGGAGAACATAAGGAAGTCATATCCAGAACTCTTTACATGGTAAGGTTTTAATCGCGTTGTAGTTATTTCTTTGTTAGTAAACCGCATGCTAGGATAGGCTTGTTGTGTTGTTATGTATGTTTGATTGTTTGTAAATGGCTGATAGACATGTGGGGCACCATTATATATTTTCTTGGTTAAGGAATTTCGAGGGTGAAATTTCTTAAGGGGGGAGAGTGTAACGACCCGTATTCTACGCATCAGAGGATCGTAGAATATTTATTTTATTTTCATACATAATAATATGGTCGTGTAACTTTGGGAAACGACTATTGGGGTCATTTCCCACATTCATGACTTTTGCCGAATTTTAAATGACCATTTTGCCCCTATCGAATCTTGTTTCGCCTATAAATTTTCATTGGTAAGGAGTTTTGACCTGAAATCACTTCCATTGGATTCGGACGATGGTTTACCATTTTGTCAAGTGGTCACAATAGTCAAACGGGCTTACCGTTTTTGGAGATATGACTGAAATAAGATTTGAAGATGGAAAAACAGCCTAATCGGGCTTAATAGGGTTATTAGCAGCTATGCCCATAACGCATTTCGGGATTAGGGTTATAGGAGGGCTGAAAGGAGTTGGAGAATCATCTCCTTTCATTTTTCCAGCCGCCACAAACATATTTTGAATCCTAGTAACGACCTCCATCTTCTAAATCTCCATCTAATCATTTTCTAATCACTAATTAACCAAATCTACATCAAATCAAGGCGGATTAACACCAAATCAGAGTTTGAACTGCTGCAATACACAGAAATCCATGCCAAATCAGTATAAGTTTCAGATCTAACATTCATTTGTGGCTAAGGTGAGTGATTTTCATGTTTTACACTAACTACAGCTAATTAGGGGTGATTAGTGATAATTAGCGAATTAATGACTCAGAAAAATATGAAAAAATATGTAGAAATTCTAAAACATTATTTTATGTTGTTGGTGTAAATTTGGGTTAATTTGGATTAAGTTTGCTAATCCTATAGTTAAACATGGTTAAGGAGATTAAATGGAAAATAATGAATTTGGGTACGTTTGATCTAAAATAGCCTATGTGATTGACGTTTTGATCTTTTTGATTGAACCGATATGTTTTTAATACTGTGTGGTATGTTTTATGATTGTTTTGTAAAGTTAGAATGGTTAAAAACGCCATCATATGGTGAGAGTGGACGATATAAGCTCGCTGGAAAAGGTGCAAGTTTTTTGGTTCGACCAGGGTGGATCAGATCGGTAGCCGAACCGAACCGGAGGGGATGGGCTGAACCGGAGCTTGGAACATGAGATGCATGGTAAAAAGGAAGGCCACTTGTATGGGGTTGGAGTAGGAGTGGAGCACCTAACCGGAACGAAATGGTGTAACACCGACGTGGAACAAAATGGAGTAGCACCAAACCGGATCGAGGTGCAGCACACCGAACCGAACCGAGGGAAGAAGCCCGAACTAAACCGAATGGTGGAGCACGAAATGAACTAAAACGGGTGAGGACGGAACCGAACCGGGGAGAACCGAACTGAACCGAATTTGGGTTTCTACCACTACCTCGTGACGACTCTTCTGAAAACCAACTCCAATCCAATCAAAACCCAAGATGCAAAGGAAGTCCAAGTAGGAAGTTATTACTCAGGATCCAGATGGGAACCAACGAGTTAACTTCCACAGTTGGGCTTTGCTGCGGGACGTGTGCAAAGGGGTTATCGATATCTATAACTTTGGTTCACTATTGAGAGAGGGGGTATTAACAACGGACCAGTGCAGTGGGGTCAGAGGCTGTATGGAGTTGGACTCCATCAGGGTTCCAAAGGGCAAAGTGGTCGTAGTGATAATTGTACGGAGTTGGACTCTGTCATGACCCCAAATGGTTCTGATGATCAAATCGATGGATATCGTATGCTTTACGCACTGAGTGAGAGATGCGAGGATGGTTGCTATGTTTGATGTTTGCTATCACCATGACATGCACACTCCTATTTTACACTTTATGTTAGTGTTACCTTAGAGTATTGTACATCTTGTTGTGCTAACTCTTTGGTTACAGGTCCAAGTTCAGGTTTGATTATTTATACCTGTTATTGCTTTATTTTGCTGCTATCGCTCATACCAGACTTTTGTCTGACCCAGAGTTTTATGTCTCTTCTTCTTACTTTGGGTGCTCCTAAATGAGCAGACTAGAGACAGGTTAGGTGGTTATGCATGAGTAGATGTCCGGAGAAGAGCAAGAGGCTTCCACGTACTATATACATTTATTCTCCTTGTGTTGATGATGGTCACTGCTTCAGGCATTATTAGTGTACCTTTTTTATTTTCTTTTTAGAGACAGTACTTTGAAGTTGTAATAATGGTTTGGATCTTAAGCTGTATTTTGGATTCTGCTACTCTGATGGATATGGTTTAGTTTTCAGCTTATGCACTGTCTCCCTGTTTTATATCAAGTTATGATATTATTATATTTTATTCCATGCGCTATGAGATATACTATAGGTTCTTTGGTGATTCATAGTTTCAAACCCTTTTCTTTTGACGACCGTTCCGTGCTAGTCGGGCATTAGTACAACGTATTTCGGGGAAATGTCGGCTGGTTCAGGAAGGGCCGTCACATTGGCGTAAGATCTATAGATGGCCTAAAATCAAAGGTCGAGATAAACTCCAAGCTCTCCCTCTCTACGAATAGAGGACTCAAGGTCATCCTCTGTTTGCTCAATGCGTCCGCAACCATGTTCCCCTTGCCTGGGGTATAAGATATCTCAAAATTGCAGGACCCAAGGAACTCCAACCATTGTTGATGCCTTAAATTGAATCCTTCTGTGAGAACAAATATTTGAGGGACTTGTGATCCATGTATATCTCAAATATCTCTGCAAGTAGATATGTCACCAAGACTTAAATGCAAACACTATAGCGGCCCACTCCAAGTCATGGGTAGGGTAGTTCTTCTCATGCACCCTCAATGCCTACTTCCATTGAAGACCACCCTACCTTCTTGCATCAACACAAAACCCAACCATGTGCACAAGCATCCGTGTAGATCGTAAACAACTTGCTACCATCGAGAAGATTCAGAACAGGTGATGATGTCAGAGCCTTCTTTAATCTCTGGAAAGCATCCTCGCAATCAATGCTCCAAGTGAAACCAAGTTCTACTCTATCAAACGGGTGAGTGGAGATGGTATCCACGCAAAGTCCTTGATGAACTTTCTGTAGTAACCCGCCAATCCCAAGAAACTCCTTACCTTTGTCACATTCTTAGAGTATTTCCAATCTTGTACCGCGACAACTTTAGCAGGGTCCATCATTGTTCCATCCTTGGAGACAACATGCCCTAGAAACCTTACTTCCTTTCTCCAGAAATGACACTTAGAAAATTTAGCCTTAATCCGATGCAATCTGAGAGTGCGTAGAACCTCTCCTAAGTGTATAACATGTTCCTTTTAGCTTCTTGAGAAACCAGAATGTTATCCACAAAGACTACTACAAATTTGTTCTGATACTCCGTAAACACCCTACTCATCAAGCCCATAAAGTACTCGGGTGCATTGGTCAGCCCGAAAGGCAAGACCAACCAATCAACGAAATCGTCTGGAGTCCTAAAAGCAGTCTTATAGATACTATCTGCTACCTCTGCTGATGAAATTCCATGGCTAGATCCAATTGTGAGAAAACCGAGGCACCTACTAGCTGGTCAAACAAGTCATCAATCCTTGGAAGTGGGTGTCTATTCTTCTTGGTAAGCTTATTCAACTCTCTATAGTCCACGCACAAATGGAAAGAGCCGTCTGCCTTGGTTGCAAAGACGACTGGAGCTCCCCACTTAGATATACTCCATCTATTGAATCCCTTCTCGAATAGCTCACCTACATGCTTGCTGAGCTCCCTCTTCTCCCTAGGAGCTATGTGGCACACCGGTAAAGCGACTGGCTTCGCATTCTCCACCAAGTAAATCCGGAAGTCAATCTCTCTCCTCGTAAGGAAACCCCTAACCTCATCAAATATGTCTGGATAATCTTTGACAATGGTTACAGATCGAAGATCGTCAACTGAAGAATTAAGCGAATTTTGGGAAATGAGCATAATTGACCCCCGCGGGTCGCAAGATATCTCGAGAGTTCTCCCGTGACACATCAGAAGCCTAATAACTCTCCTCTCACAATCTAGAATGGCACCATACATGGCTAGCCAATCCATTCCTAGAATTAAACCATAACACATAAAACCAAGAACATATGCGTCGCATTCAAATTCGATGCCCATAATAGAAATTCTCAAATCCCTACATATCATAGACAAATGAGTTGTACCTCCTATGGGGTTTAAGACTGCAATACGATTCGAAACAATACTAGTGTCTAGGTGCAGATTGTCTACCACAGAATTGGATATGAATGAGAAGCACCAGAATTAAAGAGAGTCCTAATAGGATAGTCAAAAAGAGAAATCATACCTTCAATGGTGACTTTCCTACCTCGATCCGATCCACCAGCCTCTAAAGCATGAACTTGTCCTCTAGAACACCCTTCCTTCTGACCTTGCTTGTTAGGGCATTGCCTTGTAAAATGTCCAACTTGACCACAGTTGAGACAAACATTCTTCATCTTCTTACAATCTCTCACAAAGTGCCCTAAATTTTAATAGCCGTGGCACTTAACCTTTGTCTTAATCTGAGCCTTATCAGGCTTTCCTCCCTTTTTTGCCTCCCCCTTCTTGGGCCACCATTTCTTTTTCTCAGTCTTGGGTTTTTCCACATGAAACACCCCACCTCCGTTAGGGTCACTCTAAAAGGGAATGCCCTAATTTTGGTGGAGGTTTGTAAGTATAAGTCACAGATACACAAGACAGATATAAGAACACATATTTTTGAACAGCGGAAAACAACGGTAACTTTTATTTCATTAAAATACGTGTTGCACAAACCATGCCATAATTTGTCTTACAATACTTCCAAAAAATATAACATCTTCATAACTGTCTTGATCTCATTATTTAAAGAAGCATAAAAACATAAGTAAACTGCATAAGTCCCATAATTGCGGTCCAAAGCCATAGTCAAAAACGAAAAAGATCCAAGCAATACATTCTTTCTCTTCGAGCTGGATGTGAAAACTGGTCAAGCTGCAGTATTCCTTCCCTGTGCACCTGGGGGAAAACGAAAGAAAAGAAGACGAAAGAAAAGTAGAGTCAGACATAAGCCTGAGTAAGTCTAGGACTATTCAGTCTATGAATAAAGAATTGGGCATGATAAGTATAAACTGGAAATGGGAAAGCACCATAAACTAAGTTAAGTTGTCTAGAGTCGAATATACTATCATACCCCACATTAATCTCTGCATCCGTATAAACTAGTTCCCAACAGGCACCCCATGATCAGGGTGAAGTGATTCGTTTCTAATGATCGGCTCCTACTCGCATAGTTACATGTGTCTTACGGCCCCCGATGTTGTAGTTACCTATGCCGGTCCCACCATGGGGTGTATCAAGTCCCATGGTAGCGGCCCGACACAATCCTAGAATGCACAGGTATACTACTGGTGCCCAATGCCTTATTTTTCTACGCCGGAATGTGTGCACGCCCGCACCCCGTTAGAACCTACACAGCTGCACCACCGCCGTCGATTTGACCTCTTACAGTCAGCCTAGTAATCGGGCCCCACCCTGCCTAGTTCAGGGTATCCTGATACACCTTGTAGGGTTACTGCTGAAAAGGGTCCCCCGCTACTAGGTTTTCTATTTCTAGCCAACATGCTAAGTTGGTTAAGTGTTTTGTAAACCTAACCCCCAATTAGTCTGTATAGTTTAGCATGTTCCATTTGATTAAGTGTTAATTCAATTTACTTAATCCTATCAATCCTGACTCGGCCTTAATTGTCTTATTAAAGCCTCGACCTCTCACATTAGACAGATATTGTTGTGGCTGCCTGTTGCCGGTTGGGTCCGGGCAGTCTTACGCCACAACTCAGTCTAACCTCGGGACTTTATTGGGCTCTGGGTTTAACCACCCACATTGGATAGGTATTGTTGTGACTACTGGACAGCCGGGCGGTTCCGTGCAGGTTTACATCACAACTCAATCCAACCTCGGGTTAAACACCTCGTATTTTCTAAATTTACATATTTTATCTCTTTCCTTTTATATGTAAATATTTGCGGCCCATTATTCAAATTCTTCTTTATTGGGTAAAATTAATTTATACCACTTAATTGTTTTTCAAGGTCGTTGGCATGCGTCAAACATGCCAACACATATGTTTTATATTTTAACCCAAACGTCATTACCCCCGTTTTATACGTTCGCTAAAATATAACATATGTTGGGTTTAATATTTAAACCCAACTTAGCCACATGAAAAAGGGGAGGCTTAGAACATGGTGTTTATATATTCTAAGTAACATAAAAAGGGGAGTGTGAACGCATGAACTTGCAACATGGCGAACTAATTAACATAAATTAGGCACTTGTGAACTTGCATTATAATAGCATATAATCATGGCATAAACATACCTAAACATGCAATCATGGGTTTTGATCTATTCATATAATCATGGCATAAACATATCTAAGCATGAATCATGGTTTTTAATCTATTCATAGAATCATGGCATAAACATACATAAACATGAATCATGGTTTTTAATCTATTCATAGAATCATGGCATAAACATACCTAAACATGAATCATGGTTTTTAATCCATTCATGTAAACTTGCAAGTGGAATGTAAATCTAACTTAATTATGTGCCACACATATTATCATATGGTTTTGATAACAACATAGGCCTAAAACATGTTTTCGATTAGGCATAACACCAAACATAGTTTAGTCATGTTCATAGAGTCAACACAAGTTCACAAAGATGCTTACTTTTGTCTCTAATACAAAAGTATGGTTTTACACTTGAATCATGATGCTAATTCCAACATAAATTCATATAAACCATAATACTTAATTGAGTCCAACTACATACTAAAAGTGATCATAAAAAATATACACCATGTTGGCATAATAGTGATTCATATATTTGCATGAATCTCAAATAAACTACCATAAACATGTAGTCGTTAACATGAATCATATACTTGCAATTATCCAATAGGTGTTGAAATAAACTACCACAAACATATAGTTGTTAACTTTCAACATGAATCACATACTTACAAATATCCAATAGGCCTAACATTGTTATACCACAATATCCAAAATAAATTCGTAACTAGAATCATAGCAACGTACAATTATGAATTGTTATCACCACAAATTAAGTACAATTCCATTTTTCATTTTACACAAATCAAAACACAATTATTCATTCACATCGGAATAGCACTCTACTTACAACGTATGACGAATCTTCAATTCAGGAATCTGAATTCTGAATTTGGAGATGCTATCCTTTGTTGTAGGCGTTGTTTTGATTTAATTGACGTTGCTTTAAGCTTTCGAATTGTCTCCTAATTGTCTCTCAATTTTGACGGCTATCCCTAGTCTTTCCTCAGCAGCATGACAGTCTCATCTTCATTTTTGTTTGTGTGAATTAGGTGGAGTCTTAGGTCCTTTTTATAGAGTTTGTGAGCTGATTAGGACCGTCGATGGAGCTTGGTTTAATAATAGCCGTTCGTTTGAAGGAGAGACCAATCAGGAGCTGACACCTAGCCCTAGTGACAAGGCAAGGCTCAGGAATTCGGCCAAGCACAGACCAGGCCAGCTAGGGGGTGCTGGGTTCGACCTGGCTCAGGGGCCAGGTCGACTACCCAGTCGACCCCCAGGTCGACTATGTAGTCGACCTGGGTGCCCCAGGTCGACTACCCAGTCGACCTGGGTGCCTTGGGCGGGAAAATTCCCGCCCTGGCCAATCTGGCCCGATTTTTGAAATTTAAATCCGATTTCTGAGCTGTTTGAATTTTAAACTGAATTCTGAAACTTCTGGAGGCCATTTCTTCTTCATACGGAGTTCGTTTTACACAAACTCGGACTCTATCCCAAGCAGAATTCTGAGACGAACGCAATGGAGTATCCCGTTTCCCTTAATTCTTTGATTTGGAATTAATTATACTTTAATTTGTGAATTTCACTGTTATAGAATACACGCGGTGTTACATTCTCCCCACTTAAAAGGATTTCGTCCCCGAAATCTTCAAGTTCAGGAAGAATGTACATCCTAACATCCAAACATCCATCTACTCATCCATCAAACATGAGCATCCATTGTCCTTAAAAGACTTCTAATGCTTCATGATCATATGCGAAGTGTGTGTACATGTACTTATCTAATGCAAAATCAGGCGGTCTACTGATTCAGTTGGCCTCCTTAATGCGAGTTATGTAAGTGCCATGAATCCATTATGTATGCAAATTCTCCTATTCATGATTCTACATGAGTGCACAATCATTCATATAAATGCAACATCCATATGACAACACATTAAACTTCAACCATATACGAATATAAATACATATATGCATATGCAATATGAAGTGACTGAGCCGATCTAAAATCTGGATTGTGTGTGTATATGCAACCACGAGCAACCACTAGCAATCACTTGCAACCACTTGCAACCATCATCCATAACATGTTTCAATTACATGTTTTCATCCAAAGAGTTTCTATCTAAAAGATAAGGTCGAGGAGATATACATAAAAAGATAGATAAAAGCGCAACTGAAGGAAAAAAGAAAGATCAAAGATGTACCCTTGAAAAGAAAAGGGTAGGCTGCGCGTATTCTAGCTTCAGTTTCCCAAGTTGCGTCTCCCTCGGCGTCGCTCCACTGAACTTTGACGAGCTTGACTTCGCGGTTGCGTAGCTTCTTCACTTCCGTTCCTAATATGCGGGTTGGAACTTTCCTCACGGTTGCTTCGCGTTCCACTTCAGCTTCTTCTAGGATATTTGGCTCTACCACTTCAGCAGATTCATGTAGACATTTTCGAAGGTGTGAAACATGGAAAACGTTGTGAACTCTGGCCAGCTTTTCGGGTAGTTCTAATCTATAGGCCATTTTCCCAATTTTCTCAATAATAGGAAACAGTCCTACGAACCTTAGTGCTAGCTTTCCTGTGGTTCCAAAACGAACAACGTTCCTTAGCGGAGATACCTTAACAAAAACTCTGTCCCCAACCTCAAATTCAAGGTCGGTCCTCCTCTTGTCGGCGTAGGATTTTTGTCTGTCTTGGGCTGTCTTAATTCTTCTCCGTATTAAGTCTACTTTTTCTGAAGTCTCTCAGATCATATCTGGTCCAAGTATGAGCTTGTCAGTAGACTCCCACCAAAAAGTGGGCGATCGGCACGGTCTTCCATATAAAGCTTCGAAGGGCGCTATTCCGATGGTTGCTTGGTAACTGTTGTTGTAGGCAAATTCCACCAAAGGAAGATGGTCTTCCCACGTCCCTACGAAGTCAAGGACGCACAGTCTTAAAAGGTCCTCCAAAACTCTGTTCACTCTTTCTGTCTGGCCGTCGGTTTGGGGATGATAGGCTGTGCTCAAGCATAACTGTGTGCCTACCGCTTCTTGCAGACTCCGCCAAAACTCACTTGTGAAGATAGGGTCTCGGTCACTAACAATGCTGGATGGTATTCCATGGAGTCGAACAATTTCCTTGAGGTAAAGAGATGCTAGGGATGAGGCAGTTCTTTTACTTTTGACAGGTAAAAAGTGGGCGCTTTTAGTAAGCCTATCCACTATTACCCAAATGCTAGTGTTGCCTTTTCTAGACCTAGGCAGCCCATCAATGAAGTCCATTGAGATGCTATCCCACTTCCACTGCGGGACCTCTAGAGGATGGAGCAGACCGCCAGGCTTTTTCTGTTACGCCTTAACCTGTTGGCACACCATACACTTAGAACCGAAATCTGCCACGTCCTTCTTCATGCCGTTCCAAAAGAAAGTTCTCTTTATGTCCTTGTACATTTTATCTCCGCCTGGATGTATCATCATCTTGGAGTGAAGTGCTTCCTCGAGAACCTTCTTTACTAAATCCCTTGTCTGTGGGACGCATAGTCTTCCGTCTCGCCTTAGCCTACCCTTGTCGTCGATGGAGTATCTGCTAAGGTGACTTGAAGTCTCACCCCTAATGAGCCTATCAATCGTCTCCACAAGCTGAGGGTCTTCGCGTTGTGCTGTCCCTATTGCGTCCACTAAAGTCGGGCGCACTTCGAGAGATGCTAGCAAGCCCGGTACAAAATCGGAGGAGGGCCTAAAGTCAAAACTGGCTATAAACTCTAGGCTTTGTCTTTCAACAAACAGCGGGCTTAGGGTCAGTTTCTTTCGGCTCAACGCGTCTGCCACTACGTTGCCTTTGCCCGAAGCGTAGGAGATCTCGAAATCGTACGAGGCAAGAAACTCCATCCATCTCTGTTGCCTCAAGTTAAGATCTTTCTACGAGAAAAGATATTTCAACGATTTATGGTCAGTGTAAAGTTCAAACTTCTCACCTAGGAGATAGTGTCGCCAAGACTTGAGTGCAAAGACGATGGCAGCTAACTCAAGATCGTGGGTCGGGTAGTTCTTTTCGTGCACTTTCAACTGTCTTCCGCCATAAGCTACTACCCTTCCTTCTTGCATTAAGACAGCGCCTAGCCCTGTCCTACATGCATCTGTATAAACTGTGAACATCTTGCTTCCATCTGGTAACGTCAAAACTGGGGCTGTTGTAAGAGCCCTTTTCAGTCGTTGAAAAGCAAATTCGCAATCCAAGTCCCAATTGAACACTAGATTCTTCTTTGTCAGCCTTGTGAGAGGAGCTGATATTTTCGCAAAATCCCTTATGAATTTTCGGTAGAAACCTGCTAGCCCTAGAAAACTTCGGACCTCAGTTGCGTTTCTTGGTGTCTTCCAGTCCTGCACCGCTACTACTTTAGCAGGGTCCACAGCTAACCCATTTTTGGATACTATATGCCCAAGAAATCTTACTTCCTCTCTCCAAAAGTGGCATTTGGAGAATTTGGCTTTTAGTTGATGGACTCGCAGAGTTTCCATGATTGCCCTTAGGTATTGAGCATGCTCTTCTTCACTCTTTGAGAAGATCAAGATATCGTCTACGAAGACCACTACGAACTTATTGAGGAAATCTCTGAACACCCTACTCATCAGGTCCACGAAGTAAGCGGGTGCGTTTGTCAAGCCAAAAGGCATGACAAGCCATTCAAAGAAGCCGTCTGGGGTTCTGAATGTTGTCTTATCGATACTATCTTCAGCCACCCTTAGCTGATGAAAACTGGTCGCCGAATCGAGTTGGGAGAAAACAGACGCTCCTACAAGCTGATCAAACAGATCGTCAATTCTGGGGAGAGGGTGCCTATTCTTTTTCGTTAGCTTGTTGAGCTCCCTATAGTCAACACACAGACGGAGTGAACCATCCGCCTTTGTAGCGAACACCACTGGAGCACCCCATTCTGAAATGCTCCTTCTAATGAACCCCTTTTCTAGAAGCTCTTTAATCTGTTTACTGAGCTCTTTCCTTTCCCGTGGAGCCATGTGTCTAATGGGCAACGCAACGGGCTTTGCATTATCTACAAGATATATGCGGAAGTCTATCTCCCGCTTCGGAGGTAAGCCCTTCACCTCTTCGAAGACATCCGGATATTCACGGACCACTTTAACCGATTGCAAACTCTCAACAGAAGCATCTAGCGATTCAAGATAACTAAGCATAACCGCATACGAGGGATTACAAGTAATTTCCAGAGTGTTACCGAGTTGGGTCAGAAGCCTAACCACCCTTTTCTCACAATCCAGGATGGCACCATTACTGGATAGCCAATCCATGCCCAAAATCAAACCATATCCCGAAAAGCCCAAAACAAAGGCACTTCATTTAAATTCTACGCTTAGAATAGAAATTTTCAATCCCACACAGATCATAGATATATAAGCGGGGCCCCCAATTGGATTTGAAACAATTATGGGGTCCTCTACCATTCTAGTTTCTAGGTGCAGAGATTCTACTAAAGCAGATGAGATAAAGGAGTGTGATGCGCCAGAATCAAATAAAGTGCGAACTAGGTGATCATAAAGATAAACTACACTTTCTACAGAAGTATTTATACCTCGCTGTTGCAGAGGTGGCGCTTCTAGCACATGAACCTATGCCCCTGAGGTGGATCCAGCCCTCTGCCCCTGCCCTCATTTCTTTGGGCAATCCTTTGCCATGTGGCCTATCTCACCGCAAGAAAAACACCCACCATTCATCGTGGCCTTCTTTTTCCGGCAATCTTTCACTAAGTGCCCCACTTTGCCACAAAAATTACACTTCCTCTTCTCTTTGTTGTCTTTCCCGCCCTTCTTGAAGTCTGTCTTCTTAGGCTGTAAACCCTCTTTCTTCCCTTGAGAGCTTTCTGCCTTTGTCTCCTTCTTGCCCTTATCCTCTTCGTTCAGCAATGCCATCTGCACCAACCTTTCATACGTAACTCCCATGGGTATATGGGTCATGGCCAAACTGTGTAATGGCTCATTCAACCCCTTGACAAAGCGGAGAGCCTTCTTGTGCGTGGTGTTGACTAGGTCCAGTCCGAACCTAGCCAGCTGATCGAACTGATTAACATACTCTTTGACTGTCATATTCCCCTGCTTAAGAAATAAGAATTTTTCCAACTGAAGACTCCTTTCAGCTTCTGAGAGAAATTTAGCCTCAAACCTTGCCCTAAAGTCCTCCCATGTTTCCACTGGTCTTTCTGCATTGGTGACTTCCCACCAGTAGGAAGCCTCGCCTTTAAGTAGCCATACTACCAGTTGTACCTTCTGCCTATCTTCTACCTCAAAGATGACGAATAAGTCCTCGGTTTCCTTCAGCCAATTCCTAGCTACCACGAAGGACTCGGTTCCATGAAAGTCCTTTCCTCCCATAGCTTTAAAATCTTTACATATCTTAGAAAAAGTATTTCCCCGCGGAGGAGGTGGAGGAAGAGGTGCTGCTGCAGCTGGATGATTTCCTGCAGTTGGGGGAGGGGGAACGGTAGGACCTGGCGGAGTGGCCCTTGCTTCTAAGAATCGTCTAAACCAACCAGGTATTGGTATACCCTCTGGCAAGTTAAGTTCTTTGGACATGCTGAAACAAAAAGGATAGATTCAAAATGAAGGATAAAAGATAGTACCTATGGCTTTGGGGGACTATGCCTTTTTAAAATAAAATAATATTTTATCTTTAAAAATGCTTCTTTAAATTTCCTTTTGAAAATAAATTTTCAAAACTTTTTATCTTATCTGGTAAACCTATGCTCTGATACCAAGTGAAACACCCCACCTCCGTTAGGGTCACTCTAAAATGGAATGCCCTAATTTTGGTGGAGGTTTGTAAGTATAAGTCACAGATACACAAGACAGATATAAGAACACATATTTTTGAACAGCGGAAAACAACGGCAACTTTTATTTCATTAAAATATGTGTTACACAAACCATGCCATAATTTGTCTTACAATACTTCCAAAAAACATAACATCTTCATAACTGTCTTTATTACATTATTTAAAGAAGCATAAAAACATAAGTAAACCGCATAAGTCCCATAATTGCGGTCCAAAGCCATAGTCCAAAACGAAAAAGATCCGAGCAATACATTCTTTCTCTTCAAGCTGGTTGTGAAAACTGGTCAAGCTGTAGTATTCCCTCCTTGTGGACCTGGGGGGGGGGGGGGGGGGAGGGGGAAACGAAAGAAAAGTAGAGTCAAACATAAGCCTGAGTAAGTCTAGGACTATTCAGTCTATGAATAAAGAATTGGGCATGATAAGTATAAACTGGAAATGGGAAAGCAACATAAACTAAGTTAAGTTGTCTAGAGTCGAATATACTATCGTACCCCATATTAATCTCTGCATCCGTATAAACTAGTTCCCAACAGGCACCCCATGATCAGGGTGAAGTGATTCGTTTCTAATGATCGGCTCCTACTCGCATAGTTACATGTGTCTTACGACCCCCGATGTTGTAGTTACCTATGTTGGTCCCACCATGGGGTGTATCATGTCCCATGGTAGCGGCCCGACACAATCCTAGAATGCACAGGTATACTACTGGTGCCCAGTGCCTTATTTTTCTGCGCCGGAATGTGTGCACGCCCGCACCCCGTTAGAACCTACACTGCTGCACCACCGCCGTCGATTTGACCTCTTACAGTCAGCCCAGTAATCGTGCCCCACTCTGCCTAGTTCAGGGTATCCTGATACACCTTGTAGGGTTACTGCTGAAAAGGGTCCCCCGCTACTAGGTTTTCTATTTCTAGCCAACATGCTAAGTTGGTTAAGTGTTTTGTAAACCTAACCCCCAATCAGTCTGTATAGTTTAGCATGTTCCATTGGATTAAGTATTAATTCAATTTACTTAATCCAATCAATCCTGACTCAGCCTTAATTGTCTTATTAAAGCCTCGACCTCTCACATTAGACAGATATTGTTGTGGCTGCCTGTTGCTGGTTGGGTCCGGGTAGTCTTACGCCACAACTCAGTCTAACCTCGGGTCTTTATTGGGCTCCGGGTTTAACCACCCACATTGGATTGGTATTGTTGTGACTACTGGACAGCCGAGCGGTTCCGGGAAGGTTTACATCACAACTCAATCCAACCTCGGGTTAAACACCTCGTATTTTCTAACTTTACATATTTTGTATATTTCCTTTTATATGTAAATATTTGCGGCCCATTATTCAAATTCATCTTTATTGGGTAAAATTAATTTATACCACTTAATTGTTTTTCAAGGTCATTGGCATGCGTCAAACATGCCAACACATATGTTTTATATTTTAACCCAAACGTCATTACCCCCGTTTTATACGTTCGCTAAAATATAACATATGTTGGGTTTAATATTTAAACCCAACTTAGCCACATGAAAAAGGGGAGGCTTAGAACATGGTGTTTATATATTCTAAGTAACATAAAAAGGGGAGTGTGAACGCATGAACTTGCAACATGGCGAACTAATTAACATAAATTAGGCACTTGTGAACTTGCATTATAATAGCATATAATCATGGCATAAACATACCTAAACATGCAATCATGGGTTTTGATCTATTCATATAATCATGGAATAAACATATCTAAGCATGAATCATGGTTTTTAATCTATTCATAGAATCATGGCATAAACATACCTAAACATGAATCATGGTTTTTAATCTATTCATAGAATCATGGCATAAACATACCTAAACATGAATCATGGTTTTTAATCCATTCATGTAAACTTGCAAGTGGAATGTAAATCTAACTTAATTATGTGCCACACATATTATCATATGGTTTTGATAACAACATAGGCCTAAAACATGTTTTCGATTAGGCATAACACCAAACATAGTTTAGTCATGTTCATAGAGTCAACACAAGTTCACAAAGATGCTTACTTTTGTCTCTAATACAAAAGTATGGTTTTACACTTGAATCATGATGCTAATTCCAACATAAATTCATATAAACCATAATACTTAATTGAGTCCAACTACATACTAAAAGTGATCATAAAAAATATACACCATGTTGGCATAATAATGATTCATATACTTGCATGAATCTCAAATAAACTACCATAAACATGTAGTCGTTAACATGAATCATATACTTGCAATTATCCAATAGGTGTTGAAATAAACTACCACAAACATATAGTTGTTAACTTTCAACATGAATCACATACTTGCAAATATCAAATAGGCCTAACATTGTATACCACAATATCCCAAATCGATTCGTAACTAGAATCATAGCAACGTACAATTATTAATTGTTATCACCACAAATTAAGTACAATTCCATTTTTCATTTTACACAAATCAAAACACAATTATTCATTCACATCGGAATAGCACTCTACTTACAACGTATGACGAATCTTCAATTCAGGAATCTGAATTCTGAATTCTGAATTTGGAGATGCTATCCTTTGTTGTAGGCGTTGTTTTGATTTAATTGACGTTGCTTTAAGCTTTCGAATTGTCTCCTAACTGTCTCTCAATTTTGACGGCTATCCCTAGTCTTTCCTCAGCAGCATGACGGTCTCATCTTCATTTTTGTTTGTGTGAATTAGGTGGAGTCTTAGGTCCTTTTTATAGAGTTTGTGAGCTGATTAAGACCGTCGATGGAGCTTGGTTTAATAATAGCCGTTCGTTTGAAGGAGAGACCAATCAGGAGCTGACACCTAGCCCTAGTGACAAGGCAAGGCTCAAGAATTCGGCCAAGCACAGACCAGGCCAGCCAGGGGGGCTGGGTTCGACCTGGCTCAGGGGCCAGGTCGACTACCCAGTCGACCCCCAGGTCGACTATGTAGTCGACCTGGGTGCCCCAGGTCGACTACCCAGTCGACCTAGGTAGCCCAGGTCGACTACCCAGTTGACCTGGGTGCCTTGGGCGGGAAAATTCCCGCCCTGGCCAATCTGGCCTGATTTTTGAAATTTAAATCCGATTTCTGAGCTGTTTGAATTTTAAACTGAATTCTGGAACTTCCGGAGGCCATTTCTTCTTCATACGGAGTCCGTTTTACACAAACTAGGACTCTATCCTAAGCAGAATTCCGAGATGAACGCAATGGCGTATCCCGTTTCCTTTAATTCTTTGATTTGGAATTAATTATACTTTAATTTGTGAATTTCACTGTTATAGAATACACGGGGTGTTACACCACCTCAGCCTTAACTTCTTTTCCTTTTTACCGTCATCATGCATCAAAGCCATGTCAACTGGTCTCTGGAAAGTCACTCCCATCAGGTTGTGTGTCAGTGCTAGTCGTTGCAGAGGTTGATTCAACCCTTTTGCGAATCTCAAAGCCTTCTTATGAGGAGTGTCTACCAAATCAAAACTAAAACTTGCTAGTTGATTGAAACTATTGACATATTCCTTTACCGACATACTTCCTTGTTTCAAATTCAAAAACTTCTCCATTTGCATTCCTTCCTCCACCTGTGACAAGAACTTCATCTCAAATCTGTGTCTAAACTCCTCCCAAGTGGCTACCACCTAAGTCACCTCCCACCAGTATAAAGCTTCCTCCTTCAGTTGCCAAGTGGCCAACTGAATCTTTCTCCTACCCTCTAGCTCCAAAAAATCAAAAACATTCTCTGTTTCCTTAAGCCAATTGTGTACCACCACGAAACTCTTAGTACCACGAAATGGCTTGCCTTCCATCGCATAGAAATCCTTAAAAGCTTAGAAAAGTTGACTCATGAGGAGGTGGAGCTACTGTAGGCGTAGCCAGGGGTGGGGCATCTCTTTGCACTTCGGCAGGTGTCATAGCCTCTAAGTACGTACGAAACCATGTCAGAAGTGGAATGTCCTCGGGAAGGTTAGGAACCCCAGGCATGTTAAAAAGAGAAGAAACAACGATTCAAAAAGAGATCGAAGGAATATTGTGTAACGGCCCACCATTTTTTACCATGCCGAATCGACAAAACATGTCAACTCGAACTGTCCAAAACGACAGATTGCTATTAGCTTCTGGGGTAAATAGAATAAATCACAGAATCACAGATCATAGACTCAGATATAGAGCAATATAAAATCTCGCAGCAGAAATAAATAATACAATAGTAGTTCATGAAGCTACTAGATAAAATTTTGCATCGGAGTTTACATAAATCAATATAGCGGAAGTCTAATATAATAAATTTTGATACAAGTAAATGATAATAGTATGAAACAAAACAATGATAATAGCTGACACTGGAACAACTGATCAAAGAGTAGATACAGGTGAGCAAACCCAATATAAGCTCCAAACTCCAAAGATGAATCACAAAACTGGAATACTCGATCTGGCCCGAGCAATAATCCGAAACAAAACAACTCGGATTAGGACTGACATTCTCATGGAAGTAAATCAACTCAAATGAAATGTTCGATGAAATACAGTCAATAACTTAAAGGATGTTTGAGATCACCATCCTCTAAGGATCCGTCAAACTAATACTATATAGTATAATATGCTATATACAATAATGTCTATCAGTAAAGTAAAATATCAAAATAGCGTAAGCGGGATTACCATGATTACCCTTACACCGTTTATATATTCCCATAGTATATACAGTACCGTAATTCCTCCGTAAACTGGAGGTTGATTAGAGGGCACTCCATATAAAACGGTGCAAAATAAAGTCGTAGTGGGCTCGTATAAGGCATGTGACAAGGTACACAAGGAATGCTAGGGTGGATTCACCGTTTGCAGAGCCGGACTGGTGGTAACGCATAGTAGTTACTACTGCCCACCTCGATACACACTCCCATAATCAAAAGGGCCCAAATCGAATCTCAACAGTAATAGAATAATATCGAAGAAGTGTGCTCGATAAGAGGTATGACCTCACTGTGCATAGCTCCTGTTTTAGCCACATCAAGCTGACTCAAGGTAGTCAGAGTCTCGTAATTAATATGAAATAAAATAAAATAGAGTCGTTTGCCAAATCATCCTCTTCATTCTGGAACTCCACCGCATACACAGTTGTTAAAATGGTTTTCGGTATTGGCAGAGAGTATGACAATAGCCGATCCCGGTCTCTTTAACGACCAAACGTTTACATTTTTCACACCGTGGCCATTATTTTATAAATCACTTTATAAAATCATTTACCTGAAAGCTCACATTCGAATTTGAATTCAAAATTAAATATCTAACTTCGAATATATTAAATTTTGAAAACAACTTATTTATATCGCTTTAATCAAATCGATTACAAAACCATAACATAAAGATTTCAAAATATAGTATAACCAATGCTATATTATTTAACTTCGGTTTTATATGATTTTATAAAATTATTACATAATGATTTCTAATCCGAAAAAGACTTATTTTCAAATCATATCTTAACAATCGCAATTTCCACTTAAATCGATACAAATTATTTACTTTGATAATATTTCGGTTTGGTTTATATTCATCAAAACTCAAGCTCAACAATTCAATTGTTTCCAGTTTACTATTATAAGATATCGTTTTAAATCGATTTATCAAGTCCAGTATTTCGGTTCAAATTCAATACATATAAATCAAAATCTCATATTTCGCTTATAATTCGAAACAAATCATGTCATACTCTATAACTCAAATCATAAATCCAATTTTATTACTTAAAATTCGAATCAAACTCTTACATTTCAAATATGACAAATCATATCTTATTTACTCAAGTTGTAAAAATTCCATTTTTTAAAAATTCAAACCATAAGTTTAAAACCATCTTATAAGTTCGATTTCACAAATTTCATAATTCAACTAAACGATTATAAAAAATAAATAAATTCCATATATAAAATTATATATATATTCTAAATCACATTTAGTCACTTTAAGTTCAATTCAATTTGAATTCAAATCCATATCTCATATGAGTTCAATGATAAAATCAAATATCGTTATTTCAAATTCCAACCTCGGCTTAAGTCACAAAATCTTACATAAACCAACTTTGAGTTTAAAGTTTGCAAAATATACATATAAAGATAATTTAATTTTGAAAATAGATATGTATAAGTTTATAAAATTCTAATAGTAATTAGAAAATAGATTATAAACGTATATAAATTTAAAATAATATAAAATAGGTTTAAAGAAAAATATTAATATACAAAAGTTTCAAATCCTTAAAATAAAAATATAAAATCTTAAATTATTATTTAAACTCAAAAGTTCCAAATTACTTTATTACGAAAACATGACCAACAATGTCCGTATTTAAATTTCTACCCTATGGTCAAGTGATATAGATATTTATCATTTCAACCCGCAATTTATAAAATTTCTATGGGTCTATCATTTCAACCCGCGATCCCAAATTCAGTAAAAAATCATTCAGGTCTATCATTTCAACCCATAACAAGTCACCCTAATCTAATGTCCGTTCGGGTATGTATCATTTCAACCCTTAGTGATTTTCCTAAACTAGAGGTATCTACAACATAACAAATCATCACATATCATCAATCACATCACAGTCATATATAATCAGTATATATACATGTCATATGAATATCGTGTAACATATGAAAGTGTATATTTTAAACAAACAATTTCTACTGGCAATCCTATACATTTCATAACAATTCATTTAGTTGATCTAACATCTATGAAATAATGTGAGTTAGGTGTGAGATAAACTCACCTTTCGTGGCACAGAAAAGGAGAAGCAGACGGTTGACACAGAATGAAACTATGGGTTCCAAGCACGATTCAAAATGGATTCAATCACGGAAACCACTCGATATTTTATAATTTAATTTTATAAGAGGAGGTTAGGAAATTTTCACTGGATCGGTACAACTATTGGGGTTTGGGGAATGGTTTCCGAACTCAACACCACACTCAACAAAAAAATAAACACTAAACCAATTTAACCAAAATAAAACGCAAAATTCTTTACATAAAATTATTACATAACTATGTATATTTTAAAACACACACCCAAAACCGGTTGTACAAATATATTTATATATAAATCAATATACAATTGTTTAAACCATATATATATATATATATATTCAAACAAATAGTTTTAAAAATAACTCACACATATGCACACACAACGATTGCCTAGACTCACAAACATAACACGACACAATCAAAAACACGCACTCCCAGTATAATTTAAAAATATTAGAACTCAAAACTAAAACCTCAAATTTCTTATATAAAATAAATATAGTATAGGAAACAACTTCTCACACAAAACTTAACATAAAGTCAAAACAATTCTACCCACACAACACCAAACATATAACGCAAACTAACTTAAATACTCACCTAACCTATACACGCATATAACAGACTCTGTACACTAGCACACACGCACATACGCTAACTCACACGCACACAGTATATCGGTAGGGGAGAGAGTTAAAGTCAGGTATGAGGTGAGGAAAACGAACTGCAGGGCTCGCGGTTTGTTGAGCGGGCGTCAGACATGGCAGTTAGGCTGGTGGGGTGTATTCGGTGACAGCTAGGCGTGGAGGTAGGTTAGTGAGGTGGAGTGTTTTAGAAGGTGGGATCGCTTGGCTTCAGTGCTGGGCGAATTGGGGTTTCGACCAGGCTGGTGAAGCTAGAGGGCGAAGTGGGTGGGTAACAGTCGGTAGTCGGAGGATGAGTTGGCATCAGGTGGTTCGGCATGGGCTTTCAGGTGGCACGGGTGAGTTTGGAGGCGGTCTTCTTGGCTGACGTGGACTCAGGGCAGCTGGACGGGCTTGGCAGAGGGCGACGAACGTGGCGGCACGTCGGAGCTTTGGCAGGCGAGAAGGCGGCTGAGCTGGTGAGGAGATGGAGAAAAGGGGGAAAAATGGCGATGGGAAGAGGAGCAGATCTATCTATATATATATTAAGTGGAAGCAAATTTTGATAAAAGCAAGGGGAAAGCTATGGAGAAAATAGGCTGATAAGAGAAAATGCGAAGGACTAATAAATGAAATTTAACGGATGAGTTTCCCACGAGATAAAAGGAAAAGGTAGGAGTGTTTGAATGTTTCAATTCACGAATGCATGGGAAACGGTAGCTTTGGAAATGCACAAAATTTTTAGTAAAAGTGACCGTTTCAATTTCTTTTATTTAGCATATGAATTATCTTTTTAAAAAGGAATAGGCACGTTGAAACGATGCCTTAAAATATAAGTGTTGGAACGTGAATGCATGGAACAAAAGGGATGCTTGAAAATTGGAAGCGTAGAGTTAAAGATGCATTGAAACATGTTGGAAAATATAAGGTGGCGGTTTAGAAACAAAAAAAAAACGAAAATGGGAAGGGATAAAAGGTTTGGGAAGTGAACTTACTCTAAAGAAATATATATATACGGATGAAAACGAATAATGTGGAGCAAACAAATGGATGTAATATAAGTTGCGTATGTAACAAAAATGCATGCATGGCCTTTGACAACAAAGACTTGTGTCCAACTTTGGGAAAAATATATATTTGAATGCTTTAGTAAAATAAAAAGGAATGTTTTACAGATCCAAATTGGCTAGAAAAATATGTGGGATCCGAATATGGACACGTCGAACTCAAATGACTTTGTTTCAAAAATGAACTACGCAAGCATCTTTGTGATTTCATCGCGAACCGAACACCAAAACTAACAAATGGATATATTAGAATAATCAGCACGACGAGACGGACACAATGGTATATAATTCGTAGTGTCTGGATGCTCCGTTCAAAAACGCATTACGGACCCCTTTAAACATAAAATTCGCACAGGAAAACAATTAAATGGATGTCAAAACGTCCGATTTTTGCGAAAAGGATTTCACCGTTGGATTCATGATAACAATTAGAATATTTTTCATGTCTGTCTGAACTGGTTTCGAAGAGATTTTAAAATAGCTAAAATTTGAACTGTTATACATAGCTTTGCACTGAAAATTGCGCAATCGACAAACATTCAAATTTTTCGATGAGATTCACTACTGCTATATCTCACTGTACGTAATTCAAATTCTAAATTCCCGTTGCGAGAAACCATAGAATAATTTCAAAATAAAAATATCGACTTAAATCAGAATTTAAATCGTTAAAAATAACGGGTTGTTACAATCTCCCCTACTTAAAACTTTTCGTCCTCGAAAAGGAACGAGCCAGAAAAATATTAATTGAATAATTAATATATATAAATCAATGGTTCATATCTTTCATCATACATATATATAATTTGAAAATACATGTATATGTCAAAATTTTAATATTTCAAACATTTCAAAATAGTTTCAAGTATCCACTTGACGCCTCGATTGGAAATATATATCCATCCCACTTTCGAAACCCAAAAATAGATATCGATGATGCTGCAGTCATCACCAGAATCATTTCAAGCGACTAGAGTGTGATTTTATATGTATCTAATATGTATAGAATTTAACATATACGTTGATCAGACGTATACAACAAACCACTAATATTCGATAGGCCAATTTTTAGCGTCAAATAATTACTCAAAACATCTTTCTATATTTAAACCTAATATATAACAAAATTTTCGAATTATATATTTCAAATCATTAAAAGTAAGTAAGGAAAAATTATATCTCTCTCCTCACTCGTTTATTTAATAAAATTCAACAATAATCCAAAATAAACATGCAAACAACATTATTATTGAATCAAATACATATAGCTATATTATTTTATACAATATTTAAATATTTCAAACCCTTGTTATCAATATTCAAACTTATGAAAATTGTCAAAATTCCATAAGTTTAACATATATGTACAACACAAATTAAAACCTTGATAACTCCTTTAAATTTATAAATTCCTATATACATACACATATATACATTTATTTATAAACAATATCATTATAAATTTCAAACAAGATAAAATCATTTTCTTACAAAATATACGTCTTAAATCTCATACAAAATATATGGTTTAAAATAATATGAAAGTATAAATATAATTTTTTTTCTTTCAAAATATTGGTATTCCTAAAACATAAGGTTATTTACAAATATATATTTCTTCCACAAATATATCAAAAATTCATATTATAAGAAAATATCGCATTATAATACTTTTCAAAATTCTAATTTCAAACCAATGTTGAATAGGAATGAACTAGCCAGAAGACATTTACTCTCCCTCTAATCCTTACCTTGTTATGGACAAGGATAAGTCATAGAATTCGAGTAAAGGCTGAACGAACGAAAGAACCTAATCAAAGAAGATATACGAAGGAAGATGGATTCAAATGGAAGAGAAATTTCAGAAAAAGATTAACAAATCTTATATCCAAAATATTTGTTAAAACATTTTAGAACCATTTTAAAACATTTATACTTTCCGAAATACGCTCTGTCAAGAAGTATTCTGCGACTGATTCCACTCATTCTAGGGTATTGCTACCCTATCCCTAATGAGCTTTTACCCTATAGGCTATAGTTTTGATAAACCAAAGCTTTGATACCACATGTAAAGACCCGTCATTTTTTACCATGCCGAATCGACAAAACATGTCACTCGAACCGTCCAAAACGATAGATTGTTTTTAGCTTCTAGGGTAAATAGAATAAATCACAGAATCACGGATCACAGACTCAGATACATAGCAATAAAACATCTCGCAACGGATATAAATAATACAATAGTAGTTCATGAAGCTATTAGATAAAATTTTACATCAGAGTTCACATAAATCAATACAGCGGAAGTCTAATATAATAAATTTTGATACAAGTAAATGATAACAGTACGAAACAAAACAATGATAATAGCTGACACTGGAACAACTGATCAAAGAGTAGATACAGGTGAGAAAACCCAATATAAGCTCCAAACTCCAAAGATGAATCTCGAAACTATAATACTCGATCTGACCCGAGCAATAATGCAAAACAAAACAACTCGGATCAGGACTGACATTCTCATGGAAGTAAATCAACTCAAATGAAATGTTCGATGAAATGCAATCAGTAACTTAATGGATGTTTGGGATCACCATCCTCTAAGAATCCGTCAAACTAATACTATATAGTATAATACGCTATATACAATAGTGTCTATCAGTAAAGTAAAATATCAAAATAGCGTAAGCGGGATTACCATGATTACCCTTACACCGTTTATATATTCCCATAGTATATATAGTACTGTAATTCCTCAGTAAACTGGAGGTTGATCAGAGGGCACTCCATATAAAACGGTACAAAACAAAGTCATAGTGGGCTCATATAAGGCATGTGACAAGGCACGCAAGGAATGCCAGGGTGGATTCACCATTTGAAGAGCTGGACTGGTGGTAACGCATAGTAGCTACTACCGCCCACCCCGATACACCCTCCCATAATCAAAAGGGCCCAAATCGAATCTCAAAAGTAATAGAATAATATTGAAGAAGTGTGCTCGATAAGAGGTATGACCTCACTTGGTCCGTGCATAGCTCCTGTTTTAGCCACATCAAGCTGACTCAAGGTAGTCAGGGTCTCGTAATTAATATCAAATAAAATAAAATGGAGTCTTTCGCCAAATCATCCCTTCATTCTGGAACTCCACCGCGTACACAGTTGTTAAAGTGGTTTTCGGTATTGGCAGAGAGTATGACAATAGCCGATCCCGGTCTCTTTAACAACCAAACGTTTACATTTTTCATACCGTGGCCATTATTTTATAAATCACTTTATAAAATCATTTATACGAAAGCTCAATTTGAATTTAAATTCAAAATTAGATATCTAACTTCGAATATATTAAATTTTGAAAACAACTCATTTATATCGCTTTAATCAAATCGATTACAAAACCATAACATAAAGAGTTCAAAATATAGTATAACCAATGCTCTATTATTTAACTTCGATTTTATAGGATTTTCTATAATTATTACATAACGATTTCAAATCCGAAAATGACTTATTTTCAAATCATATCTTAACGATTGCAATTTCAACTTAAATCGATACAAAATATTTACTTCGATAATATTTCGGTTTGGTTTATATTCATCAAAACTTAAGTTCAACAATTCAATTGTTTCAAATTTACTATTATAAGATATCGTTTTAAATCGATTTATCAAGTCCAATATTTCGATTCAAATTCAATACATACACTTTGAATCAGAATCTCATATTTCGCTTATAATTCAAAACAAATCGTGTCATACTTTATAACTCAAATCATAAATCCAATTTTATTACTACAAATTCGAATCAAACTCTTATATTTCAAATTTGACAAATCATATCTTATTTACTCAAGTTGTACAAATTCCATATTGTAAAAATTCAAACCATAAGTTTAAAACCGCCTTATAAGTTCGATTTCACAAATTTCATATTTCAACTAAACGATTATAAAAAATAAATAAATTCCATATATAAAATTATATATATTCTAAATCACATTTAGTCACTTTAAGTTCAATTCAATTTGAATTCAAATCCATATCTCATATGATTTCAATGCTAAAATCAAATATCATTATTACAAATTCCAATCTCGACTTAAGTCACAAAATCTTACATAAACCAACTTTGAGTTTAAAGTTTGCAAAATATACATATAAAGATAACTTAATTTTGAAAATAAATAGATATATATATAAGTTTATAAAATTCTATTAATAATTAGAAAATAGATTATAACTTATATAAATTAAAAATAATATAAAATAGGTTTAAAGAAAAATATTAATATACAAAAGTTTCAAATTCTTAAAATAAAAATATAAAATTATTATTTAAACTCAAAATTTCCAAATTACTTTGTTATGAAAACATAACCAACGGTGTTCGTATTTAATTTTTTGCCCTACAGTCAAGTGATACAGATATTTATCATTTCAACCCGCAATTTATAAAATTTCTACGGTCTATCATTTCAACCCGCAATCCCAAATTCAGTAGAAAATCATTCAAGTCTATCATTTCAACCCATAACGATTTTCCCTTATCTAATGTCCGTTCGGGTATGTATCATTTCAACCCTTAGTGATTTTTCTAAACTAAGGGTATGTACAGCATAACAAATCATCACATATCATCAATCACATCACAGCCATATATGATCAATATACATACATGTCATATGAATATCGTGTCACATATGAAAGTGTATATTTTAAACAAACAATTTCTACCGGCAATCCTATACATTTCATAATAGTTCATTTAGTTGATCTAAAATCTATGAAATAATGTGCGTCAGGAGTGAGATAAACTCACCTTTCGTGGCACAGAAAAGGAGAAGCAGACGGTTGACACAGAATGAAACCACGGCTTCCAAGCACGATTCAAAATTGATTCAATCACGGTAGCCACTCGATATTTTATAATTTAATTTTATAAGAGGAGGTTAGGAAATTTTCACTGGATCGGTACAGCTATTGGGGTTTGGGGAATGGTTTCCGAACTCAACAATACACTCAACATAAAAATAAACACTAACCCAATTTAACCAAAATAAAACACAAAATTCTTTACATAAAATTATTACATAACCATGTACATTTTAAAACACACACCCAAAACCGGTTGTACAAATATATTTATATATACATCCATATACAATTGTTTAAACCATATATATATATATTTCTCAAACAAATAGTTTTCAAAATAACTCACACATATGCACACACAACTATTGCCCAGACTCACAAACATAACACGACACAATCAAAAACACGCACTCACTATATTATTTAAAAATATTAGAACTCAAAACTAAAACCTCAAATTTCTTATATAAAATAAATATAGTATAGGAAACAACTCCTCACACAAAACTTGACATAAATTCAAAATAATTCTACCCACACAACACCAAACATATAACGCAAACTAAATTAAATACTCACCTAACATATACACGCATATAACACACTCTATACACAAACACACACGCACATACGCTAACTCACACGCATGCAATATATCGGTAGGTGAGAGAGTTAAAGTCAGGTCTCAGGTGAGGAAAATGAACTACAGGGCTCGCGGTTTGGTGAGCGGGCGTCCGACATGGCAGTTCACCTGGTGGGGTGTATTCGGTGGCAGCTAGGCGTAGAGGTAGGTTAGTGAGGTGGAGTGTTTTAGAAGGTGGGTTGGCTTGGCTACGGTGCTGGGCTAGTTGGGGTGTCGACAAGGCTAGCGAAGCTGGAGGGCGAAGTAGGTGGGTAACAGTCGGTAGTCGGAGGCGGAATTGGCATCAGGTGGTTCGGCATGGGCTTTCAAGTGGCTCGGGTGAGTTTGGAGGCGGTCTTCTTGGCTGGCGTGGACTCGGGGCAGCTGGACGGGCTTGACAGAGGGCGACGAACATGGCGGCATGTCGGAGCTTTGACAGGCGGGAAGGCAGCTGAGCCGGTGAGGAGATGGAGACGAGGGGGAAAAGGAAAATGGCGATGGGAAGAGGAGCAGATCTATATATATATTAAGAGGGAGCAGATTTTGATAAAAGCAAGGGGAAAGCTATGCAGAAAATAGGCTGATAAGAGAAAATGCGAAGGATTAATAAATGAAATTTAACGGATGAGTTTCCCACGAGATAAAAGGAAAAGGTAGGAGTGTTTGAATGTTTCAATTCACGAAATGCATGGGAAACGACAGCTTTGGAAACGCACAAACTTTTCAGTAAAAGAGACCGTTTCAATTTCTTTTTATTTAGCATATGAGTTAGCTTTTGGAAAAGGAATGGGCACGTTAAAACGATGCCTTAAAATATAAGTGTTGGAACGTGAATGCATGGAACAAAAGGGATGCTTGAAAATTGGAAGCATAGAGTTAAAGATGCATTGAAACATGTTGGAAAATATAAGGTGGCGGTTTAGAATCAAAACAAAAAAGAAAATGGGAAGAGATAAAAGGTTTGGGAAGTGAACTTACTCTAAAGATATATATATATATATATATATATATATATATATATATATACAGATGAAAACGAATAATGTGGAGCAAACAAATGGATGTAATATAAGTTGCGTATGGAACAAAAATGCATGCATGGCCTTTGAGAACAAAGACTTGTGTCCAAATTCGGGAAAAATATATATTTGAATGATTTAGTAAAATAAAAAGAAATGTTTTGCAGATCCAAATTGGCTAGAAAAATATGCGGGATCCGAATATGGACACGTCGAACTCAAATGACTTTGTTTCAAAAATGAACTACGCAAGCATTTTTGTGATTTCATCACGAACCGAACGCCAAAACTGACAAATAGATATATTGGGATAATCAACATGACGAGACAGACACAATGATATATAATTTGCAGTGTCAGGATGCTCTGTTCAAAAACGCGTTACAGACCCCTTTAAACATAAAATTCGGACAAGAAAACAATTAAACTAATGTCAAAACATCTGATTTTCGCCAAACGGATTTAATCGTTGAATTCGTGATACTGATTAGAATATTTTTCATGTTTGTCCAAACTGGTTTCGAAGAGATTTTAAAATTGCTAACATTTGAACTGTAATGCGCAGCTTTGCACTGTGCGATCGACAAACATTCAAATTTTCCGATTAAATTTTCACTACTGCTATATCTCACTGTACATAATTCAAATTCTAAACTCCCATTACGAGAAACCATAGAATAATTTCAAATAAAAATATTGATTTAAATCAGAATTTAAATCGTTAAAATAACGGGTTGTTACATATTGTAAATGACTTAAGGTGATATATTTATCAAAAATAGATTTTATTTGAAAATATTAATTTGAAAATACTTTTTCTAAACTTTTCCTCCGATCATGTAACCTTAGGCTCTGATACCAAATGTGATACCCTACGTCCCTTAATGTTACCCATAAGAGGATACATTTACTTCTACGAAGTGCAATAATAATACAGAGACAAATTTTAACAAGACAGAATATAAAATGCAGCAGAAAAATTTTGAACTTTTATTTCAAAACAAATATAGTATTGCATTTTTTTTCCAAAATAAACCATCAATGTCATAACCATAAACATCTATCTCATAAACCGTCAGGGTACAAAACTATAAAGTAATATCCCTCACATGCCATCACAATAAACATAAAGGAAACTGAAGTAATACATGAAAAGAGAAGTAATCCATGTCCAAGATGAATAGAATCACGGTCACTGCTACTGTCCAACACCACTCTGAGAACTTGAGGGGGGAGGGGGAAGCAAGAGAGAGAAGGAAAAAAAATAGGTCAGACATAAAGTCTAGCGAGTCCCAGTGGTTTTCAGCATAAGATATGAGTATTAAGATAGATAAATAACACTGGATATGACATTATAGCAAAATATATAAGTAAAAAGTAAACGAGATAACAAGGTAAAATACAGATTAGGTAAGCTTCTCATTCATATCCGAAGAACAATTTGATGCACCAACTTCTAGAATATCAGGATAGGTTTTACCCTAATTACTACCCATGCGATTGGCTCCCTACAAATGCAAATAGCCTGTGCCAACCACGACAGTAGGGGATATCAGTCCCTAATCCGTCAACTTATAGGAAATAACTCTATTAGCTGGTGTTACAACATCTTAGTTTCCTCCATCGGACACATGCACACTCATGACTCCATCGGAACGCGCCTATACCCACCTTCCATCCTTTGAACCTCTTCCAATCCAGATCAGTAAAGCGTCCCCTGGCCCCTACCTAGTGTGAGGCCCCTCTATGATACTAATAGGGATATTGACTGATACGGGTTCCATACAGCAAGATTGACACAAGCACCCCCGAGGCTTCTGCCCCCTAGTAACTAGGATTTTAGGAATCCCAAACCGGATATAAACAGCAAGACATGGTGCCTCTTAGCATATTAATTAACAGGTTTAAGTTCATTAATAAGCACGGTTGTAATATGACGTTTACTATAAATGTTATTATGTGTACAACCCCTCCCCTAAAACAGACAAGGACTTGCTCATATGTATATAGATTAGAGTAACTCATTTTACTTAATTACATTTGATCCACATATATAACATGTTTTACTTAATCTTAAATTAAGCCCAACCTATTTATATTAACATGTTTTGAAACGAACCGAAAATCGCCCTTGCGGGAAATCGCCGGATACGTTTACGTTGGGCTACAACACATCAGAACAACAACAACAGACTTTTATAAACATTACAATAATGTCACATCAGAGTACAGAATATCAGAGTACATCGAATAAAATTACAGCGGAAGATAAATTACAATATTTTAATACATTGCAGCGGAAATTAAATAACTAGGCAGCGGAAGACAACTATGCTCTGGACACAGCTTTAGGCTTCAATCCAGAATCCTGCTCGAGATAGGAACCCATAGACAAACTACTCGACTGCCCATGTGGAAAGAGGGCACCCGAGTTTGTAAAGGTGGAAACAAACAACGAGTCAGTCATGGGACTGGTGTTAGAATTCTTAACTAATTTCACTAATAACAATAAGTCAAATCCAAGGACCACGCCGCTAATGCGGAACGGGATTAATCCAATGGATTGTCGTGCATAAATTAAAGTAAATCGTTAAACAATGCAATGTTTTTTGGAAAAATGAAACCATCATAAGACTCAAGTCCCATCACACAATACAACGCAAACAGTAGGATAGAGTTTTACCATATAATGGTCAAAAATGCTTGATACGTTAAAAATGAATTTGATATTATTATTAGTGTATATATGTTTCAAAAACATTTCAAAGTAAATGTATCAATCCTAGGAAGTATAGCTACCATATACTATGCCTCCATACTAGTAATAGAATCAAGTCCGTAGGGTCATATTGTGAATTGGGTTTCCATCATGAGTCAAAGCTAGGGAGGAGCTCCTTACCGATTCGAGACACTCTATCTAATGTCTCAGGATTCCCCGCAGAGAACCCTTGGATAGCTGCAGGGCCGGTCCACACATATAGCTTCATAGATTGTCAATTCCTGAACACACGTTTCCCGATCCTATAGGACCTATCATCCGAGGCGCCTCATTCTATCATCCACATAAATATCAGCCAGTTTAAGCACTGGCACTACTTCTAGCTAGAAAGAAACGTGCTGCTCTCCTTGCGTTCCCTTCTCCCGTTTTAGACTCCAACCGGGTTGTGAGGCTCGCGAAGTCACGCCATACACAAAGCTACGCCTAAACAGGCTGTGCTTTGATCATCAACCACAAGGTTGTGCTTTTCAACAAGAAACCTTGATCATTACATCTTAGTATGCCACATTGTCACTCCATATCACACTACCAATCCTTTGCCGAAATATATGAAAGGGTGTTAAGCAAGAGAATAAATCCTACGCCACCAAACATTCATACATTCGACAGCAAATCAATAAATATAATATAAAGGAGTATAATGTGGGACATAAATTCCCTTTATAAGCTTATGCTCCGGGTCTGAGCGAAAGCCAAATCCGTGCAAATCAACACTACGTCCGGACAACTACCATCTTAGCCCTATCTTGGAAGCAAATGACGATAAAAAATATACATTTTAATTCTATTATTTTTATTCACATTAAAAATGTAAACTTTTCTTTTGAATATAATCTACATTAAAAATGTGACTTTTCCTTTTTTATCTCGTTTACATAAAAAAAAGTAAATAATTTTGCAATGTCAAAATCTAATCTTTTCACAACATAAAAATGAAATTTTCTTCCTTTAAATCTTAGTTACATGAAAATGTAATTTTCTCCTTAATCATATTCACATTAAAAATGCAAACTTTTATTTTAATCTAATCTACATTAAAAATGTAATTTTTTTAATCTAATTTACATTAAAAATGCAAACTTTTCTTTTTACATTAAAAAGGTAACTTTCATTTCTTTATTCTTTTATTTACATTGAAATGTAAATTATATTTCAATGTTGCATTTCATTCTTTATTCTTTTAATTCTATTCTTATGATTTCATTGAAAGTCCATTCTTCTAATTACATTAAAAATGTAATAATCTACAATGCCAAAATCTTCTTTTTAAATTACATTAAAAATGTAATAGACATTATAATGTAAAATTCTTCTCTTTTAATTACAATGTAAAATTCTTCTCTTTTAATTACAATGTAAAATCTCCTTTTTAATTACATTAAAATTGTAATCAACATTATAATGTAAAATTCCTATCTTTTCACTTTGTCTTTTAATTTACAATATAAAACCTTACTTTTTAATTGCATCAAAAATATAAGTAACATTACACGTCAAATTTTGTCTTTTAGTTTGCAATGTAAAATCCTACTTTTTAATTACATTAAAAATGTGATTTTAATTACACCGCCAAATTCTACTTTTTAATTACAAAAAAAGGTAATTTTATTAACAGTGCAAATCCTCCTTCTTCAATTACATATAAAAATGTAATTTTATTTACAATGCAAATTCTTATTCTCTAATTACATATAAAAATGTAATTTTGATTCCAATGCAAATTCATACTTTTCATTTACATATAAAAATGTAAATTTACTTGCAATGCAAATTCCTACTTTTTATTTACATATAAAAATGTAAAATTTTAATTTACAATGTAAGTCTCATTCTTTATTACATATGAAAATGTAATTTTTAATTTACAATGTAAATCTCATTCTTTATTACATATGAAATGTAATTTTTAATTTACAATGTAAATCTCATTCTTTATTACATATGAAAATGTAATTTTTAATTTACAATGTAAATCTCATTCTTTATTACATATGAAAATGTAATTTTTAATTTACAATGTAAATCTCATTCTTTATTACATATGAAAATGTAATTTTTAATTTGCAATGTAAAGATGTCCATCCCAATTGGCAATGTAAATTCTATTCTTTAATTACATAAAAAATGTACTTTTTTTTCCTATGTTATAATTGTGTTTGAGAACACAAATAAAAGACATGTTTATTTTCCTATGTAATGTTTGTGTTCAGGAACACAAATACAAATCATTCATTTTCCTATATAATATCTGTGTTTGAGAACACAAATACAAATCATTCATTTTTCTATGTAATATTTGTGTTTGAGAACACAAATACAAATCATTCATTTTTCTATGTAATATTTGTCTAAAGCATATGGATCTATAATTATCCATTATATATTTTGATCTTGAATTGATAATCTACATCAATTCAATAAAATAAAGGGATGAATAATCATATTTGTTTAACACACATGAATCTTACAATTATCCATCACAACCAACAGAACAATCATCATACAATATCAGCACAAACAGATCTGAAATATATAACTATAAATAAAATAAAATAAAAGAAATGAATTGATTAATTATTTTAAAACAAAAGAAATCTCACCTTGGTATATGATCATATGTAAACCAAAAAGAGACCAAATTTGTTCGCAACAGATCTAGAATGTTATGTGGTGTGTCGCCGCTCCAGTATTACCAAATTCGTCGAGTTCTGAGTTGATCTAAATCAAATATGTATTATAAATTATTTATATTACACTTAGCAACGAAATCAAGTGTTGCAAATCAATAAAATTAAATTTCAGTAAACCTCAGATTTTGTTCAAATCTTTGAATCCAAATATATCGAGTTACGGTGTATGGATTGAGGCGCCCCTTGTCGGAGATGGAAGGGCTAGGGGAGGCGCATCCACGCTGGGAGTAGAGGGAGGTGTGGTTGCGTGGCTGAGGCGCGGCGGGGCAATGAAGTCGGCGGGTTGGGTGGCGCGGTTCTCAA
Organism: Allium sativum; assembly: GCA_030737875.1. Taxonomy (NCBI): domain Eukaryota; kingdom Viridiplantae; phylum Streptophyta; class Magnoliopsida; order Asparagales; family Amaryllidaceae; genus Allium; species Allium sativum. The sequence continues at coordinate 9,779,414 of CM060925.1, forward strand.
GATACAGGGCACTAGAGGAGGTGAAACTTGTTGGAGGTGGAAGAGGAGATTGATGTAGGTGGAAAGAAATTTTAGAGGAAGAGAGAGTAGCCGCCATGGCCATATGAAGAAGGAGGATGACGGATTAGGTTTTAGAAAATGGTTAGGGTTAGGCTATGAGATATTTTACAGGGGTTGTGGTTTTTTTTTAACAAAACCCCCTTGTCCTTAAATTATGTTTTATTTAATTTCTCTTCTTTTTACTCCTTGCGCAGAAGTTTTGTTAATTAATAAATCATGGGAACAATCAAAATATTTCCTATTTTTCACTGTATCTTAAGTGGAAAGGTTTCAATGATTTTCAGAAATAAACCTATCATTAATTTGATATGGAATCTCTTTCAATTCTAAACCGAAACAATCAAGGAAAACACTCATTTATTTCACGCATGCATTTGTTTCTAGAAATGTACATTCATTTCTTATGTTATTACATATACATACATACATATATATATATAATTACTTAGCGTATAATTCCAAAATCAATTAATTAATTATTAAAGCATTCCTTTTTAACTTAAGATAAAGTATGTTTCTTATAACTGTAGTTATCTTTAAATTATGAAAAGCGATTTAAGTAAAATACCTAACTTTCTAATGAATGAATAAATCTTCTTCTTTTTCTTCTAAATTTGATTCATTTCCATTTATTAGGATAGACACTGATTTGTAGAAAGAATACCGTGTAGACATTTATTTTCCGTGTTTCTAAAGATTTTGATTTATTAATAGTTTACCATTGTTAGCACATAACCATTCTGTAATTCCATAAGGTTGATCGTATTGGCATATTTTTGCATGTTTGTTTTATTTCACTTATTTTTCTTTCAAGTATTCACTTATTTTTCTTTCAAGTAATTGAAGGAATATAAGGGAATTTTATTGTATATAATTAAAGGTGTAATAGGATGACGCTTACTGAGAAATATTAAACGGTAATTAATTATTACACAGAACCTTAAATAATGGAGTGATTGATTAACATTAATGTTTATGGCTAATATTCTTTCTTTCATATTAATAATCCAGAAAATTCTAACTGACATTCAATTATCACAAAAAAAGTCATGTATTCTACTTTATACCACTAATATAATTAGACTCTTATGTATTATTTTATACCATCTTATAAACACATATTACGTAATCTTTTGTTTTAATGTTTCCCACATTACATTACATTATAGAATAAATTTTATTACACGCAAATTGTATACGCTCCGTATTTACATTAAAAAGAACATATTTAATTTTTCAAAATAAATTATTTTAAACAACCAAAACTCATTAAAATAACTTAAAAAAAAAATTAAATTTACCCCCAAAATTCGAGGTTGTTACAAGTTTGCATATTCTTCCCTTTTGTAACTACCTTAAATTTACAGTTAAAGGTTGTCGTAATATTCCTGATTCTCCATTTATTGTTATTACAAGTTATTCCATTTTATCCCAATTATACGCAATTCAAATAGAAATGGCTTAGGCTCTCGATTGCTTAGGCTCCGCGTAAAATAAAAAGGAAAAAGGAGAAAATAGATCCAAACTCAAACTGAATAAATAGGCATAAAAAAGACTGTGAATATATAAAAGACAGAAAAGGGATAAGGAAGAAAGATGTATATATGGACATATAATAACTGTAAACTGAATAGATAACTAACAGTAAAACAATAACTTATAAACTTCAAATCCATTTCATTTACTGTCAAAATACAGTTTAAATATACTAGAACTCATAGTGATTTGATTAAGATCCAGAAAATATCTCTTTAAAAATGTTGTTGTAGAAAAACTAGAGTTATCCCTTAAATCTACGTTTATGCAGCACCTCAGCATCTTCTTATTTTTATTCTGAAATAACTTAGAGGAAGAAGAAGACGAAGAATGTTTATGTGCAAGAAAATGATGAGGCTGCTATCCTATTTATAGTTAGTTCGGAAAAATCTAATCCATTGGATATTAGGTTATCAAATCAAACCGTACACCTCAAACTGAGTCAACGCATGCATATAGCAAACAAAACAGTTCAGATTAAGGTGTAGGAATCTGCCCTGCATGCGGGTGGGTCGACCAATCTAATACCTTGGTCGGCACATGGGTTGGCCCGCCATAGACCTAGGTCAATCCCTTTGTCGACCCGGTATGGGCTGGGTCGCCCACTTACCGTTGTTTTCTACGTTCAGTTATATATATTATACACTGTTTTAGTTCAATCTTCTTGAGTTCCTGTAACACCCCACGCCCGCTATGGTCACTCACTAAGGGAATGCCATAGCATCGGTGGAGTATTTTAGTGAGTATAGAACAGAAAAATTACAACGAGACAGATATAAATAGTACTTGAAATTTAAAACATCATCTCATAACAGCGGAAATAAACATGTCTGATTACATCATAAAACCACGATAAAAGTCAAGTACAATATCTGTCAAAATAAAGAAGTACATAATCCCACTCTCTCATACAATAGCCAGAAAAAAAGAAAAGATAACTGGATAACTGGAGCTTTACATCTATCCAAGCTCCTAAAGACTGGAACAGCAATCCGATCAAGCTCCACTACTGCTAGGATCCACCGTAGGACCTGAGGGTTGGGAAAAAGATAAAAACAACGGGGTCAGACATAAGTCTGAGCGAGTCCTATAACTTTAACAATACAATCATTAAAGTAACCAGAGAAGATATAAACTTGACCCACGGTAATGTCTGGGGATGAATGGCTACACTAAGCAGCTTGATAGACTTAGGATAAACTAAGACAACCGTACAGACGCATCTACCCACCCAAGGATAATTACTACACTGCACCACACCAGTCATTCCCACTCAAGGATTGATCCCACCCAAGGACTTGAAAGAAAGATATAACTAGTAGTTTCATGTACCCCTAGCTGACCACATAGGTGCCGTCTGCCCCTATCTCCACTAGGTGTACTTAGTAATTTTACCCAGTAGTTTCGTGTACCCCTACATAGGTGCCGTCTGCCCCTATCTTTACTAGGTGTACCCACTACTCCCCATCGATCGGCTCCCTACCGTAGATACCCGTGCTGGTCCCACAGTGGGGTGTATCACTCCCCTAAAGTGGCTACCTGATAATATCAACGGTGCACGGCTTTATATCTACACGATGCAACAACGGCTTATCTACCAGCCCGGGCCCATACACGCATATGAAACCCGTTGGACTTGCGTTGCCACCGCTAACCCGTTTTGGCCTCTTATAATCAAGCCCAATATGCGTGTCCCGTCACTCGACATGGGTCGAGCCCACAAAGATACGTTTGGGATATTGGTTGAAATGGGCCCCCACAAGCTACCCACCTAAGCTTGTCACTTGTCTAGTGTATCCCACTTAACCCTTTAATCATGTTTAATTACATGTTTCACTTGGTTAAGTATTCTAATCGTATTTTCTATTGCCACCCAAGGCAACTCACTAGATTCCACATGCCACCCAAGGCAACCATTAAATTTCCACATGCCACCCAAGGCACCCACTTAACCCCTCATGTCCCACTACATGCTATTATGGTTAAGTGTTTCTTAATTAATTAAGACCGTGATCCCCCATAAAGACCTCCCACATTAGACTGGCTGTTATGACCGCCTGGTTAAGCCGGTAGGGTCCGGGCAGTCTTACGTCATAACAGAGTCTAACCTCGTGTCTTTACCTTAATCACGTATTTAATTTATGGCTAAGACCTCTCACATTGGGCTGACATTTGTAGCAACTGGTTAAGCCGGTTGGGTCCGGGCAGTTTTACACTACAAATGAGTCCAACCTCGTGTCTTAGTCGATTAATTACACCTAATTAATCACCCCCATATTAATTATCCCTAATTAATATCAAGTTTTCCATAACATGGGTAGACCTAACTCAATAGGTAAATTCCCATGGGGTAGACCTAACTCAATAGGTAAATTCCCACTTATGGTAATTTATTTTTATGGTATGCTTAATCATACCCAATCATACTTTTATTAACATATTTACCAACCCCATCGTTCCCCACGTAAATCGTTCTCATTTCATGACATAAATAAGGGGAAGATCATCACAAATATCATGGGTTTAGCATACAACTTTGTCATGGGTTAAGAGGATGTCAACTTGCATATATGAGCATATATTAACCCAACTACATATCACCAAAACTTGCATATTATCATACACATGATTTGCATAACATGTTGCATATGAGCTTGCATATTATCATACACATATCTTGCATAACATGTTGAACTTGCATATAAGCATTCTCATAACTTGCATAACATGTTAAACATGCATTTAAGCATACACATAACTTGCATAAGCATTCACATACTTGCATAAGCATTTATATACTTGCATAAGCATTCACATACTTGCATAAACATTCACATACTTGCATAAGCATGCATAACTTGCATATCATGTTAAATTTGCATTTAAGCATATACATATCTTGCATAAGCATTCATATACTTGCATAAGCATGCATAACTTGCAAGTCATGTTAAACTTGCATTTAAGCATATACATAACTTGCATATAACTTGCATAACTCACTTTGTTAAACATGCATAAACCCATTTATTAAATATGCATAAACTCACTTGTTAAACATGCACAAACCATCTTGTTAAGTATGCATAAACCAACTTATCAAACATGCATAAACCCATTTATTAATTATGCATAAACATAGGAAAACATAGAGTAACATATCATTATAAATGATTCAAACTCATTAATCCGCATTTAAGACCATAAGTCTCATTACACCCAATCTACTTACTTTAACAATTGATGTTAAAGTGATAGAAACTCACCAAAACCAAGATTAGCAAACTTATGAAGGGGAATTAGTTGCTAAATATGAAGATGGTGATGATTAGAGATTGATTAGAGAGTGATTAGCTTGCAACTTCCCTCATAAACAAGTGGAGGCTCCTTCTAAGATTTAATTTGGCGGCATGAGGCCATCATTTCTATTTTTAGTATGGATTAGGGTAGGTTTAGGGTGTATTTATAGATTAAGAGAGTGTTTTAGGCCCTTAGATTAACCCTAGATTAGATTAGGTCCGTTAGATTTAGGAAATCTCTAGAACCCAGCCCAGCCCTAGCCAGAAAACCAGATCTGGTGCACCCAAGCACCCTGGTTCGACACGCCGTGTCGACAGGCAAGTCGACACCCCCTGTCGACAGGCCTGTCGACAGCCCTGTCGACATGGTCAAGGCGGGAATTCTCCCGCTTGGCCCCGCTGGTTCTAATTTGAAATCTGAATTTAAATTTCTAAACCTGTTTTTAACTTTGAATTTTCTGCAAACTTCTTTGGGCCATAACCGGGCCATACGGACTCCGATTCTCGAAAACTCGGACTCTATTTCACGTATTTTTCCGAGACGAACGCAATGGCGCAGCCCGTTACCCCCAATTCCCACGTCTGAGATTATTTATCCTGTGATTAGTGAATTTTAGTATTAGCTAAAATTCGGGGTGTTACATTCTCCCCTCCTTAAAGGATTTCGTCCCCGAAATCCCTAAGCTAAGGAGAATGCATATCCTACCATCCAAACAACCATCTACTCAATCCATCAAAACACGGGCATCCATTGTCCTTAAAACAATTTCTAATGATGTATGAGCATATGCAAAAAGTGTGTGTATATGTTCCCTATCTAATGTATGAACATATGCAAACCATGATAGTGCCATGCATCCATTATGTATGCGAGAGAACCCTATCGACAAATACAATATCTACATGAGTGCACAATCATTCACCAAAATGCATCATCCATATGATAACACAATCATTATACATCCATAAATATAGCTTCCTACACACAATTTTATGCAATATGCAATATGAAGTGATTGAGCCGATCTAGTGCCTAGAGTGTGTGTACATGCATCCACGAGCAACCACTAGCAACCACTTGCATCCACTTGCATCCATCAACCATAACATGTCTCAAACACATGTTTCAACCATAGGTTTACCCTATCTAAAGGTCAATCAGTACTAACAAGAGGATATACTAAAGATAAGATAAGTACTAGACAACGATAGAGGAGAAAGTAAAAACATACCCTCAAAAAGAAATGGGTACAATGAACGCATCTTCGCTTCCGTCTCCCAAGTAGCATTGCTTTCGTCATCTCCCCATTGCACTTTAACTAACTGAACCTCTCTGTTCCTCAACTTCCTAGTCTCTGACCCAAGGATGCGAGTAGGAGCTCGTCGAATAGTCGCATCACGCTCTACCTCTACATCTTTAAGCAAGCTCGGCTCTACCACCTCTGCGGTCTCATGTAAGCACTTCCTCAGATGTGATACATGGAATACATCATGAACACCACTAAGTCTGTCGGGCAACTCTACCCTATATGCCATCCGTCCAATCCTTTCCTTAATAGGAAACGGCCCAACAAACCTCGGTGCTAACTTCCCAACGGATCCAAAGCGAACAACATTTCTCAACGGAGATACTTTGACAAAAACCATGTCCCCAACCTCAAACTCAAGATCCGTCCTTCTCTTGTCCGCATAAGATTTTTGCCTATCCTGCGCTGCTTTCATCCTTCTTCGAATCAAGTCAATCTTCTCAGAAGTCTCCCTAACCATATCAGGCCCAAGCAAGATCTTATCCGTAGATTCCCACCAAAATGTAGGTGATCGACAAGGCCTTCCATAGAGAGCTTCGAAAGGAGCCATACCAATACTGGACTGAAAGCTGTTATTATATGCGAACTCCACCAACGGAAGATGCTCTTCCCATGTACCTCCAAAATCTAGGATACAAAGCCTCAAAAGGTCTTCTAGAACACGATTCACCCTCTCAGTCTGGTCGTCTGTCTGAGGATGATATGCGGTGCTCAGACACAATTGAGTCCCCACTGCTTCTTGCAAACTTCTCCAGAACTCGCTAGTGAAGATAGGATCTCGATCACTCACTATGCTAGAGGGTACCCCATGCAATCGAACTATCTCTCGAAGATATACAGAAGCTAGCCATGGAGCGGTCCTCTTGCTCTTCACAGGTATGAAATGGGCGCTCTTAGTAAGTCTGTCTACCACCATCCAAATTCCTGTATTACCCTTCCTCGATCTGGGTAACCCGTCAATAAAATCCATCGAGACGCTATCCCACTTCCACTGCGGAACTTCCAATGGGTGAAGCAACCCTCCAGGTTTCTTTTGCTCCGCCTTCACTTGTTGTCACACCAAGCATCGAGCGACATACTCGGCCACATCTTTCTTCATACTGGCCCAGAAGAAAACCCTCTTCATGTCTCGGTACATCTTGTCCCCACCGGGATGAATAGTCATCCTAGAACGGTGTGCATCATCAAGAATAACCTTCCTCAAACCCTCGTCTTGCGGTACACAAAGTCTACCGTCTCTACGCAAGCACCCCCTATCGTCTAGGGTGTACCTACTCAAATGGCTGGATGACTCCCCCCTGATGAGCTTCTCCACCAACTCAACCAACTGTGGGTCGTCCCTCTGTGCTTCTCCAATCCGCCCCAAAAGAGTAGGTCTAACCTCCAAGGATGCTAGCAAACCGGGTACATAATCAATGGAAGGTCTGAAATCAAACATCGAGATAAATTCCAAGCTTCGTCGTTCCACGAACAATGGACTCAAGGACAACCTCTTCCTGCTCAAGGCGTCCGCCACCACGTTACCCTTGCCAGGGGTATACGCTATCTCGAAATCATAGGATGCTAAGAATTCCATCCACCTTTGCTGTCTCAGATTCAAATCCTTCTGAGAAAACAAGTACTTCAATGATTTGTGGTCAGTGAACAATTCGAATCTCTCACCAAGAAGATAATGGCGCCAAATCTTAAGCGCAAAAACAATAGCGGCCAAGTCTAAATCATGGGTAGGGTAATTTTTCTCATGTGCCCTCAACTGCCTCCCACCATAGGCTATCACCCTTCCCTCTTGCATTAAGACTGCGCCCAGCCCTGTCCCACAAGCATCAGTATAGACAACAAATGGCTTGCTCCCATCTGGCAATACTAAAACTGGAGCGGTGGTTAAAGCTCTCTTTAACCGTCGGAACGCATCATCACAATCTACGTCCCATGTGAAAACAAGATTCTTCTTTGTTAAGCGGGTTAACGGGGCTGATATCTTTGCGAAGTCTTTGATAAACTTCCTATAATAACCCGCCAACCCCAAGAAACTTCTTACTTCAGTAGCATTTTTCGGAACCTTCCAATCCTGAATTGATACTACCTTCGCGGGATCCACAGCTATCCCTTCCTTGGAGACCACGTGCCCCAAGAACCGCACCTCTTTCCTCCAAAAGTGACATTTAGAGAATTTAGCCTTAAGGCTATGTGCCCGAAGAGTCTTCAATACCTCCCCAAGATGTAGGGCATGCTCTTCTTCACTCTTAGAAAATACTAAGATATCATCCACAAAGACCACCACGAATTTATTAAGGAACTCCCTGAACACCCTACTCATCAAATCAACAAAGTATGCAGGGGCGTTCGTCAACCCAAATGGCATCACCAGCCACTCATAGAAACCATCCGGAGTTCTAAAGGCAGTCTTGTCTATGCTATCCTCAGCCACCCTCAACTGATGAAACCCCGTGGCTAAGTCCAACTGAGAAAATACTGAAGCGCCAACCAACTGATCGAAAAGATCATCAATCCTCGGCAATGGGTGTCTATTCTTCTTTGTGAGCTTGTTGAGTTCTCTATAGTCTACACAAAGTCTGAGGGACCCATCCGCCTTCGTAGCAAATACTACTGGAGCACCCCACTCCGATATACTTCTTCTTATGAACCCCTTCTCAAGCAATTCCCCTACTTGCTTATGGAGTTCCCTCTTCTCACGAGGAGCCATGTGGCGCACTGGTAAAGATACCGGTTTAGCATTATCCACCAGATATATTCGGAAGTCAATCTCCCGCTTTGGAGGTAAGCCCTTCACCTCCTCAAACACATCCGGATATTCCCGGACCACTTCAACAGATTGCAAACTCTCGACCGAAGCATCAAGCGACTCAAGATAACTTAGCATAACAGAGTCCATGGGATTACAAGAAATCTTGAGAGTGTTACCCAAGCGGGTCATGAGCCTAACAACTCTCCTTTCGCAATTAAGAACGGCACCATTACTGGATAACCAGTCCATGCCCAAAATCAACCCATAGCCCGTGAAGCCCAACACAAAAGCATCACATCTAAACTCAATGCTAAGTATAGAAATCTTCAAACCCAAACATATCATGGACAAATAAGTGGAGCCCCCAATTGGGTTTGAAACAACCAAGGGATCATCTATCAGACTGGTATCTAAGTGCAGTGACTCAACTAATGATGATGAGATAAACGAATGCGATGCGCCTGAATCAAATAATGTACGGACAGGATGATCAAATAGTAAAACCAGACTTTCAACGGAAATAGTTCTACCTCTCTCCTGAATTGGTGGAATCGCGAGAGCCTGTACTTGCCCCCTAGCCTGACCTGGTGCCATAAGAGCTTGCACCTGTCCACCTGAGGTAGACCCCGTCCTTTGCCCCTTCTTAGGGCAATCCTTCACTAAATGCCCTGCTTCACCACAGTGGAAGCAGCCAGTCTTCTTCTTCTTGCGACAATACTTGCTTAGGTGGCCAGGTGTCCCACAATTGAAACACTTCTTCTTCTTGCCTTTGCCACCGTTGCCTTTCCCACCTTTATTTTGCTGTTGTTGCTGAGGTCTCTTTTGATCTCCCTTCTTCTCGGGTGCCCTATTAGCATTGGGACCCTTCTCTTCTTCATACATGAGTGCCATGTCAACTAGCTTCTCAAAGGTGGCCCCCATAGGGATATGAGTCATAGCCAACCCATGCATTGGTTCATTCAGGCCTTTCACGAACCTCAAAGCCTTCTTCTCCGGTGTATTCACCATGTCTAGGCCAAATCTTGCCAATTGATTAAACTTGTTGACATATTCCTTCACCGAGAGATTTCCTTGCTTTAGAGTCAAGAATCTTTCCATATACAAGTTTTCCTCCGCCCTTGAGAGAAACTTTGCCACAAATCTTTGCCTAAAATCCGCCCAAGAGTCAACGGGGCGTTCTCCATTAGTGACCTCCCACCAGAATGAGGCCTCTCCCTTTATTAACCAAGCAGCCAACTTGACTTTCTTTCCTTCTTCCATCTCAAAGATATCTATCAATTCTTCCACCTCCTTAAGCCAATCTCTAGCCTCCACAAAAGTTTCAGATCCCTGAAAAGGTTTCCCTCCCATAGCTTTAAATTCCTTGCAAGTCTTAGCAAAAGTATCCGTGCGAGGAGGAGGGGGAGGAGGAAGATCGGGTGCTACGGTTGGTGGAGGAACATTTGCTGGACCCGCAGTGGTGGCCCTAGCCTCCATCAATCTCCTATACCATGCTGGTACCGTCACACCCTTCGGAAAGTTAAGATTCTCGGCCATGCTGAAACGAAAAGGAAAGATTCAAACGGAGAATTCGAAGGATATAGATATGGCTATTGGGGATTATGCTTTTCCTTCAAAAACCTTTCTCTTTAAAGACATGTTTTTGAAAATATTTTTTCCAAAAATGTTTTAGAAAAATAGTTTTCTAAAAATTTTATCTGTTCCGGTAACCTTTGCTCTGATACCACGTGTAACACCCCACGCCTGCTATGGTCACTCACTAAGGGAATGCCATAGCATCGGTGGAGTATTTTAGTGAGTATAGAACAGAAAAATTACAACGAGACAGATATAAATAGTACTTGAAATTTAAAACATCATCTCATAACAGCGGAAATAAACATGTCTGATTACATCATAAAACCACGATAAAAGTCAAGTACAATATCTGTCAAAATAAAGAAGTACATAATCCCACTCTCTCATACAATAGCCAGAACAAAAGAAAAGATAACTGGATAACTGGTGCTTTACATCTATCCAAGCTCCTAAAGACTGGAACAGCAATCCGATCAAGCTCCACTACTGCTAGGATCCACCGTAGGACCTGAGGGTTGGGAAAAAGATAAAAACAACGGGGTCAGACATAAGTCTGAGCGAGTCCTATAACTTTAACAATACAATCATTAAAGTAACCAGAGAAGATATAAACTTGACCCACGGTAATGTCTGGGGATGAATGGCTACACTAAGCAGCTTGATAGACTTAGGATAAACTAAGACAACCGTACAGACGCATCTACCCACCCAAGGATAATTACTACACTGCACCACACCAGTCATTCCCACTCAAGGATTGATCCCACCCAAGGACTTAAAGAAAGATATAACTAGTAGTTTCATGTACCCCTAGCTGACCACATAGGTGCCGTCTGCCCCTATCTCCACTAGGTGTACTTAGTAATTTTACCCAGTAGTTTCGTGTACCCCTACATAGGTGCCGTCTGCCCCTATCTTTACTAGGTGTACCCACTACTCCCCATCGATCGGCTCCCTACCGTAGATACCCGTGCTGGTCCCACAGTGGGGTGTATCACTCCCCTAAAGTGGCTACCTGATAATATCAACGGTGCACGGCTTTATATCTACACGATGCAACAACGGCTTATCTACCAGCCCGGGCCCACACACGCATATGAAACCCGTTGGACTTGCGTTGCCACCGCTAACCCGTTTTGGCCTCTTATAATCAAGCCCAATATGCGTGTCCCGTCACTCGACATGGGTCGAGCCCACAAAGATACGTTTGGGATATTGGTTGAAATGGGCCCCCACAAGCTACCCACCTAAGCTTGTCACTTGTCTAGTGTATCCCACTTAACCCTTTAATCATGTTTAATTACATGTTTCACTTGGTTAAGTATTCTAATCGTATTTTCTATTGCCACCCAAGGCAACCCACTAGATTCCACATGCCACCCAAGGCAACCATTAAATTTCCACATGCCACCCAAGGCACCCACTTAACCCCTCATGTCCCACTACATGCTATTATGGTTAAGTGTTTCTTAATTAATTAAGACCGTGATCCCCCATAAAGACCTCCCACATTAGACTGGCTGTTATGACCGCCTGGTTAAGCCGGTAGGGTCCGGGCAGTCTTACGTCATAACAGAGTCTAACCTCGTGTCTTTACCTTAATCACGTATTTAATTTATGGCTAAGACCTCTCACATTGGGCTGACATTTGTAGCAACTGGTTAAGCCGGTTGGGTCCGGGCAGTTTTACACTACAAATGAGTCCAACCTCGTGTCTTAGTCGATTAATTACACCTAATTAATCACCCCCATATTAATTATCCCTAATTAATATCAAGTTTTCCATACCATGGGTAGACCTAACTCAATAGGTAAATTCCCATGGGGTAGACCTAACTCAATAGGTAAATTCCCACTTATGGTAATTTATTTTTATGGTATGCTTAATCATACCCAATCATACTTTTATTAACATATTTACCAACCCCATCGTTCCCCACGTAAATCGTTCTCATTTCATGACATAAATAAGGGGAAGATCATCACAAATATCATGGGTTTAGCATACAACTTTGTCATGGGTTAAGAGGATGTCAACTTGCATATATGAGCATATATTAACCCAACTACATATCACCCAAACTTGCATATTATCATACACATGATTTGCATAACATGTTGCATATGAGCTTGCATATTATCATACACATATCTTGCATAACATGTTGAACTTGCATATAAGCATTCTCATAACTTGCATAACATGTTAAACATGCATTTAAGCATACACATAACTTGCATAAGCATTCACATACTTGCATAAGCATTTATATACTTGCATAAGCATTCACATACTTGCATAAACATTCACATACTTGCATAAGCATGCATAACTTGCATATCATGTTAAACTTGCATTTAAGCATATACATATCTTGCATAAGCATTCATATACTTGCATAAGCATGCATAACTTGCAAGTCATGTTAAACTTGCATTTAAGCATATACATAACTTGCATATAACTTGCATAACTCACTTTGTTAAACATGCATAAACCCATTTATTAAATATGCATAAACCCACTTGTTAAACATGCACAAACCATCTTGTTAAGTATGCATAAACCAACTTATCAAACATGCATAAACCCATTTATTAATTATGCATAAACATAGGAAAACATAGAGTAACATATCATTATAAATGATTCAAACTCATTAATCCGCATTTAAGACCATAAGTCTCATTACACCCAATCTACTTACTTTAACAATTGATGTTAAAGTGATAGAAACTCACCAAAACCAAGATTAGCAAACTTATGAAGGGGAATTAGTTGCTAAATATGAAGATGGTGATGATTAGAGATTGATTAGAGAGTGATTAGCTTGCAACTTCCCTCATAAACAAGTGGAGGCTCCTTCTAAGATTTAATTTGGCGGCATGAGGACATCATTTCTATTTTTAGTATGGATTAGGGTAGGTTTAGGGTGTATTTATAGATTAGGAGAGTGTTTTAGGCCCTTAGATTAACCCTAGATTAGATTAGGTCCGTTAGATTTAGGAAATCTCTAGAACCCAGCCCAGCCCTAGCCAGAAAACCAGATCTGGTGCACCCAAGCACCCTAGTTCGACACGCCGTGTCGACAGGCAAGTCGACAGGCAAGTCGACACCCCCTGTCGACAGGCCTGTCGACAGCCCTGTCGACATGGTCAAGGCGGGAATTCTCCCGCCTGGCCCCGCTGGTTCTAATTTGAAATCTGAATTTATATTTCTAAACCTGTTTTTAACTTTGAATTTTCTGCAAACTTCTTTGGGCCATAACCGGGCCATACGGACTCCGATTCTCGAAAACTCGGACTCTATTTCGCGTATTTTTCCGAGACGAACGCAATGGCGCAGCCCGTTACCCCCAATTCCCACGTCTGAGATTATTTATCCTGTGATTAGTGAATTTTAGTATTAGCTAAAATTCGGGGTGTTACAGTTCCTAACTTCTTCAAACGTAATCCCATTTATGAAAACCAAGAGTCTATCTAAACCAGAATTTCGTAACGAACGCAAGGTAAAGTCTATTTTACTCAGTTGTTAGTATTTAATTAATTAATATTTGTTTTATTATCTTCATTATATAATGATGGTGTATTAAATTATGGGGTGTTACACTATGTTGACTAGCCTTTTGGTAAGGCCATCAAGATTCATTAACGTCATAAACTTCGACCATGGTGATGAGAAGGATCGAATAATCCTGACTAAGGAACTGATCGGCCAATGGATGAGTCGATCCAAACCTAAGACTTAAGCCAAACACAAGAACGTAATATGCAAGCCAGTTGGATTCCTGGTCTTAGGACCGAATGAGTCAGGCCTAGCCTAACTAAAAACAAGGTATTTTCCTGAAGATTTGGTCTGACTCCTACTTGATCGCTCCTAGTCATCCTTAGTGATTGGATCAGATGCCGCTTGTCACTACTGATTCAAATTACATAGCTCTCTACGGGGAGAACGCCTCTATAAGACCTCCTAAAATCCTGGATCGGATAACCACGCCTTAGCAAATTTAAATGTTGTAGCATCTATAAATAGACCTTCTGGACTGATAAGAAGGATCTTTTGGCCAATCTCCAATTATATTATTGCTATGATTATTTCACCTGTAATAGTTCATTTCATAAATAAGAGATTATAAAGTGGACGTAGGCTCGTTCTCGCCGAACCACTATAAACCTCTATGTGATTCTTCTTCTCTTCATTTTTCATTTACTCTCTACAATTCCATTTCTTAGGTGTTGTGCCATTTTTTGGTGTCAACACTTTGGTGCTTTCAATGAGAACGTTGATATTTTAAGCATTTGGAGGATTTTGCTCTACTTTTGGATCACCAAGTCCGAGACGAGATCCTACGTCTTTTTCAATATCATTGAACCATGGTCGCCAAATCATCGGCACACAATACCGAAAAGCAGCCACAGGCTGCAACATCAGCAGACGCAGCCGGGGGGTCGACCGTTTCGGGTCCTACTTTGGACCAGCCTACGCTACCATCTTCGGTGAAACCTTTCGCAGCAAATCAAGCTTCCCTCTCAGCATTTGCTACCCACGATGAGTTTGCAGCCGTGATGAATCAACTCTAGGAAACAATGATGGCTTTAAACACTCAAGCCCGGGAGCATGCTGCTATGAGAGAGGATATGAGTCGTATACTGAGGAAGCTGGAGGAATTCTGGAAGCAACAGTCTTCCCTTCACTTACTGGACCAAAATTCGGAAGGCTCGTCATCATCCGAAGGAACCAGAGATCAACTTCAACCACGACCCCTGTTGGAAAGCCCCGAAAACATATTACAATTGCAATTGGAAGGGCGTACCAACCAGCTCGGAATAGCTGATCAAGCTCGAATCAATTTGACCAACCTAGAGGACATCGATCCAACAACTCGACATGATCGAAGAACCTCTCCTTCGGATCACCAGAATGCTTCCCAAACAACCCAAGCTCCCGCTCTTCCAATCAGACGTCCTGTACACAACCGGGATGTTAGGGGTCAAGGAAATTCCCCTGGAAGACTATTCAGGCGACGTTGCTTGGAGAGGGAGCAGGGAGAGTTTGATCTGTTGGATAAGCCGATCAATGTGCGCTTATCCCTCCAGATTTAACTACCATTTTATGGCAAATCATGAATGACAAATAAGGGTATAAGAATGAAGATTGAGGAATTGACCGAAGTTATTCATCATTTACAGATGAGCAACTACGGGGGAACCATCGACCTACAACAATAATTGATGAGGTATTCGTGGCATATGAAGGTAGTTGTAGCTCCAGACACAATCAAATGCAAAGCCTTCCCGATTTTCTTGAGCGGGGTAGCACTCATGTGGTTCACTCGGCTTCCCCGAGTTCGGTCCCAAACTTCAAAGATTTAAGTGAGAAGTTCCTAAATCAATTCTGTCTCCATGACTCTAAGTTGAAGCATGTTATGGCCCTTTCCACATTAAAGCAAGGAAGGGGTGAATCCCTAAGGAATTATCTCAGTCAATTTAACCGGGGCCGCCATCGAAGTAAGCAATAGATGGTATCAGTGAAAGGTCGGAGTTTGGGAAGTATCTGAACGGCAAACCCCCTACAATAATCGAAATGTTATATAAAAAGGCTAAAATCTGATTATGATAGGAAGATGCACAGCTAAATGAGGAAGATGGACCGAAAGACATGTCTAACAAAGCCGTCCAGAGTAATGTGGCGGTAAAGCAGTCCGGGGATAACTCCGAAAAGGTGAAGTGAATGTTGGAAATCACGGCAAACGAAATGGTAACGAACCAAAGGGGAACAACGGAAACCCTGAACAAAGAAGGAATTCCATAAAGCGACCCCGATTGCAAGTCTTTGAAAGTTATACAGCTTTGAGTGATACGCTTGAAAACATCAATCTCAACACGTGCAATACAATTTAGTACAAGAAGCCGCCCTTATGTGAGTCCATGGAAAAAGAATGGGAGACTGGGAAGTTTTGTTTGTTCCATGAGATTTATGGGCATGCGACTAATGAATGCCGTCACCGCCGGGACATTGTTGAGAAGCTGATTCAAGAGGGAAAGCTCTATGAGTACAAGGTGTCCCCGAGGGACAAGGGGAAAGGGACTTCCGCATCTAAGCAAAGCATGCGGCATCTAGAGTCACATCTCAAGAAAAGGTGAAGGGGATAGTTATCAATTCCATTGTTGGAGGACCTCACCCAGCGGGGAATAGCGTTCGGACACGGAACGGTATGTAAACTCCGCAAAACATTTGGACGTTGCAGAGACCAGCGCCCCTGAAGCCGCAAGTCCCGGCCACAATACGAAAGGTTTTGGTTGACAATTGGAGTTCAGTGAATATCTTGTTCAGACATACTTATGACTAGATGAAGTTGGAATTGAAGGACTTGAAGCCATGCACGGGCCATATACGTGGCTTCAATCGGTCGTCCACTTAGCCGGTCGGTCTGATCGACCTATCGATAGAGTTAGGAGATGGGGACCATAAGAGAGTACGGATCCTACCGCTTGTTGTAATGAATATAAACTCCCAATACAATGCATTTTTAGGACGACCGACCCTAGCTGAGTTTCGAGCTTTTATTGCTCCTTGGTGCATAATTTTGAAATTCTCGACCGATGGAGGGATTGGAATGGTGCGCGGGGACCAAGTAATAGGGTGAGCCTGCTATTTGGCATAATGAAAAGAACTACGAAGCATAGATAGCAAGGAATCGTAAGATACTCCTCCCTTGTAGAGGGGAAGGAGGCATAATAACTACAGAAAACATCCCGGCCAGGACTGCCATTTGCCAAGTCGAGGATATCGATCCAAGAGAGGACGAAGAACCGGGAAGTAGGAAGGAATCCCTCGAATGAAACTACTATGGTGATCTCAATCAACGACGATGATCCAATGAGGATTTTGAAGATTGGATCCCACCTTGACCCCCTCCGGACGAGGGAATTGATTGAATTCCTTCGCGCTAACCTTGATGTGTTCGCGTGGACCCATGCTAACATGTATGGGATCTCACCCTCCATAATGACTCATTCTCTTAGCATCGACCAGAAGTATACCCCTGTAAAGCAAAAAAGGCAGATGATCGGTCCAGAGAGATCCGCAGCTTTAACGGAAGAAATTGGAAATCTTCAAGCCAACAAGTTCATTCGAGATGCAACTTATCCCTAATTGATCGAAAATCCTATGCTTGTGAAGAAAGCCGATGGGAAGTGGCAAACTTGTATCAACTTCTCTAATTTAAATAAAGCATTCCCTAAGGGTAGCTTCCCATTGCCCAGGATCGATCAGCTGGTCGACTCAACTTCAGGGCATAAACTCCTTTCATTTACGGATGCTTACTCGGGGTAAAACTAGATTGCAATGCATGTCCCTGACCAGGAACATACCAGCTTCATCACAGACCTCGGACTGTATTGTTATGTGGTCATGCCCTTCGGACAGAAGAATGATGAGGCAACATATCAGCATATGATCAACTGAATGTTTAAGGACCAGATAGGAAGAACGATAGAGGTTTAGATAGACGATATGTTGGTGAAGTCGAGGCAATCATCTGATCACGTTAGAGACCTGTCAAAGATGTTCGGTATCCTCCGAAGAAATGAGATGAAGCTCTATCCCTTGAAGTGTTCTTTTGGAGTAGTACCGAGAAAGTTTTTGGATTTCATAGTTAGCTCTAGTGGGATCGAATCAACCCCGATCAGATCGTAGCTATCAAGTGAATCCAGGAACAAAAAAGGATCAAGAACGAGCAAAGTTTGGCAGGAAAGGTCGCAACAATGGATCAAATCATATCCAAGGCGACCGACAAATGCTTGCCCTTCTTTGAATTAATCAAAAGGGGGAAACGAAACTTCGCTTGGATTCCTGAATGTGTCAAAGCCTTCCAAAATTTACTTGACCACCTGGAAAAACCTCTAATCCTGTCAAAACCAATCGAATATGAAGATTTGTTTATGTACCTTGAAGTATCCATGCATTCAATAAGCTCGGTCCTAATCCGTGAAGAGGATCCGGTACAACGACCAGCTTATTATGTAAGCAAGAAACTAACAGGGGTTGAACGCAACTATCAAATGATTGAAAAGCTCGCCTACAGCCTGCTGATTGGGTCACAAATGCTCTGACATTACTTCCAGGCTCATCCTATCAAGGTGTTCACCGACTAACCACTACGACAAGTCTTGCAACAACCTGAGGCAAGTGAGAGACTGCTCAAAAAGAATATCGAGCTTAGTCAGTTCAACTTGACCTTTGTCCCGTGGAAGTCCATCCAGAGCAAACACTAGCTGATTTCAAAGCTGAGTTCACCACTCCGGAAGACGACAACATGGAGGATAGTACCAAGCCGCCAGATACCGAATTGAGATTAGACACTTGGAAGTTGTATACAGATGGGGACCGTAACGATCGAAGTTCCGGCGCTGGCATAGTATTATTGTGTCCTGAAGGACAGTCGATCTATTATGCCCTGAGACTGAATTTCTTGGCTACTAACAACGACTCCGTGTACAAAGCCTTGATTGCCGGGCTTAAGCTCGCGAGGGATTTAAGAATAACATCGCTTAATATTTTCTGAAATTCACATCTTATTGTATTTCAGGTTCGGAAAGAGTATCATACTAAATTATTTCGACTTGCTACCTATCTCAAGCAGGTCGAAGAATTGCTGAATGGTTTTGATCAGTATACCGTCTCCTACATTCCTAGAGAAGAAATCCAGAAGGCAGACAAATTAGCAAAACTTGCCAGTTCCAACAAACCGAGCGAAGCAGAACCAGTCTCTATAGAGACTTTGAGCATTCCGAGCATAGATCAGATGTAGGTCGATCAATTAGAAACAAAACCTGAAAAAGAATCCTGGACGACTCCCGTCAAAAAATTTCTTCTACACGGCACTCTCCCCGAAAGAAGGAATGGAAGATGAGCCTTCATACGACAAGCTTCTAGATACATCATCCAGCAAGACTAACTTTATAGGAGGGGTTCCTCCATTCCAATGCTTCGATATATGGCTAACGAAGATGTCAAGAGAGTATTGAAAGAAGTGCACGAAGGAGAGAGTGGCGCTCATACAGGAGGAAAACCCTGGCTAAGAAAGTGCTGCGATATGGGTACTTCTTGCTGACCGTTAGAAAGGATGTAGCCAATTATTCCAGATGATGTGATAAATGCCGCTGGTTTGTGCAAATTCCATGAGCCTGAGCCCCACCAACAGAGCTCACTCAGATGTTCATCCCTTGGTCTTTCGCCGTTTGGAATAGATATTAAGGAACGTTTGCCAATATCAAAAGGGGGTGCAAAATATGCGATCGTGGCTGTAGACTACTTTACAAAGTGGGCAGAAGACGAATAGTTAACCACAATCACGACAAAGCGAGTCATTAATTTTATTGTTAGGAATGTCATATGTCGGTTTTGTTTGCCTCAGACTATCATAACTGAAAATGGGACTCCGTTCGATAGCTCGGAATTCAAAGACTTCCGTGAAAGCTATCACATCGAGAAAATGTACACGGCAGTTGCACACCCGCAATCCAATGGACAAGTTGAAGTAGTTAACAAAATTATCAAGTTTATCCTAAAGAAACGGTTGAAATAGGCCAAAGGCAAATGGGTCAACAAGCTTCCTTTATCCCTCTTTGAATATCGAACCACCCACTAGACGACCACCGGTCATATGCATTTTGCCTTGTCATGCTACTCGGAAGATTTCATTCCCACAGAGCTTGAAGTTCCTTCCCATAGGACTACATACTATGATTCACTATCAAATAAAGCCCTGATCTTGGAATCATTAGACATGATTGATGAGAAAAGTGAAGAAGCAAAACTCCACGCTGAAGCTCATCGGCGTAGGGTCGCTCGATATTACAACAAGTGGGTCCGACCCAAGACCTTCGATGTTAGCGATCTTGTTCTAAAATGGGTCTTCCCAACTCCCGTACATATGGTCCCCAAATGGGAAGGGCCTTATGTCATCCAACAGAAATTTGGTAATGGAATCTTCAGGCTAGCGACTGTTGATGGTGAACCTTTTCAGAGAGCATGGAATGCTGAGCTTTTACGACATTATCTTTCTTAGGACTTTTGTTTTCTTATTATTTTATCTATTTAAGTATTGTAATAAGGTGTCTCTTATTACCCATGGTAGTTTATGAATAAAAGCTCCTTTCCTGCTCTATCTCATTACTGTAATGACTGCATGTTGTGATTCTGTAACAACCCACATTTTACGTATTAGAGGATCGTAAAGTATTTTTATTTTGTTACCTAAGGGTTGGATCATTCTCAAGTTTTAATATGTTGTTTATGGGGATGTGAGACATGTCCACAATTTTTACCAATTTTGTTTGTGACCATTTTTTCGCTATCAGTCTTGTATAGGGCATAACTTTTGACTCGGATCGATTCAGGTGCTAAGATCAGTCTCATTGGAAAGGAAACGATGATTCCCATTCCGTAGAGTGGTCACATTAAAGATTTGGCTCAGCAGTTTGGGAGGAATCATTGTTTTAAGGTTTCACAGTTGGCTGTTCAGGTTTTTAAAGCCATGATGGGCTGATTTGGAGAGGCCCATTAGTGGGATGGTGGAAGGCTATAAATAGGGGGTAGGAAGCACGGAGAATAGTTTCTTTCTCCACTCTTTTATTTGGAAGAGCTTGGGATCCTCCATTCCTCTATCTTCTTCACCTTTCCACCATTAAAGCTTAGAGAATCGAAGATCTACTTCGTTTGAATCTAGATCTACGCCATTCCAAGAGAGAGTTCATCGCATCGAAGAGTTTAATGCAAATTCTTCGCTGGTTGGATCTAGATATAAGTGTTTTTGGGTTGTTTTAGAGATTTGTTGAGTGACATGCGTCTCTCACGTAGATTCAATCAAGTACATGAGTTGTTTGAGTATAATTTCATCATTTTCATGTGTTTTCTCCTATGGTCTACATTGTGGTAAGTTAATTTTCACATGAATCATCATAACATCTAATCTAGCAACTTAAAACCTGTAATTTCTATGTTATTTCATATGTTTATGCAAGTTAGATCCATAATTTTAGACCATATATTCATTTATCATGATTTTATTGAATTATTGATGAAAATAGCAAATTTCGAGTTGTTAGCGGTTTCGTATTGTGTTTATGGTTGTATTGGGTGGATTGGATGAGTTGATTTCGTCGAATTCGTCGTTTGACGAAGTTTTGGTCGAATTTCGGGTATTGTGATGGATCAGATCTGGAGTAGTATGGATCGGTCGGGAAGTTATGGATCGGTCGAGTACATGTCTTGGGGAACACGACATGATGGGTCCGGTCGAGCTCAAAATAATGGGTCGGGTCGAGATCAAAATAATGGATCGGTCAGTCTAAAGAGTGGGGTCCGGTCGGTCTCAAATGAGGGGTCAGGTCGGTTTCAAGATGATGGGTCGGGCTCAAGATGATGGGTCGGGGTCGGTCTTAATTCTTATATGGGTCGGTCGGTACCTTACGGTGATGGATCAGCCAGTCGCTTCAGGAGATGGGTCGGCATGCTTTTAAACGATGATTTCGACTTCGAAGAGAGTTCAAGTAGGAATGTTTGAAGTGTTTAGGTGTGTTCATTGATTGGTGCAAAGAAATGAATGTGGAGACAACTCAATGGTCATGAGTTGGTGGATAATGGTTGCTCGAGTAGGTCGCTTGAGCGGTGATAGTCGTCAAGGTTGGGCGACTAGAGATATTGAAAGATGAGAGATTATCGTTGTCGTAGGTCCTAGCAGGCTCAAAACAGGGGTACAATAGAGACGTCTAAAAGACCGGAAGGTTGCTGGTTGAGTACCGTATGTATCATTGAAAGGCCTCGGTACGTATCGTTGAAAGGCGTATGGAGATTATGCTAGAACTCGGGTTACCATTAGCCGTTGATATATGGAAAGGTTGGCCATCATACGATTAATGATGGTTTCAAAGCAAGATTGGCAGTGATAGTCAGAGTCAGTCATGTATGCTGGTTTTGTTTGTGTCTTCTCACGTAGATTGTCCGACGTCAAAAGAGATGTTTCTTGGGTGCTTATCTGATATTGGTTTAGGCAACTGGGGCTTGTGCTTGAGAGATGTTGAATTCGATTAAGATGATTTACGTGACATATATAATCTTGATGTTATGCGTGTTATTATGAATTACTTCTGGTTGCCATGAATAAATGGTTGTTTGGATTACTATGGATGTACTGTCATATTGCTTGTTGTAAAGGCTATCACTGTCTGATGTGGGGAAGATGGGGATTAGTTCTTCTCTGGTGCTGGTAGATTAGTTTGTCTATCTACCTATTCTCATATATTTTATTGTTGATGTTAGGTAGTTGTTTTATCGCTGACTAAGATTGTTGTCTGACTCAAGGTTTTATATTTCCCTCTTATTACCTTGGGTTGTACATCCGGTTTTTGGATGGACAGACTAGGTGGCAGGTGACAGGTGATTAGTGAGGTCAATGCTGCTGTGCGGTGGCGAGCAGGAGGCTGGCATATTCTCTTTTACTACTATCTAGTATACTTGTTTTTCCGTTGTTTGATGTTTGACTCTGAGTGCTGTAGTGAGGCAAATTTGTACTGACCTTATGTGGTAGTCCCGGTGTTTGGATACACCTTCTAGTTGTTATGAAAATTTGAAGTTTTTCTTCTCAAATATGCTTAACTATTGTTGCCTGTTGCATATGTTCTATCATATTTTATCCTTGCGTTGTTAGTTATACGATAGGTCCAGGCTGTGTTTACTAACTCTGATGATCGTTCATAGCTGCCTGGCACACTTTCAGTGCATTACTTCTCTTGTAAAGTGCAGGAGTTGTTGTCAGTCATCACAGATTCGACCAACATTATGTCAAAATCTAACCCCCCCCAACCTGCCGGTCCATGTCACAATGAGTTGACCTTATTTAGGAACTAAAAGGAAATATGGGACGAATAACTTCGAGCTTGATGATGACGATCGAACCTTCAAAACAAACTTTGTAGACCAAAAGTGTGAATGACACCGTTGTAAACAGAATGACTGCCTATTTAAAATAACTCTGATTCTCATGACTTGAGGAGTATAAAATTACAGATGAGTGTGAAAAGTGCACCCCGACAAAATACCACTCGATCCCTGGAACTCTAACCCTTGACGAGCAGAAAGAGAGTATAATAAGACTTAGGAATCCCTAACCATGATCAATCGACCCCTGGACTGGTTGAATCGATCTTGGAATCAACAGGGAGACTCGACGTCCGAATTGATCCCTCACGACACTAGGGGCATTAGGGTAAACAAGTGATCTGAATACGAGTTTCTCTTAAAAGATCCTCAAAGCCTAGAACAAATTGGGGACATTGATATTGCTCCCCTAGGACTTTAACCAATACTTGGACACGTTAATAATACAAGTATTTTAAAGCAGTTAAACATTGTTATACAACGACACAGGCTTTGCTTCCTAAATAACATTGTTTACATGTACATCAAACTTCGTCCACAAAATGCAAGACTTGCGAAGACAAAAACGTGTGAGCCGCACTCACAAACAACTCTCAAAGGGCCCAAAACAGACATCTTACAAAGGACTTCTAAGCTTGGGGAGGCATGGAGAATAGTTTACTTTCCCCACTCCTTTATATGGAAGAGCTTGGGATCCTCCATTCCTCCATCTTCTTCACCTTTCCACCATTAGAGCTTAGAGAATTGAAGATCTACATCGTCTGAATCTAGATCTACGCCATTCCAAGATAGAGTTCATCTAATCAAAGAGTTTAATGCAAATTCTTCGCTGTTTGGATCTAGATCTAAGTGTTTTTGAGTTGTTTTAGAGATTTGGTGAGTGATATGTGTCTCTTTCGCGGATTCAATCAAGTATATGAGTTGTTTGAGTATAATTTCATCATTTTCAAGTGTTTTCTCCTAAGATCTACATCATGGTAAGTATATTTTCGTATGAATCATCATCGGATCTAATCTAGCAACTTAAAACCGGTTTTTTCTATGTTATTTCATATGTTTATGCAAGTTAGATCCATAATTTTAGACCATATATTCATTTATCATGATTTTATTGAATTATTGATGAAAATAGCAAATTTCGAGTTATTAGCGGTTTCATATTGTGTTTATAGTCTTATTGGATGAATTGGATGAGTTGATTTCGTCGAATTCGTCGTTTAGCGAAGTTTTGGTCGAATTTCGGGTTGAAATTGTGATGGATCGGACCTGGAGTAGTATGGATCAGTCGGGAAGATATGGATCAGTTGAGTTCATGCCTTGGGGAACATGACATGATGGGTCGAGTCGGGCTCAAAATAATGGGTCGGGTTGGGCTCAAAAGAATGGATAGGTCGGTCTCAAGATGAGGGGTCGGGTCGATCCCAAGATGATGGGTCAGGCTCAAGATGATGGGTCGGGGTCAGCCTTAATTCTTATATGGGTCGGTCGGTACCTTGTGGTGAGGGATCAACAAGTCGCTTCAGGAGATGGGCCGGCATGCTTTTAATTGATGATTGTGACTTCGAAGAGAGTTCAAGTTGGAATGTTTGAAGTATTGAGGTGAGTTCGTTGATTGGTGCAAAGCAACGAATGTGGAGACAACTCAAAGTTCATGAGTTGGTGGATAATGGTTGCTCGAGAAGGTCACTTGAGCTGTGATAGTCGTCAAGGTTGGGCGACTAGAGATATTGAAGGATGAGAGATTATCATTGTCATAGGTCCTAGCAGGCTCAAAATAGGGGTACAATAGGGACGTCTAAAAGATCGGAAGGTTGCCGGTCGAGTACCTTGGGTGTTGCTGAAAGGCCTAGGTACGTATCGTTGAAAGGCATATGGAGATTATGCTAGAACTAGGGTTACCATTAGCCCTTGATATATGGAAAGGTTGGCCGTCATACGATTAACGATGGTTTCAAAGCAAGATTGGCGGTGATAGTCAGAGTCAGTTATGTGTGTTGGTTGTTTGTTTGTGCCGTCACATGTAGATTGTCTGACGTCGGAGGAGATGTTTCTTGGGTGCTTGTCTGATATTGGTTTAGGCCTCTAGGGCTTATGCTTGAGAGTTGTTGAATTCAATTAAGATGATTTACATGGGATATATAATTTGGATGTTATGCATGTTATTATGAATTACTTCTGGTTGCTATAAATAAATGGTTGTTTGGATTACCATGGATGTATGGTTGTAATGCTTGTTGTAAAGGCTATCATTGTCCGATGTGGGGAAGATGGGGACGAGTTCTTCTCTGGTGTTGGTATATTAGTTTTCCTATCTACCTATTCTCATATACTTTATTGTTGATGTTAGATGGCTGTTTTATCGCTCACTAAGATTGTTATATGACTCAAGGTTTTATGTTTCCCTCTTATTCCCTTGGGCTGTTCATCCAGTTTTTGGATGGCAGACTAGGTGGCAGGTGACAGGTGATTAGTGAGGACGAAGTTGCTGTGCGGTGGAGAGCAGAGGGCTGGCATATTATCTTTTACTACTATCTAGTATAATTGTTTTTCGGCTGTTTGATGTTTAACTCTGAGTTCTGTAGTGAGGTAAATTTGTACAGACCCTATGTTGTAATCCTGGTATTTGGATATACAATCTAGTTGTTATGAAAGTTTGAAGTTTTTCTGCTCAAATATTGTTTCCTGTTGTATATGTTCTATTATATTTTACCCTTACGTTGTGAGTTATACGTCAGGTCTGATTGTGTTTACCAACTCTGATGATCGTTCATAGCTTCCTGGCATGTCGTTCAGCACAGTACTTCTTTTGTTAAGTGCAGGAGTCATGGGCAGTCGTCACATTTGGTATCAGAGCTATGGTTATCGATTTTAGCCAAAGTTTGAAGACATAATTACGTATAAGAGACGTATTTGTATATTTCAGTTGGGTGTATACTATATTGTAGTATATAGCATAGTAGAGTTTGATCTCTATTAGCAGTTTTTCTTGCAAGTGGCTAATCATTCTAACTTGCAGATTTAGAATGAGTCGACGTACTTCAAGACAAACTGTTAGGGAGGAGACTGTGCCTGGAGGGGGAAGTGGCGGTACACTCGATTATCCAGCCATGTTTGAAACCATGATAGAAGCATTCATGAGAAGGGTACCCGCTCCAGTGGCAGCCATGATAGATGTATGTGTTCAAATGCCTAGGGTTTTGGATTTTGTGAAGCTATGTAAATATTTCGCATCTCTAGGAGGATAGCCATTTAAAGGGACTGAGCCAACTGAAGAGATTTAGAGGTGGTTAGAGGCTTGTATTCGTGTCTTTGGAGACTTGGGTATAGAAGATGCAACCAGTAGAAAGCTTGCGTCAAGGCAGCTGCATGGCAGGGCCATGAAGTGGTGGAATTCTATTACGCTTGAGACTCCAGAAGAAGAAATAACTTGGGAGCAGTTCTAAGTTAAGCTCGAGACAAAGTTTATCTCACTGCTCAGGAGTCTGCTCTATTCAATAAATTTGTGGAGTCGAAACAGAATGGTAGGCTAGTGCTTGATTATATTTCGGACTTTGAGGCCTTATCCAGATATGCTCCTTCATACATTGACACACCCTATCAGAAGAACAAGAAGTTCGTTATGGGTTTGGATACCTACATAGGAAGACCGTTGGTGAAACATCTTGATGATTCATTTGAGAAGATTGTGGAAAAAGTTATGAGGAATGAAAGCTTATTTCCAAAGGAGGAAGTTGTTGTTGTTGCTACCAAGGAGGTTCCAAAACCACAACAGGGTGGTAATAATAACAATAAGAAGAGGAAACAACAACAATAGAAAGGAAAGGATAGCTAGAAGAAGCCAAAGAGTGAGGTGGTTTTCTTTAACTGCCAAAAGAAAGGTCATTTTGCTAATGAGTGTAAGAATCCTAAAGCTGAGAAGAAGTGCTTCAAGTGCGGAAAGCCTGGGCATGAGAAGAAGGATTGTCCAGAATCGGCTAAGTGAAAGCAGGTTGTGAAGTCATATGCTTTGGAAGCCGTTCCATCTTCTTCAATAGCTCCTACTATAGAAGAGAAGGGAAAGGGTGTCATCGTTCAAGGTACTATTTCCGTTCAAGGTGTTTCGGTTCGTGTGTTGTTTGATACTGGAGCATTGCATTCATTCATTTGTAATGAATTTGTGTACCACTTGGGTTTGGAACCCGAGATTTGTGATAGACCAATGATCGTGGCTAATCCAGTTGGGGATTCATCCAATTTGTGCATGTTGTGCGATGGTCTAGTGTTGTCGAGTCATGGTTGCTGTTTTGTGTGTGATTGCTTTGTTTTGTACTTCGCTGGTTTTGGGATCATATTGGGCATGGATTGGCTCAAGAGGTATGCGGCAAGAGTGAATTGCAAGAAGCTAGAAGTTAGGGTCGGGGATGTGGAAGGGCAAAAGGTGTTGATTAGATGTAAGCCTGAATACGAGGTCTTCGTGAGCTATCTATATTCGCTTGGGATTCCACAGGAAGACTAGTCATCTATACTGATCGCTAATGAGTATGAGGATGTCTTTTGAGAAGTCAAAGTTCGCCGCCGCATCGTGAGATCGAGTTTAGGATCGATTTGGTCGAGGGTGATAGACCAATCATTATGCCTCTTAGGTGGATGATGCCTAAGAAACAATGAGAATTAGAGGTGCAAGTTCGTGACCTTCTAGGAAAGGGATCCATTCGGAGAAGTGTTTCTGAATGGCTCATTAAGATTGTGTGTGGACTATCGTGAGCTGAACAAAATGACTAAGAAGAACAAGTATCCGTTGCCAAGGATTGATGACTTGTTCGATCAGCTTCACGAGGCCAAAGTGTTTTCTCAGATGGATTTGGCAATGGGATTTCACCAGTTAAGAGTGGCAAAGGATAGTGTGCCGAAGACTGCTTTTATGACACCATCCGTTTTTTTGAATGGTTGGAGATGCCATTCGGGTTGACTAACGCACCAGCGTATTTTGTGGATCTTATGAACAGCGTTTCCAGAGATCAGTTGAACAAGTTCGTGCTTGTGTTCGTAGATGATATTCTGGTTTACTCCTGGAACGAGGAAGAACATAAGACACACTTGCGAGTTGTTTTGGAAATCTTGCGAAAGCATCCATTGAGAGCTAAGTTTTTGAAGTGTCACTTCTGGAAGAGCGAAGTGTGGTTCTTGGGCAATGTTGTTTTTGGAAATGGGATAGCGGTTGACCCCGCTAAAGTGGCAGCGATTCAGGACTGGGATAGACCTAAGAATGCAACGGATGTGAGAAGTTTCCTTGGGTTAGCTTGTTAATACCGATGGTTTATCAAGGATTTCTCCAAGGTAGCTGCATCGTTGATAGAATTGACGTGGAAGAACCAAGTGTTCACATGGGATGCAAAGTGTGAGAAAGCATTTGGAATCCGGAAGGAAAGACTAACGAGTGCTCCTGTGTTGACCATTCCAAGTGGGAATGAAGAGATGATTGTGTATACTGGTGCATGTGGCACTGGGCTTGGAGCAGTACTGACGCATAAGGATAAGGGTGTGGCCTATGCGAGTCGATAGCTAAAGCCGCATGAAAGGAATCATCCAACTCATGATTTGGAGTTGGCAGTGGTCGTGTTTTCTCTGAAGATGTGGAGACATTACTTCTTGGGAGTTCGGTTTGAGTTGTTTACGGATCACAAGTCGTTGAAGTATCTTTTCTCCCGAAAGGATTTGAATCTTCGGCAGCAATGTTGGCTAGATTTTATGGCATCATATGATTTTAGTATAGCCTAAACTCCAGGAAAAGGCAATATAGTGGTGGATGCGTTGAGTAGAGGTCACTCAAGTTCGGGAGTGATGTTTTCAGAATGGAAGAGCCTCGAGTACTTGGAAGGATTTGATTCCAGGCCAAGGTGTGATTTGGAACCTGAAATGTTGGCAAGCTTATCGGTAAGACCTACTCTCATCGAAAGAATTGGCAAGAGCCAAAAGCAAGATGCAAAGCTTGTCGAGCCTATCCAGAATTTGGAACCAGAGGATATAAAGTTCGAGGTCGATTGAGAAGGTTGGCTTCGAAAGCAAGGACGACTGGTTGTTCCTGATATTGATGGATTGAGAGATGAGGTTCTGAGGGAATGTCATCACTCGAAGTTGACAATTCATCCCAGTGGTAACAAGATATATCAGGACATGAGGAGAATCTACTACTAGGAAGGGATGAAAAGAGTTGTTGGAAAGTTCATTTCCAAGTGCTTGAACTGTCAGCTGGTGAAAGCTGAACAGAAGAGGCCGAGTGGGTTGTTTCGGCCATTAGAGGTTCCTACATGGAAGTGGGAGCAGATATCAATGGATTTTATCGATGGACTATTTAGAACCAGGACAAGAAACGAAAGAATTTGGGTCATCGTGGATCGTTTGACCAAAAGTGCAAGGTTTATTCTTGTCAAGTCGACTAGGACGGCATCGAAGTTGGCTGAGCTATATATAAAATGGATAGTTTCATTCCATGGTATCTTGAAGAGCATAGTGATTGATCGAGATCCATTGTTCATAAGTGGATTTTGGAAGAGTTTGCAAGAGACTTTGGGAACCGAGTTGTGTTTGAGTACGTCTTATCTTCCCCAAACTGATGGTCAAACCGAGAGGGTTACCGGAGTTTTGGTAGATCTCCTAAGAGCTTGTGTGTTGGATTTTGCGGGATAGTGGGAAGACCATCTACATCTAGTTGAGTTTGCATATAATAATAGCTACCAGTCGAGCATTGGATGGCACCATATGAGGCGTTGTATGGTAGACCATGTATTTCTCCGGCATGTTGGTTAGAAACTGGAGATAAGCCGAAACTTGGGCCAGAGATGATAAGGGAGACATCAAATTGTATCGAGATCGTTCGGCAACGAATGAAGGAAGCCCAAGATCATCAGAAGAGTTATGCTGATAAGCATCGAAAAGATTTGAAATTCAACGTTGGCGAAATGGTTTTCGTGAAGACTTTTCCATTGAAGCATGTGGTTCGATTCAGAATCAAAGGAAAGTTAGCTCCTAGGTTCGTTGGACCATTATCTATAGTCGAGTGAATTGGAAAGCTCACATATAGATTAGAGTTACTCGAGAAGATCTTGAGTGTGCATAATGTTTTCCATGTGTCGTTTCTACTGAAATTCGTGCATGATTCGAATGTGGGGGTATCTCAAGAGCAGTATAAAGTCCTAGAAGTAGAGGCTATAGTTGCAAGACCTCGTAAGTCGCTTCGTGTTGTGGAGAATGACACGAAATGGCTTAGGAGGAAGACGGTTAAGCTAGTCAAGGTACAATTGTGTGAGTATGGCGACGATTGTACATGGGAGATGGAAGAGAGCATGAAGGCTACCCATCCAAAACTCTTTGCCGATATGACCCATTGATATTGTGTCATCATTACATCATTGTAACTTGTGCTATTGTTGTTGTTGTTGTTGCTAGAATTCTGCATGGTAGAATAAGGCAATGGATGCATGGTTTGATGCCTGCTAGTTTGGGTGATAGAATTGGCTGCTAATGGATGATAGGCATGCAGAATTGCTTTGGTTGCTTATGTTTGTTGGGATTTCGAGGGCGAAGTTTCTAAAGAGGGGTAGAATGTAACATCCCACATTTTACATATTGGAGGATCGTAAAATAATTTTATTTTGTTCCATGAGGGTTGGATCATTCTCAAGTTTTAATATGTTGTTTATGGGGATGTGAGACATGTCCACAATTTTTACCAATTTTGTTTGTGACCATTTTTCATCTGCCAGTCTTGTACAAGGCATAACTTTTGACTCAGATCGATTCAAGTGTTGAGATCGGTCTCATTGGAAAGGAAATGATGATTCCCATTCCGTAGAGTGGTCACATTTAAGATTTGGCTCGGCTTTTTGAGAGGAATCACTGTTTTAAGTTTCACAGTTGGTTGTTCAGGTTTTTAAAGCCATAATGGGCTGATTTGGAGGGACCCATTAGTAGGCTGGTGCAAGGCTATAAATAGGGGGTAGGAGGCAAGGAGAATAGTCTATTTTCTCCACTCCTTTGTTAGAAAGAGCTTGGGATCCTCGATTTCTCCATCTTCTTCACCTTTCCACCATTAAAGCATAGAGAATCGAAGATCTACATCATTTGAATCTAGATCTACGCCATTCCAAGAGAGAGTTCATCGAATCGAAGAGTTTAAGGCAAATTCTTCGCAATTTAGATCTAGATCTAAGTGTTTTTGGGTTGTTTTAGAGATTTGGTGAGTTTCATGTGTATCTCACACAGATTCAATCAAGTATATGAGTTGTTTGAGTATAATTTCATCATTTTCAAGTGTTTTCTCCTAAGGTCTACATGATGGTAAGTTTATTTTCACATGAATCATCATAACATCTAATCTAGCAACTTAAAACCAGTAATTTCTATATTATTTCATATGTTTATGAAAGTTAGATCCATAATTTTAGACCATATATTCATTTATCATGATTTTATTGAATTATTGATGAAAATAGAAAATTTTGAGTTTTTAGCGGTTTCATATTGTGTTTACGGTCGTATTGGGTGAATTGGATGAGTTGATTTCGTCGTTTGGCAAAGTTTTGGTCGAAATTCGAGTTGAAATTATGATGGATCAGATCCGAAGTAGTATGGAGCGGCCAGGAAGTTATGGATCGGTCGAGTTCATGTCTTGGGTCTGGTCGGGCTCAAAATAATGGGTCAGGTCAGGATCAAAATAATGGATCGGTCGGTCTCAAGACAAGCGGTCGGGTCGGTCTCAAGACGAGCGGTCGGGTCGGGCTCAAGATAATGGGTCGGGTTAGGCTCAAGATGATGGGTCGGAGTCGGCCTTAATTCTTATATGGGTCGGTCGGTATCTTACAGTGATGGATCAGCCAGCCGCTTCAGGAGATGGGTCGGCATGCTTTTAAACGATGATTGTGACTTCAAATAGACTTCAAGTAGGAATGTTTGATGTGTTGAGGTGTGTTCGTTAATTGGTGCAAAGCAATGAATATGGAGACAACTCAAAGGTCATGAGTTGGTGGATAATGGTTGCTCGAGAAGGTCGCTCGAGCAATGATTGCCGTCAAGGTTGGGCGAATAGAGAAATTGAAGGATGAGAGATTATCGTTGTCGTAGGTCCTAGCAGGCTCAAAACTGGGGTATAGTAGAGATGTCTAAAAGATCTGAAGGTTGCTGGTCGAGTACCCTAGGTATCGTTGAAAGGCCTTGTTACGTATCGTTGAAAGGCGTATGGAGATTATGCTAGAGCTGGGGTTACCATTAGCCCTTGATAAATGAAAAGGTTGGCCATCATACGATTAATGTTGGTTTCAAAGCAAGGTTGGAGGTGATAGTCAGAGTCAGTCATGTATGTTGGTTGTTTATTTGTGTCGTCTCACATAGATTGTTTGACGTCGAAAGAGATGTTTCTTGGGTGCTTATCTGATATTGGTTTAGGCCTCTGGGGCTTGTGCTTGAGAGATGTTGAATTCGATTAAAATGATTTACGTGAGATATATAATCTAAATGTTATGCGTGTTATTATGAAGTACTTCTAGTTGCCATGAATAAATGGTTGTTTGGATTACTATGGATGTATTGTTGTAATGCTTGTTGTAAAGGCTATCACTGTCTAATATGGGGAAGATGGGGATGAGTTCTTCTCTGATGCTGGTAGATTAGTTTGTCTATCTACCTATTCTCATATACTTTATTGTTGATGTTAGATAGTTGTTTCATCGCTGACTAAGACTATTGTCTGACTCAAGGTTTTAAATTTCCCTCTTATTACCTTAGGATGTTCATTTGGTTTTTGGATAGACAGACTAGGTGGCAGGTGAAAGGTGATTAGTGAGGGCGATGCTGCTGTGCGGTGGCGAGTAGAAGGCAGGCATATTCTCTTTTACTACTATCTAGTACACTTGTTTTTCAAG
Source organism: Allium sativum (assembly GCA_030737875.1). Classification (NCBI taxonomy): domain Eukaryota; kingdom Viridiplantae; phylum Streptophyta; class Magnoliopsida; order Asparagales; family Amaryllidaceae; genus Allium; species Allium sativum. The sequence continues at coordinate 9,812,779 of CM060925.1, forward strand.
TGTTTGATTTTTGACTCTGAGCGCTGTAGTGAGGCAAATTTGTACAGACCTTATGCGGTAATCCTGGTGTTTGGATATACTTTCTAGTAATTATGAAAGTTTGAAGTTTTTCTGCTCAAATATGCTTCACTATTGTTGCCTGTTATATATGTTCTATCATATTTATCCTTGCGCTGTTAGTTATACGATAGGTCCCGACTATTTTTACCAACTCTAATGATCGTCCATAGCTGCCTGGCACGTATTTCAGCGCATTGCTTCTCCTGTTAAGTGCAGGAATTATGGGCAGTCGTCACAGATTCGACCAACATTATGTCAAAATCTTACCCCCAACCTGCATGTCACAATGAGTCGACCTTGTTCAGGAACCGAAAGGAAATATGGGATGAATAACTTCGAGCTTGATGACGACGATCGAACCTTCAGACCAAACTTTGTAGACCAAAAGTGTGAATGACACCGATGTAAACAGAATGATTGCCTGTCTAAAATAACTCCGATTCTCATGACTTGAGAAGGAGTATAAAATTACAGATGAGTGTTAAAGGTGCACCCCGACAAAATACCACTCAATCCCTAGAACTCTAACCCTTGACGGCAAGAGGGAGAGTATAATAAGACTTACATATCCCTAACCATGATCATTCGGCCCCCGTACTGGTCGAAACGATCTTGGAATCAACAAGGAGACTCAACATCCAAATTGATCCCTCATGACACTAGGGGCATGAGGATAAACAAGTGATCTGAATATGAGTTTCCCTTAAACGATCCTCAGAGCCTAGAACAAATTGGGGACATTGATATTGCTCCCCTAGGACTTTCACAAACACTTGGACACATTAATAATATAAGTATTTAAAAGAAATTAAACATTGTTAAACATCAACACAAGCTTTGTTTACTAAATAACATTGTTTACAGGTACATCAAACTTCGTCCACAAAATGCAAGACTTGCGAAGACAAAAACGCGTGAGCCACACTCACAAACAACTCTCAAAGGGCCTAAAATAGACTTGTAACAAAGGACTTCTAAGCTTGGGGAGGCTTACCACCAGACTTCTCGATTTCCTCCCTTTCTCTCTTCTCGGTCAGCTCCTGCATTTTGTCGACAGTCAAACAATACTTTGGTTTTTTGGGCGTGCTACCAAAAGAAATAGAGCATCTGGACGTTGTTGTGTCATGCTTTCTCTTACTCGGATTAGTCGGGGCTGGAAAAGGAGCCACTTTGACAGATGAAATTAAAGTTGGAGGAACGTATTTGAGAGGAGGAATGTCGAGGGGTTCATCGGTTCGTTCAGCCTTAACGGAAGAGACTTATTCCTCATCCCTAGCCTTCATCTCCGCAATAGATGGAAGGTCGGACTTCTTAACCTCACACACAAATTTCACATCATCATCCTCCGATTGAACATCGCGAGTCTCTGGCTTCTTCGAAGCATCGGTCATTTTCTCATCTTTGCTAAGGACGGTGGCGAGATCCTTCTCCGTCACTTTAGTCTCTGCCCTAGTGGCTTCATTAGCCAATTGTGTACCTATGACAGGAAGAGCAAAAGTTATGGTCGAAGGAACGAATGTTCGATGGAATTAAGAAGGAAGGAGTGAGTTACCTCCGGTTGCAGACTCTGTAGGCTATTCCAATTCCTTTATTTCGGGAGCCGGAGCTACTGAACCTTTTCTAGACAGAGGAATAAGAGGATCGTCCATACTATATTCCTACACTACTAGAGAGGACTGGTTTGGAGGAGGAGGAATAAAGGACGAACTGACCATAACTTTTATATAAGGGAAAGGGAGAAATACTTTCGTCTTACTTGCACTAGTCTCCCCCATCAGGAACGACTTCCCTTTAGCCCTGTATCGTTCGACATCTCTTGATTCCTTTAGCCTTCTCTTCCCTTCAACTAATGCCTCTTGCTCATAGTCATGCAAATATTGGGCTATTAAAGCTTCTTCGTCCACCGGGTTACCCTTGGCAGCCTCGACTTCTTCTCCCATAAAAACTTCCCACACATCAGTTAACACCCGCTGATAATCTCCCATCCAAGACAGGTTCCTATGACGGAGGATGCGAGTAAAGAACAACAGAACATTGACATCAAACCTTTTACTCATTCCTTTGACTTCAGCAGCATGATCAACCTTGATCGAATGGACCTTAATGTCATGTTGGAGTAGAAGGTTGCTAGCAGTTTCGATCGCAGCTGTAGCATTGTCCTCGGCCTTCTTTCCAGCAAACTCGGATGAATTAAGATGGGCTTTGAGGTCTTTTACCTCCCAATCCAATTGAGATTTATCATTCTTTAAGGTTTCATTTTCAGTTCTCAAGGATGCACATTCTTGACTCATCGACTGAAATCGAGCCTCTAAGCCTTTCAAAATTTCTTTGCACTTTCCTTTACGTGTATGCACTTGAGATTCACACTCCTCTGTCTTTCCCTTGAGCAACTCAAAAGCATTCCTTTCAGAATCCCATTCCCTCTGCTAGCATTCATTGTCCCTTATCCTACTCCTAACCACATCACATACTTGCCTTGTGTTAATCGGCCTTTTGGTCCTGTTCCCAAAAGTACACAAGACACGCTTGACTCAACATATCGTGTGATATTACAGCCCGGAAGCGTCGCCAATATCATTCGGGGATCCAGTAGCAAAAGACTCGAGTATGGCCACTAGCAGGATGTCACATCCCTCGAACGCAACCTCCATCAGTATCCGTCCGCATCCGAGCCGAAGGCGAACCGTGCTCCGAGCCGAAGGGGAGCCGTCAAGCGGGTCCGGGCGCAGCCACGGTGGGGTCTGGGGCCCCACAGTCCCGGCGGTAATCGACCTAACCAGTTAGGTCGAAACTGTGGGCACCGCCCAATTCATCCGATTTTCTCCATGCCGGAAGCCCAGATTCCTTCACTCTGGACCAACAAAATGGTGAATTCCTTCACTTCCTGTTGAGGAACTTCAACGCCCTAAGAACGTCAAGGATTCAGCACCAAGAAGTCCAGCTTCCTCCTCATCAATTTTGTACCCCAGGTAGGGTTCGAAATTTTGTACCCCATCAGGGGATACGAAATTTTGAACCACCCTGGGGGTACGAAAACTCGAACCTCCAGGAGAGGTTCGAAATTTCGAACCCCCCTGAGGGTGCGAAATTCTGAACCTCCATGTGAGGTTCGAAATTTCGTACACCCGTCCAGGGGGTGCGAATTTCTGGTATGCAGGCCTGCTGGGTGCAAATTTTCTGCATGTGGTCCCTATTTCTACCTACTCCCACCTAATCCTACCTACCCCCGCTCCTATAAATATCCCATGGCCTCACACTTCAAAGGGGTTGGATTCTTGAGCTTTGAGACCTCCATAAAGCTTCATAAATGGCATCTCCTCTTTGAGGAAGAAGAAGGACAAAATTGTCTTTTTCCTTATTATTCAATATACGATAATTATGACATCATATATCATGAAAAGTGAATGTAATGAGATGTCATGAGATAGTCTCAAACCTGTAATTCTTCCAAGCGATTAATAATATTCCAACCGACTCTTTAAAGTGGACGTAGGCCCTCACTGAGGCCGAACCACTATAATCTCTTGTGCTATTTACTGCTTATGCTCTATTTATGTTCTTATCTGTGCGACCATATTTATAATTCTTAGTAATTGGAATCTTTGGTGTTTACAAATTTTTTTTCCATCAACATTTGGTGCTTTCACCAAGAAATAGAAGGCCTCGACTCACTCGGCCTCGACTCCGCCTCCTGCGGACCTCATGGCTCGGCTCTGCCTACAACGGACCTCGTGGCTCGACTCCGCCTACCGCAGACCTTCAGGCACGACTCCGCCTCCCGTGGACCTCGGCCTCGACTCCTCTTACGCGGACCTCGGTCCCGATTCCGCCTCACTCGGCCTTGACTCCGCCTCCCGCGGACCTCGGCCTCGACTCCGCCTCACTCGGCCCCGCCTCTGCCTCCCGCGGACCTCAGCATCGACTCCGCCTCGCGCGGACCTCGGCCTCGACTCCTCCTTCCTCGGCCTCGACTCCGCCTCACACGGACCTCGGCCTCGATTCTGCCTCACTCGGCCTCATCTCCGCCTCCCGCGGACCTTGACCTCGACTCCGTCTCGCTCGGCCTCGCCTCCGCCTCCCACGGACCTCAGCCTCGACTCCACCTCGCGCAGACCTCGGCCTCGATTCTGCCTCACTCGGCCTCGACTCCGCCTCCCGTGGACCTCGTCCTCGACTCCGCCTCACTCGGCGCTGCCTCCGCCTCCCGCGGACCTCGGCCTTGACTCCGTCTCCCGCTGACCTTGGCCCCGACTTCGCCTCCCGCGGACCTCGACTCCGCCTCACTCGGCCTCGACTCCGCCTCACTCGGCCTCGACTCCGCCTCCCACGGATAAAGAAGGAGTTTTAGTCTCATCAATAACATCGCCGTTTGCACAAACACTCTTGACAATGGCTACGCCAACGGCAATGGGAGCGGCTACAGCGACCGAACTACAGTCACATATAGCGAGGGCACAGTACCGAGATCGCTCTCGCTTGATTATCAATGACGGACCAGATCCTACGAACCAACCTTTTCCTCGACACAACTCAATGACTACTAATCAGGATGATGGGCCTGCTATTCCAATGGCCCACGCTCCGCTAGAACATGATCCGCATCAATCCGCTCTTCATCAAGATCTGATTATAGATGTCGAGGACATGGAGGAAGATGATCCGGACGTCCATCATAGGAAAAGCCCTCGCAATAGGACCCCGGAACCTCGCCAAAACCCACGGGTCTCGATGGAGGATCCCCATCCAACATACCTTCCCGGCATGGTCTGAAGGATCATAAGGAAGAGGCGAGAAAACATGCATGATTCATGGGAAGCTAACATTAGGCGCAACCCCTTCACCAGGAAGGTAAATGAAGTTGAATGGTCACGCCACTTATGCATGCCATAGATGCCGCTCTATGATGGCACAACCGACCCATGTACCTTCTTAAATCAATATGAATGGAAAATGGACTCGAGACGGGGCAATGATTCGGTCAAATGCAAGTGCTTCCCAATCTTCTTGTCAGGAACCGCTTTGTTATGGTTCTCTCGCCTCCCACTCGATTCCATTAACAACTTCGGCCAATTAGCAACAGAATTGGTCAAGCAATTCAGAGTACACATCCCGACTCCGAAGAATGCCCTCACCTTGTCTAACCTATACCAAGGACCCCCCGATTCGCCCAAAAGCTACCTCTCCCGTTTCAATGTTGCGCTCGCCGAGGTCAAGGATCCAGATCCTTGCACCGTACTCCGTCAACTAGCCAAAGGTGTCCTCCCTACTTCCGAATTCGAGGCATGGATCGATCAGAAGCAGCCTAAAAGCCTCGACGCTTTCCATGAAAAGGCTAGGCAATACTTATGTCAAGAAGAGGCGAGACGAAAACAACTCCCCAGGGCTGGTCTTCCCAACAATCCACATGCGGATACTATAAATGACAACATCAAAGGGAAACAGATAGCGAAGCTCTTTGATAAGGACAAGGGGGAATGTCCCCACAAACGAAGGCCAAATAACAGTAGGCATGGAGGCCGCAACAACGGCCAAGTTCCTATGGAACCCAAGAAGTCCGGCTCTCACCAGACGTACAAGATCTACACCCCGCTGAATGAAGACTTGGAAAAAATCTACCGAGAATCGTGCAATGCGCTCCAATACAAGAAGCCGTACAATAGGGAATCCACTAATCATGAGAAGAAGACCGGCAAGTACTGTCAATACCATGACATGTATGGGCATAATACCAATAATTGTCGTCAATTCAAAGACGTAATCGAAAGCTTATCCGCGAGAAGCGCCTTGAGCAGTACGTCCAAAGAGCATCATGACTCTCGCCGGCATTGAGCAGAATTCCGGCAAAACCTAACACTCATCCTCATTGGCTGCAATTGACACTGGTACCTCTCACCCGCCCCGAGCGGCAGAGGACCCGCTTCGAAATAAATCTTCTTCCACTTGTGGACCCCGAAGCTCCTGCGGCTCAAGCACAGATTCACACGCTTAGCAAGAAACACGAGAGTGCAGGTTTCGCGCTAGGCATTGAAGATTATCCTCAACCTTATGCGCCAACTTCAAGAAAATCAACGCATTGTCATTCTACTTCAGCTATACCAAAACCTGACCTCCATCGAATCACGTCACTTGGGGGTGGGGGGGGGGGTCAAAAGAACGATCAAGAATCCTGCCACCGATTTGAAAGTTTGACTCGAGCGGTAGGAAGAAGCTTTCAATAACTTACTCGCCAGAATTGAAGACAGGATAAGAAGCACTTCAGACCCGACTGGACAAGCATACATTACAGAGGAAAGTACCGATGCTCCTCCACTGTCGACCCGGGACATGGGGGCAACCCCGCAAACTAACCAACTAGCCGACGCCACTCCTCGGAACGGTGCCGGTCCCGCTACACCTGGGGGTACCCCTGATACCGACATCGCTCAAGCTCGATGCACTTCGATTGGTCAGGCTGCGCAGTTGAAAATGTTTCTCAAGCACCAATGCACGCAGCTTTGGATGGTACTGCTCCCATGGTTTCATGAGTCAGAATTACACTTGATGTGCCCCCCCTCAGTTGGAATCCGACAGGACTTTCTATTTAATCAGCCGATTCTCAACTTGGCCGTAAGAACTAGGGGTACCAAGGGCACTATGGGCAATCAAAGTCAACTGCTTGCTTTCGGAAATGGGTCAGAGATCGTAGGGGTCATCTGTCGGTACACTCTAGGCATTATCCATTCACTAGGATCGCACGCCAAGCTGAGTGGCCTTGACACTCCAACGCACCACATGTGGCATTCCATGAAGGCACGACTGACCTCTAATCTCAACAATATCAGGGCCACCAGAAATGGAACGCATCATCCCGGCCATCCCCGGCTTTGACGCTCAAGCCTCCACTAGGCGGACTCAAACTGCTATGAGTCCATACTTATCGCCTATGTTTCTAGCATTCAACTAGTCCCAAGTTCACTTCAACCGACTTCCACAGTATCATGCAATCGAAGTTGAAGACTCACTGATTATCGAAGACCTTCCGTCAAGAAGGCGCGCTAGGCTCCAAAGTCCTGGACCAGATCACGACCTCTATAATGTGGCGGGTGCCCAACATCCGATTGTCACCCACACGATCCGTGGGATCATGAGGAAATCACGGGGGCACGCCCATGACGTCTGCGAAAGCAGTACGAGGCGTAACCCATCCACTTCGGCTAGCCATAATACCAAATGGCGCTAGCACTCCGACATGCCAATGTTTGCCCCATACTTAATGAAGCCGTGATTCTCGAAGTGTTATTAGCCGCAACAAATGGCACATGGGTTCATTACACGTCGCCAACGCCATAAGTTGCAAGTGTTACCCCGCCCTTGTCCAAGACGGCTCTACTATGGTCCTTTCGATTTCCATCCTGAACTATCTCAACTCTCGACTAAATCGCCAGGAGATTGGTCACGCAGTCCAGGATGCATGTCATAATGCCCAGAGATATCCTCTCAGTCTCAAACATTTACCAAGGCACCCATGAAAGTCTCGAAGGCTATCTCGCAAGATCCCACACCGCCTTGGCTGTAATCGAGAAATCCACTCCTCGAATTGCACTCGTCCAGCTTACAAATGGCATACCACCTGATTCTGAACTTAGAGCACGGACCGGTCAAAGACAATCAAGGATTCAGAAGATCTTCCGCATGAGTGCCGACTACTTCCTATGTCGAAATCTAGCGTAAAGGAATCAAGTTCCGACCCTCAACATCCTGCCTCATGATGACCCCCAAAGCTCCAACTCTAATTCTATCACTCCGCGCAATCTTGCTCACGCCTGCAACATGAAAGGCAGTCGTAGCAATGGATGGAATCGTCTTCGACTTCCGTCCTTCCACATCTATACTACTCTCAAAAACACCCCCGAGAAAATCTATCTCACAACCTACAACTCCCATCCATGCAAAAGGCCAAGGCCTAAATGTCTGACGATCGCGCCAAGGGACTCTACAGGATATTGTCGGTTCTACACCATCCACAGATACAACACGAACATGTGCCACTGCTTGCAGAATAACATAGAGGAACTCATCAGCACGAGATCTCCAAGCCACTCAATGCTCATCAAAGGTTCCTACTGCATAGGATCTCCGAGACACTCGACGCTCATCGAGGGTTCCCACTACGTGGGACCTTCGAGCCACTCGACGTTCATCGGAGATCTGCACTGCATGGGATCTCCGAACAACTCAACACTCATCAAAGAACTGCACTGCATGGGATCTCCGAGCCACTCAACGCTCATCAAAGATTCCCACTAAACAAAACTTCGACCGACAATTAATCCTACAAGATCATCCTCCTAGCTCATCACGACTATAGCAACAATTAGCATCATGCCTCACAACTCGCCTCACGTGGGTCACCTTTTGCACCGATCTAGTTGATATTAGGCCTCGAGAGCTGTAGGCCTTCCGAATGGCTTCTGTCCAACCTATAGTCATCCTTTACGGCTAACTCGTATACACGATCGCGCTACACTGGATCAACTTCTCTGACCTGGGAACCGGTCCCTAGGATCAAGCCCTAAATCAGCAACTAGTAGCCCGATACTTCAACTCCAGAGTTTGCCATAAGGACCTCAGCATCGGCAACTTCGTCTTACAACGGGTCTTTCCTCCACTAGCAGGCCTCGCCACTCGTTAGGAGGGCCCATACTCATACAACGGAAGCTCAGCGATGGAACTTTCAAACTCTCAACCATGGACGGAGCCAAACTCCCAAGGGCATGGAACAACAAACATCTTCATCTCTACTCCACACAACTTAGTGTACAATTGATCCACGCTTTTCGATGATGTCTTGCTCTCCTGCAGTTCAAGGCGTTGTAAAGGCTACTACAACCGGAATTGTCCTTAGAAATGATGTTCAGTCTCATCTCTCCCTTCCATGTTTGCTCCGTGCATGACGTTCATGATGTGTTTGATGATCCTAACAAGCAGCTTGCGTTCAAACTTTCTATCGCCGCATCGGTGCCCCAACCACGGGAGCCGGTGCCGCCATCCGAACCTCGATCCAACATCGAGGCCAAATCACATTGGCAACGACCGGTACCCGAACACGAGAGCCGGCCACGCTACTCGAATCGCCAGCCCGCGGCGCGACCGATTATAAATAACCTCTAACTCGAACCTCGACCCAAGGATGAGGCCCAGGATAAATCGTTCGCCCAAGTCCCACGCGACTTGGGGCCGCCCAACAGACATATGGTAGTGATGTACATTCCCCTAGCTACGGTTACCTATCGAATCTTGGCGTAGCACCAAGACCGACCTTAAATCGTTTCCCCAAAGCCCTAAAGGCTTAGGTGCAGCTCATGGCCACGATCGGACCCTTTGGGCTAACGATCGGAGCTTTTCTCCAGCGAATAAACGACGTCGTCACTGGCTCCAACCCGATGAACTACGGGAGAGACACACTCCGCACGAACCGCATAACGCGACGTCATGCACCTTCGCTACTCTTGGGATTAACCCCGGGCAACCCAAGAAATAACAGCAGGCACTCAACCTGGCTTCGCAAACTACAGGTTTCCTGAGTTGGAGGAAACTTACTAGAAGCCTGCGCTTTCTCACACCCCTCAGGAACAAAAACCCAGAGCGTGGTACTCAATCACACCCCTCTGGAATAATCAACCCAGAGCGCGGTCTCCGATCGCATTTCTGTTGGCGTAACAACAAGTACGCTTGTGCAAGTACGAGCCGTTGGAAAACATAAGAAGAACGTTCGAACACTTAACACGAAACGCGATCTTTACTAATTCATATTCCATTTCACACATGCGTCATACAAACTACATGTCTAACATCTCTTCTCTATGATAACAGGGTATACATGAATACCACACCATGTCTTTAAGGGCCAAAAGCGAGGACCACACTCGCGTATACTATTGGTTTACCTAACCCAAAGTGTCTTTAATTACTTTAAATTACTGATGCTACTCGTTATTTTCTTCTCTTTTCTTTTGTCTATACAGCTTTTTTCTATACAGGTTTGACACAGGCAGGTCACCACCAATGATGGGCCCTTTCCTTCCAGAACCGCTTCCTCTACTCTACACAGGAGTATCAGATTCATGAGGCACCGATGCGCGCCTTCCGCCATCATCCTCGCCGCTTGTAATTATCACAACCTCCCCGAGAGCAATACATGGTAATAACTTAGGTACGATGTAAGAAGCAAGGACCAATGCAACCTGGGTTTCTCCCCAAGCCTTCCTTGCGCCTAGCTCCGCTCTCTTCTCGGCATCTTCGGTGGCTTTCTGATCAGCTAGCTCCCTGGCTTGGAGTCACATAACTGCATCCGATTCAAGTTTTCTAAAGGTCCTCACGCCCTCTTTTGGTGGGCATCATCAACAGCTTCCCTTTTTCCCAGCCTAATCAGAGGCCCCCTCCTTCTCCGCCTTAGCATCAGCCTACCTCTTCACCACTACAGCGACATATTTCTCTTGGGCATCCTGACTAGCCTTTGCCATGCATCTTGTATGGCAGCCTCATCATGTCCCTCTTCCCTTCTGGCTCCTCCAACCCTGCCACTTGCCGGACTTCCTGATCTTCCAGCATGACATGCATTTTTTGTACACTTACATAGGCTACGCCAGTCGCATAAGCGCTTCGACAAACCACAACTTCTCCTCCTCCAAGGAGGCTAATGCAAATATGGGATTCTGAAGCCACGGGCTCTCCTACTACTCCAGATCGTTTCCGCTATAACTCCAACCGGGACTCGGACGCTTGAGGAAGCACGGGGGCAAAGCCTGGCGTCGTCTCCGCTCCAAGCAGGGCTTCCCAGCACAAGATGCAAATATTTGACTTCTAAGGGTTCATTTCTAGCATCCTCTTCAGTTAGCAAGTACTCGAGCTTGGGGGAGGTTCCCCGCTTATCCATGCACCAACATAATCATCGCAAGACCTGAGGAGGATCTCCACCAACTTCCGCGTTAGCATTTCCGTCGCCACAGCCATTGGGGATACCATTCTAATGAAGAACGAATGCCTCGCCCCAAGGATGATCCAGACCCAAAAGCTTGGGTCTCGGAAACTTCTAATACTGGTCTTAGAAGCTCGGGCCAAAGGACAGAGGGAGTAATACAACCACTAGTTCCCCAAGAAACTGGAGAATTTAGACAAGTTCTCAGTACGTGAAATAAAAATCCATATTTCAACACAAGTTCTCAGGTTTCCAGGGCCGATTCATTGGGTTCGCAAAAATTCAACACCCTTCCATTAAACTCATACTTAAACGCAACATGATGCTAACTCACACCCCTCGATGCATACCTACAAGCGCATCGAAACGTGTCTACGACATGTAGTTTGGATAACTATGGCAGTGGTTATTGGAAAACGTCAGCACCATTTTCGGATCGGATGATGATCCCGACATAATTAGGTTGGAGACTAACGACTCGACCATATGCCCGCATATTGCGCGCGTATCCGAGCGGTCAATCCGAATAAGCTCATTTCCAGAATCATTCGCCAACCAATTGTGTTACGTTCAACTCCAATTACCGACCAGACACGAAACATTGGGCTACGATCCGAGCTTGCTAGATCGTCCCCGACGTCAAGCAGAATCTAGTAGGCACCCAGACCTAGGGGCAACCCTCTATGGATTATCGCGCCGGCCTGGCAATCTCAAGATCCGAACATTCTAGCTCGTCCCCAACGTTGAGCAGAATCTAGCAAATACTCGGGCCTGGGGGCAACCCTCAACGTGTTGTCGCATCGGCCTGGCAATCATAGGACCCGATCAGATCCACTTCAATCCCTGCACTGGCGTCATCTTCACGGCATCCCTTGGAGCCACAGTCTTGACACTCACCTGGCAACGCGGGGGCAATGCAGAGCCAGAGTCCAGGCCCAGGAGGTTTCTCTGTTTTCAAACAACGCCCGGGCTCCACGAAAGCAGACACTCCGAAACATGATGGCAACCTTCAGCCCCATCAACCAACATCATGGCCATCACCGACCGCCAGCGCAATGCCTGAGTCAAGATACAGCTGCGTCGTGGTTGGGGTATTGATCAAATATCAAGACTAATAGCTCGACTATGTATCGACATCCTACATAAGCATTCGAGCCGACGGTCCAAACAAACCCATTCCTTGAGGCCCGTGTCGCAAGACCGCAACTCACTAATCATTGCCCCGCTCATCCGACACCATGCAAAGATTCAAGTTTACTAACTCAAGATCAAAGTCAGGGCTCGACAAAGTCATTGGAGTGTGAAATTCTGTTTCGCGCTCCCGTGCACCGACTCAGTGATCATATCCTCAAACAAGCTCCAAACTCCTAAAGAGCCTAAAAGATTTAATATGTGTTTGGGATATGAAATCCAATCCCGTATCCGCAAATACTTGTTCTTGAATCCCTTCTTTCGCTTCCTGGAATCTACCTCTCAATGCTCTTGAGTGACAATCTCGGGAATCCTCCGGCATTCCATATCACTCTTTCCTTCTTCCGAAAACCTAACAACACCTCGAACATGTACAAAAGACGCATTTTGGTGTCCTCCGTGCCTTGAGATGATTTTCTGTCCAGAGAAGAGAAGAAATGAAGAAACTACGATCAGAGGATCAACATCCCCCAAACGAACATTCTAGGATCAGAATTTGGGATCGTACGCCAAGCTGCGATCATACTCTCTTAATGACGAAGCTCCAACTACCAAGTCAATCACGACTCAACGACCGCCTGCGTACTCACCAAGTGCTCAATCATCAAAGCACCCATGCCTAGCATTTGGGTCCGACCTCGCCTCAAAAGAAAATCAATATCATTACATGCCACGACATACGACGAGTATTGTCCTAACAATGGCATTCGCATATACGAATCGCTGAAACTTTGATCGATGGGACTAGCTTGGATCGTTGAACGATTTTGAGCTCACCTAATCCAAGTGATGCTCCAAACAATCCAGCTTCATCCCAATGACATTTCAGCAACCACTTAGGGCAATCATGGGCCTAAGCCATGACAATAACCATGCATACACGCTTTGGAAATCTCAAACAAACATACCGACTTGATTCGTTAACCAAATGCATTCTCACAAGCCTGAATGGATCAAGTGTACACACAAAACAGCCGGCTCTTGAGCCAAAGAGTCTTCAGAAAGCTAAAATTGTGCGATCATAAGCCCAGGGCATACAATTCACTTTCGTGTTACCTATTCTAACTCAGATCGCATCGCACAAAACCACACACAAACTTGTGGTTGTGTACGCGATTATAACCCGATAACGAACCGTTTGCACTTCGATGCAATCGGAAGTCGGCAACTAACTTTTATTGTCTTTAATCTACAGGAAGTAGATGCCTTAGACAGATTCCCATCCAAACTGCCAAACCCAAGCGTGTCAAGGCTCTTAGCAATGCTGGAATCCTAAGCTCACACTCACATATTTCAACACGGCATCCCAACCACTCCAAAGTAGTGCGCTCTCGACATGCAACGTAAGAGGAAGGTCATAACCGATCGCTAAGCACCGCATGGAGAAGTTTGCGCCTATATCAGACTCACCTATCACCTTAAACCAATCCAAAGCACATCATGCCAAGACAAGACGTACTTTGGGGGTCAAATGTTAACCGACCTTTTGGTCTTGTTCCCAAAAGTACACAGGACATGCTCGACTCAACATATCGCGTGATATTACTGCCTGGAAGCGTCGCCAGTTTCATTCGGGGATCTAGTACCAAAAGACTCGAGTCTGGCCACTAGAAGGATGTCACATCCCTCGAACACGACCTCCATCAGTATCGGTCTGCATCCAAGCCGAAGGCGATCCGTGTTCCGAGCCGAAGGCGAGCCGTCAAGCAGGTCCGGGCGCAGCGCCGGTGGGGGTTCGGGGCCCAACAGTGCCGGCGGCTAACGACTTAACCAATTAGGTCGAATCTATGGGCATCACCTGTTTCATCCGATTCTCTCCATGCCGGAATCCCAGATTCCTTCACTCCGGAACAGCAAAATGGTGGATTCCTTCAATTCCTGTTGAGGAGCTTTGACACCCTAAAAACGGAAAGAATTCAGCACCAAGAAGTCCAGCTTCCTCTTCATCAATTTCGTACCCTAGGAGGGGTTCGAAATTTCGTACCCCATTAGAGGCTATGAAATTTCGAACCACCATGGGTGTACGAAAACTCGAACCTCTAGGAGAGGTTCGAAATTTTGAACCTCCAGGTGAGGTTCGAAATTTCGTACCCCGTCCAAGGGGTACGAATTTCTGGTATGCAGGCCTGCTGGGTGCGAATTTTGTGCATGTGGTCCCTCTTTCTACCTACTCCCACCTAATCCTACCTACCCCCACTCCTATAAATAGCCCATGGCCTCACACTTCGAAGGGGTTGGATTCTTGAGCTTTGAGACCTCCATAAAGCTTCATTAATGGCATCTCCTCTTTAAGGAAGAAGAAGGACAAAATTGCCTTTTTCCTTATTATTCAATATATGATAATTATGACATCATATATCATGAAAAGTGAACGTAATGAGATGTTATGAGATAGTCTCAACCCTGTAATTCTTCCAAGTGATTAATAATATTCCAACCGAGTCTTCAAAGTGGACGTAGGCCCTCATTGAGGCTGAACCACTACAAATCTCTTGTGCTATTTACTGCTTATGCTCTATTTATGTTCTTGTCTGTGCGACCATATTTATAATTCCTAGTAATTGGAATCTTTGGTGTTTACCACATTTTTTGCCGTCAACACCTTGTATACGCATAATCGCATCATATTGGGTTAGGGTAAAGTCAACATTAGATCCGATTTGATCTTGAAAGTTTGGTGGAAACGGTTGCAACATGGGGGCAAGCTCAATTCCAACAAAATAGAGACCCGAGGAAAGCTTTTCCATTTCATTGACTTGATCGGTAGATACCCTCTCTTGATCCGGAGAGATCGATACCTGGGGACTTTTTCCAGGAAGAGTGGGAGGAGGGATAAAGTCACGATCTTGAAGTCCAATTGATCGCAACTCGGGAGATAGGTCGATCGGAAGTTTGGGATGGCCTAGAACAACTTGAGAATGTTCGTTAGCAGTTTCATCACCGCCCTTGGGGGTTTTGTCTTAAGAATGTGATGAAGATCGATGCTTGGAAGTCTCTGGCTCCTCCTCTTTTCTATGGGACTTTCTCCCTTTCACTAACTCCTCCTTATGTTTTCGATCTCCATTCTCTTGCCTTTTTCTATTTCGAGCCTTTTCTTCTTCCTCTTTTTTCCCCTCTCTTTTCACTTTTTATCTCTATGACTGTCATCTTCGTGTCCACCACCTTGCTCGACTTGCTGCGAAGCCGACCCGACAGGCCCGCCTCCCTTCAAAAGAGAATCAAAATTATCATGGTAATACTCGATGTCTATATCCTCTGCATTATGACAAAGAAATTTCAATCAATTCTCAATGTATATCATAGAAAATATGTTGTGACGTGAAATGCTAGTGCTGTGAATTCTCTAAAGTGGTTCCCCTAAACCAACCCGAGCCTGAAACTTGGCATGCATCTCCTGTGTCTTTTGGGTCGACCAGTATGAAATCTTCCCCAGACTTAGTATGGAAAAAGGCATCCGGATCCAAGTTTTAAGACGAGATGTTTTTATCGGGCATTTCCAAATTTCGTAAGTCATGAAAGGGAGAGGTCACTTTCTCCTCCTATGGACCATAAACAAGATAAGAATCTCTTCTAGCACCAGAGTCTTTCGATCTACGGTCAGCAAGCTCCTCCTTAACTATTTCCTCTCGGACCTTCCCCACATTACCTCCAGCCAAGCTCTTCTGCATTCTTAGTCGGTCGGATTCCTGAATTAGCCTCTTTAAATCAGGCCTCTTCCCCCTTACCTGGGGAAAAACGTTGTTTTTTCCTCCGTACGAGGGTTGGATGGACGACCCCCCGACTGGGGGCACAACCTTGAAAACGGTCAATGTTTTTTGAGATGGAGGAACATCATCCTGAACACTGTATGTAGGAGAAGCTTGATCATCGGAGGGTCCTAATGTCCTCTCCTCATCCAGGAGATGATAACAGTGTAGGGTGGCATCGGTCAAAAACTTCTTGTTGTGTCGACGTTTCACATCAAAAGCAAGGTATTCAAATGCTCTTGAAACACTCTACTTGTGGGACTTTTTGGCTCTTCTCCTATAAGGAAACAATTCACATAAGAAGACGCTTATGATTGAATCAACTGAGATAAAATACTTGCTGCATCAAAGCCAGCAGCGAGCTCATCCTGGTTGTTGCTTAATATAAAACCAATCATGCTTAGTATCTCCCGTTTTGTTGGGGTTGCCCTTAATGACTTTTCGGCTACGAATGGCCTCAAAGAAAAGAAAAGAGGGAGAATCTTTCTTCCGATGTCTAAAGTTGAAGAAAAATAATACGTCGTCAAGTGTTGTGGGTCGGTATAAATACTTCATATACATGACATATAAATACAACAGGTTGGCATAAGCAATCGTGTGAAGCTGCATTGACGCCAGATTCATTTGCCTTAAAAAGTCGATTACAAATGGAGAAAAAGGGGGGATAGCCCAAGTAGTGCACATCGCGCGGGAATGCGCCATATAGCCACTCGATGGATTATGAGGAAAACCCCCCTCTTCGAGGGCACAAATATCGACCCATGGAATCTTATGTTTAACACTTAAATTTCTCAGTTGCCTTTTGATCATCGTACTTGGACAACTATCTGGAGGATCCATCAGAAAGGTATCCCCGGGGAGAGTATCAAGTGCAGCTACCACCTCGCTTGATTCACCTATTTCCATGATAGGAGGAGGATCTGTTGATTGATCTTATGTATCGATGATAGGATCGGGTTTAGAACCGTTCTAAGATTCAGAAGATGAAATACGTTCCAAGTTTATAAGGGTGGATAGGACCTTACCCTTGCCATCTTCAAGGCTGCGAGTGTTACACTGTTCGACCATCGTGAGCTATGCTGCTAAAAAAACCATCGATCAAATTGATGAGATCATTACCCCTTAATATACACATTCACGTGTGTATGGAAGACGAAGTGGCAGCCTAAATTAAAAGCAATGGTCAAAGTCATGCTCCGCATTATGACTTTCAGCACCAACTAAGAAGAGCGAGTGAAATCAGTCACTCCAATCAAATTCTTGAGTGGTCTTAAGCATCGAGCCGACGATCTTGGGTAAGCATAGGTCGAACACTTCTCAGATGTTTGTCCCTTTCTGTTTGACTTCAAATGAATCGACCGGTGATCTTATCGATCCCAGACTGGGTATTATTTTTGGGCACAATAAAGATGATCACTTATTCTACAGCTTCAAGCCCACAAGCATTGGTTTTAAAATCAACTTCTGTCTCCTTCCACTTGGCCATGCCAAGAGCCCCCATCATTACTTGAGCGCACCCATACAATCACTCCCTTTCTTCCACTTCCATGTATCCTCAGAATTGATGGCGCCTCGAAATTTAAAATGTTTTGAAGAGCGAGATACTTCTTCATCCCCATACCTCTACACAAGGACAACTCCACTTTCACCACCGATTATCATCGCTATGCTACCAGAAACACTCATGACCATTGCCTTACCGCTGGGTCACAATTTCGGTGAGCTCAACGTCGGTGACCCAGACTATGGATTATATGGAATGCAAATCGAAACAGAAAAAGAAGAATGAGGAAGATTTATGTGCGAAATTTCAATGTTTAAAAAATGAGGAAAAGAACGTTAATACCTACGGAGAAATCGGAGAAGACGATCTTGATCTTCGGCAAAGGAGATTTTTCCGATTATTTTGAAAAGTATTGGATTCAGCTGCAATAAAGAAGTAAAAGTGAATAAAGGAAGTGGGACAACCTTTTATAATGGAACGAAGGGACTCTTCGTTTTCTGTTGGCATGACTACTGAACCTGCCGCTGGGGCTAACGTGTTAATTCGTTAATGTGCCAAGCCTGATTGAATAGACATATGACTGCAGGGCTCCATCATTTCCCGGACTAGTGTTAATTCCCAAGGCATCCGACCGACCGTTAGCTCATGTGATTCATAGAGGAACCTTCAAGCTAATACAAACCTATCCTTCCAATTTCCTTACGATAAGAGAGGATCCAGAATAAAATATACAAAGCATACCCTGTTCTTAACATAACATGCTTTGGGGGGCAAAGTGTTGACCTGCCTTTTGGTAAGGCCATCAAGATTCATTAACGTCATATACTTCGGCCAAGGTGACGGGAAGGACCGAGTTATCCCGACTAAGGAACTGATCGGTCGACGAAAGAGTCGATCCGAAACTGAGACTTAAGCCGAACACAAGAACCTAATATGCAATCCAGGTGGAGTCCTTGATCTTCGGACCGACTGGGTCAGTCCCAACCTAACTCCGTACAAGATATTCCCATGAAGATTTGGTCTGAGTCCTACTTGATCGCTCCTAGTCATCCTTAATGATCGGATCAGATAACCACCAGTCACTACTGGTTCAAATTACACCACTCTCCGCGAGAAGAACGCCTCTATAGGACCTCCTAAAATCCTGGAACGGATAACCATACCTCAGCCAATTTAAATGTTGTAGCATCTATAAATAGACCTTTTGGACTGAGAAAAAGGATCTTTCAACCAATCTCTGATTATATTATTGTTGTGATTATTTCACCTGTAATAGTTCATTTCATAAATAAGAGATTACAAAGTGGACATAGGCTCGTTAACGCCGAACCACTATAAACCTGTGTGTGATTGCTCTTCTCTTCATTTTTCATTTATTTGTCTTCAATTACTCTCTACAATTTCATTTCTTGGGTGTTGTACCATTTTTTGGTGTTAACACACTACTTTTATTCATTCTTCCTCCATGGTTCCCATTTATAAGGAAAGGAATATTATGGCCCTCTAATACCACTACCTTAGCTTACTACCGCCATGCCCCAATTACTACTTACTCTTTCAAGAATATGAACGCTATGGTAATTGTAACACCACACTTCAGTATGAACTTAAATTCTAATTTGAAAAAACAACCATCATAACTTAGGTCCAATTCTAAGCTTGATGTTAGTTAATAAAAAGAATAAACAGTACATAGTATTTATCTTTCCTTGTAGAACTCATAGTGGAATGAACGAAGTATAGTAGTAATAATACTACCCATTTTATTCTATAAGATATAAATACTTATATTATATTCTCTAAACATTCAAATGGGTATAACTGAAAATGTCAAGAATAGATAAATAGTAAATGCGACAAGCTTTACTCCGTTTACCTTCAAGCATCATCATCATCATCTCCTTCTTTAACCCCTGTTGTTATGAGGAGGGGATCAAAACTAAAGTTCTGTTGAATAGAAATATCGAGCCTTACCCTTCCAATATTTGGACAATAAAAATTTAGATATGAATATTCTATAAGGGACGACAATAATTAGAATCGTTTACTAATTCAAATAAGAAAAGGAGGTGGATAAACAAGCATTTATACCTTCCAATCCTAAAATAGATTGTGTTACTTGTTCTTAATTATTAGCTTCAGATTTGATCGCTAACACCTGATTCAGTTCAGATCACAAATATCATAATCAACCATAGATTCATAGATTACAGAATACAATTATAAGTACAATCATACATAATATTTATAGTGGTTCGACAATGTGCCTACATCCACTTGAAGTGATAAATCATTTAGACAGTACTATTATAATTACACTTGTGTTTAGCTTAAGAATTTTAAAGAGAAAAGACGTGAATCCAAAAATCAGAAGAGTCGGGCATTAAAGAGCCAAAAATATCCCCTAAAATGAAGTCCCTGGGTGATATTTACAGGTAAGTGTCAAATCTGGATCGGCCTGGAGTGGAGCGGGGAACGCTAATTAGTGGGGAAGGTAGAAAACATGGGGACCATGGTGTGCCACATTATCCATGGCAACTAGAAAGGGTCAGTCTAGATCGGCATGATCATGTCGATCCAGATCCATGTCGATCGGATCAGTGCATTTGTCCCATAATGATTCGCTACTTTGCATTGATCCAATCCCCTATGAGTTGCTAGCCTCGATCTGATGCAAATTAGGTTATGCCAAAACCAAATGTGTTAAACATATGCGCCAGTCCTGCCGATTTGAGGGGAGGACCCATGTTCGATCTGATGCAATGTCGATAGACCGATCTGGTCCAAGAAGCAAGGCCGATCGGGGGCCACGAGTGATCAACTCAGTCCAATTCGAATTGGTAAAGGCCACATGCTTTGATCTGCATCCAGGCACAAGTATGATCCAAGGTTTAGAGTTGATCAGGCTGGTCTGATCAAGGGTATTTAATGCGTACTGACCTAAGTTCTCATTGTTGAGAGTTTCAAATATCCATCAAATCCATCACTTAATCTAAGCGTTTTCAAGTTTGTGTGAGCCCATGCTCGAGTCCCGAAGATCCGATGATCCAAAATCCAAAGCACGATGGCTTAGTAGGATCAGCACTTGCCCTACAAACAAATGTTGCTGTAGAAGATGGGTTGGAATTTCCCTTAAGTCAACGTTGAGGTCCATGATCTCACCAGATTGTTCATAATTTCTATGTGCATTGCAGTTTTATGATGATAATTGAATTTGTAGCCTCACCGAGCTCTTGTCGAGCACCAGCCGTACTCGACAACCCATAGCCTCACAAACTTTTGCCAAGCATTAACCATACTTGATGATCCATGGCCTCACTGGGCTCTTTCCAAGCATTAACCATACATAACGATCATGATAAAGAGAACCTAATTCCAGGGTCGCCTGTACTTGATGATCTAACCACACTAGGTTCTTGCAGAGCATCAACCATATTCGACGATCCCGATTTGATAGGCCTTTGTCTGAGATTGCTCGACTCTTGCTAAGCACCAGCTGTACTGATGAACCTGAGTAGGCGAACTTGTCAAGTTCTTAGCAAAGTTTCATACCCTTTGCCGTGCGTCAGCCACACATGACGATCCATAGAATTCTCAAAGTGCAAATCACAATTATTGGTTTCATGCTCGACAAGCATTAACCATACTCATAGAATATTTTATTAGAGTGTAGAAAACACAATCACTTATATTGCAAGAAATTGATGGTTTATAATTATCTCAGAGCTTGCCAGGGAATCTTGGTGGATTCCATACAAGAATGGGAGGCTTAACCATTTGTTATTAGTTCATTGAAAGCAAAGGTAATAGTAACGGTTTATAGTCGGGTATAGAGCGTGACTAGAAACTAAATCTTAGTCCCATACATAGGTAGGCCGACTTAGCCTTTGGTTATTGTCCTATTTCAAAGCAGAACCATCAGTTGATGATGATTCCTCCCTACGAGCTAGCCCACATCCATGTCGTGCAATCGACAACTGCTCATGTTCCGTGGTCATGGCTCTATTCAAGTATTATTCATGTAGTTGTCCCTTCTTCACTTGCTTCTCGATGACATCCCACAAGTGTTTTCATTAGTCTGTATCATAGCTAGCCATCTCATGAACGTATAGAATTTCCCAAAAGCCTGCTCCCACTCTGTAGCATCCCTTCCGATTGGCTTCCTCCTTATTCCTCCAAAATTATTTCCATACTCATATTTAGCCTTGTATATGAGCCATACTTAGTCCTCTCTTGAACTTGCTTGCTCAGCCTTGATCGTTCTAAGCTTTGCGCTTTCCTTTACCAGTGGGCATCTATCCTTTATTGCATTTACCTTGAGTGCCTCATGTTCCTCCTTCACATCCTCTTGCCTTAGAAACCTGTCTACTTCGTGGTAGAATTACCCAAGATCCTATGAGGGGTCTCATTCCAACGACACCTTGAATTCAGTGTTGTCCAAGGCTATAGAAATAGCAACCATCAAGACCATTGATGCATGCAACCGGTTAACTACAACGACCACTACATTGAATATCTCCGAAAAAGCACATGGAGTTTCTCAAACCCTCTATTTTGCCATTATCAATGTCATCACATTCTTGGGTCGAGTAATAGTGACCTAAAATTATTTCATGGACCTTTCAACTAGTCTGGTCTAGTTGTTGGTTAAATCATATTCCAAATTCCTAAATCGTAGAGTAGGTATATTAGATAGAATAAGCGAGAAGCACTTGGACATCACTTACTCTCATGCAACTAGCACTTCCATGTGCCTCATGTAACACATCAAGTAAATGGTCAGACCTCTCCTCCTATCATAAGCTTCCAACACCGGTGATTTGAATTTCGATGGATTTCTCGAGTTTTTGATATTCAGAGTAAACGAACTCTGTTGTACTTTGTCTATATCCTGGTTCGACAAGATGCAACGAGTAGCTTGATGAATGATTTCAGGAATCCTGTTTCCACTGCTTAGAAACATTATCCAGTCATCAATGCCTATAGCCGAATTGTTAAAATATTCCATGTTAAAGTTTCCATTTGCTGCCACCAAGTCCGAATTGGCATCGAAATGATTTTTTGGACCAGTAACTCCCCTTACCCATTCAGATCTACTTCGCATGTACGAGTGCCTTTAACACAAATTTCGTTTCATGCTCCCAAGTCTTGAGTCATCACTACAAAAAATATGCCCATAGACAGCATTGAAAAAACTATGTTATATCCTTTTAAAGTGTTTTGATGAATGCTGTCTACCGACACGTTGTTATAGATAATGGAAATATCACAATACTTTGCAAAACGCTATAGAAAAATGACGTACTATAACGTTTCAATTGATGATGTTGTTATGCTTGTACAACGTTTCAAATAGCGTTGTTATTACGTTTTTAAAGCGTTTTGTGTTGTTGTGTTTGCATAGTGTAACACAACTATTCTTTCTTCATAAAATATATAATAATGTTTTATGTCGGTTAGAAACGTTGTTATCATCCACATATCACGTCGTTTTGCTACATATATAACAGTGGTTTATGTTGTTCAGAAATGTTGTTAAAGTCCACATATCACAGCGTTTTACCACATATATCATAGCGTTTACTACTATTTAGAAATGTTGTTATTTCCCATATATCACAGTTTTACCACATATATCACAACGTTTACTTATTTTTAGAAATGTTGTTGTTTCCCACATATCACAGCGTTTTACCGCATATATCACAGCGTTTTATATTGTTTAACAATGTTGTTTTTTTCCACATATCATAGCGTTTTTCCAAAATATATCACAGTGTTTCTGTAGAGTTGTTGAGGTAAATCTATCAACATTTATCATTTTTACACAATGCAGTTTAAAATAATCACTAAATTCAAACAACAACAAAAATTATAATTATAAAACTCTATCACATAAGTTATAATAATTCCATATGCCAAATAGACAATAGTTGTACATAGCATTTTGTAATCGATGTTCCTATCTAACTGTTTTTACAAAAGATGTTTACTGAGAAAAAAATATAAACCATTCAAAGTCCAAGCTAGTGTGCGCCAAAGTTGAATTTCCGTCATGCATCAAGTATCAACACCTGATTTAGCAATAAGAAAATACATAACTACTTTTGTTGTATATGTATGACAGTGAGAAACTGCTAACAACTGAACTAAAAAGTACGACTAAACATGACAATGTGAAAAGAAAACGAGGTCAAGTGTGATCAAGTCATCTTGTTGTTGAATTCAGAATAACTATAACATTTCCAATGTTGGCTTGCTTGACTGGTCGTAGCGCTTAAACGACTTGACAACGTTGGCATAATTCAATTCCATGCACATGCAACATTTTTTTTCCAAACAGCATCCTAAACTTCGCGACATTTCTTATGTCAAAAAATATGCGTACGACTTAGTAAGACCAAATTGCAAGAGAGAAAATTTGTATAAGACCAAAATGTTTGAAGTAACAAGGACACTTTATCTTCTATTTTTGTCGGTTTTATCCACCTAAACGAAATTTAAATATTCAGTTTTAAGAGGTGAAACGGGAAATCATACTTACGTGAAGTAAAATTCTACCAAAACGGTCATAATAATGAGTATTTTCATCATTCATACCGACGATAAGTAAAGAGAATATAAGTCATACTTACTTGAAGACGATTCCGCGGTGACATTCACAGAAGGCCAAGTTATAGTAGAACCAATTACATCTTCAATAAACTCGAACTCTAATGTAGGTTTCCATAAAGGTGCATTTTGAACTTTAATAATATCAACCCAAACTTTAATGGCACCTTCTCCCAAACGAACAAAATGGACCATTGCATTTGGATCAATCGAAGACACGCATCGTTTAGAAACAACTTCTTTCGCTCCATGAACATTGATTTACTTGCATTTAATGTTTGACTTGAAACTAGTGCTCTGTCATGCAATATGTGAAACTGTTTAAATATGTTTTCAAAAAAACAGAAGTGATTCTAATTGTAAAACAGTATTAAGGTATATGCATGTTTTATAAATTAAATTCATAAACTACACATTATCGCTGAAAGTGATACAATATTTGGTGTATGAGAAGATGTCGTAGCATTAATATCCTCAACAACGATATTTTTTTGCGGCCAAGCTACTTTGCAACCAATAGCTTCTCCAACATATGTCATGCCAAACGGTGGTCTCCATAAGAATGCATCTGATTTTTTTGGCGCGTCATTCAAAATAAGCACAGCAGACTGTCCAAGTGGAATATTATCCATGAGCTGATTTGGATCAGTAGAGTACAACCACCCTTCTGCAACTAATTATTTGCTTCTAACCCAATCATACAACTTTCATTTCTTATTTGTACTACTAATTTTACTCTAGAAAAAATTATCAGATTTTTATATTAAATCATAGAGCTAATGAGTGCATAAGGAATTAAGTATACCGCATTGTCATCATTTTCAAAGAGTAACATAGTGTGGAGTACAACTTTATCAAATGGCCATGCTACTATCTCATACTTAGTTTCTCCAATATGTAAGATCATCCTAGGAGTAGACCTCCATAAATAAGCATCCAATTTCTTCGGGAATTCTACCAAAAATTTTAGGGCATTTGGTCCAAGAGGAATATTATACAAAAGCTCTTTTGTGTCAGTTGAAAGAACTCTTCCTTCAACTACTATTTCGTCCATCCCAGTCCAATCCAACAAATTACATCTGGCGTTCGGTTGGCTATACTTTCTCTACAATTATTCAAAATCATTTATATTATACATTAAATCAAAAGAAATTCAATTTTTATGGCAACAATAATATAAATCATTTGTACCACTTGATATGCACTATCATCCCTGTTGTTTTCTTTAACCTGATAAACAATCATGCAAGTAATTATTAATTGGTGGTGATTGTGATGCAATTATGTAAACAATTATGCAAATAAAGGGGATGTCTGAAAAAACTTAAAAAGTAGACGTATGAATTAATAAAGGAGAAGTTTGAATATTGACAGGGTTAAAACAAAAAAAAGGAAAACTAAAATCAGACATCTGTAAAAATTACCAGACGTCTGAAAATATACACGGGTTTAAAAATCATCTGAAACAAATGTCTGAAACTTTGCCCAGATGTCTAAAAACTTCCTCGGGTTGATTCTTACCCTAAATCAGATGTCTCCTTTTAAAACTAGAGGTTTGATTTACAAAACGACGGTTTTTTTATATAAAGAAGATAACCGCAAACTTTTATTCCTCACTCTTCCATTTCACCTATCAAATCGAAAATTCTGTAACCCTGAAATCTCATATCCAGTGCATACCATGGGTCCTGAAAAAATCTTCATTAAAACGAAAGAGGGAAGATGAAGAATCAACAAATCCTCCACAAATTACTGAAGAAACACCCCAACTAGCTTCACAATCACAAATCTACAGGTGGATGAACAAAGTACCCTTGGTAATAGAAAGATATGGATTGATCTAAAAGAAAATCCTTCATACTGTTCCATTCTACAATCTCATTTATTTTCCGATGTATGAATTACATAGCTTATGCCAGGATGCTGGTCTTGTATCAACGGTCTCATTCTCTTTTGATCAATTTCACACTGACTAACTATCCATATTTCTATTCTATGTGAACGTAGATAGTACAGGTTTTTGGAATCCTCAAGTAGAAAAAGATTGGGTTTGGTCAAATGTTTGTGGGGTTACAGTTGGATTCACAGCTAAGGACATATGAGATATATTGCAATGTTCTAACACCGAGACAAATATCGATTATATTCCCGATATGCGTTTTATGCCACGGGATAACATTGCTCATCAAATTTGGGAAGATGATATGCCTTAATTTTCTACTAAATATTTAAGACCAAGAGCAATATTTCTTGCCCGAGTTCTTATAAATACAGTGTTTCCTCGACTTGGAAGTCCTCAAAAAAATACTTGATTTAGAGCATAGAGCCTTATATGCTATATTTGGTGGTATTCAAGTTAGTTGGGCTCAATTTATCTTTGATGAACTAAAAGAATTTTAGAGTAGGTCTCGACAAACAATTATCAATGCTTCGTTTATTATGAGATTATTAAAGGCAAAAGAAGTTCCGAACTATTTATCAACATTTGACGAAATTACGGTTAAGGAAGTGGTTAAAAAATTCTTCTTCTTGATGCATCTCCCGCAAGAACCACCAACAGTTTTCACTCTCAACGAATGGAGAGATAAACGTCAAGGTAAACAAGTTCCGCCGCAAGAGCATCGTCAAGAACATATTCAGGATATGTCGGAATCTTCCTTCCAACAAGCTTTTCAATATCAAACAACTGAAGGTATGACTACTCCCAAGGCACAAGTTCCTCCAAACGAATCATTTCGTCAAGTCGTTATTCATAATCAACAAATATTGTATCAAAATCAAGTTGCCTTGGGGAATCGTATTGCGAATATGGAACTTACACTAGCATCTCATCTCGCAACAGTTGAGAAAACAATGAGTGCAATAGCACGGTCTCTCACTGAAATTTTACGACGTACTCGACCACGGACTCCACCACCTCCAACATCTCCAACTTCTTCTGTAGAAAATTCTAAAGAAAAAGAAGATTCAAATAAATCTGGTGACAAAGAGGAGAAAGTGGAAGAAAAAAAAGGGGGATAACGACCCAAAATAAGCAAGAATCAAACCTAAAGAAAAAGAAGATCCAAAGAAATCCGATGACAAGGAGGAGAAAAAGGAAGAAAAAGAGGGGGAAGGTGACCTAAAAGAAGTGAGAATAGAACCTAAGGAAAAAGAAGATTCAAAGAAATCTGATGACAAGGTGGACATAGTGGTAGATACAGAGTGGGTTAGCGACTCAACACAAACGAGAGTCGAACCTAAAGACGTCGATGCTTAATTTACAAATTATGAAAAATTATGTATGTATTAAACTCTATTTTGTGACATGGTTGTGTTTTGATTGTGACTTTGATGTATGCTATGCTTGTGATAACTTGATGATGTTAGTTGTGTATTATGGATATGGTACTCTAAATCTATATGGCTCTAATTCATCACTATTTTATCTCCCTAATGACATACTCGGTTATATTTTTTGAGTAATGTTGTATACATGCTATCTAAAGCAAAATATTCTATATTTACTTAACATAAAGCATTAAATATAGCTTGACAACAAGGAAGACATGCATAGCTGATTTGGATGTGTTAGACGCCTGAATATATTTCCAAACGTCTGATATCAGAAACAGAAAACCAACTGAATAATGATCAGACGTCTGATATTTTATCCAGACGTCTGGAATTTCTCTTGGCCTACAAAATTATATCTGAGGCAGCATTCAAACGTCTGTATTTTTATCCATACATCTGGATTCTTTCTCGGGCCTAAAGAAGCATTCAGACTTCTGCATATTTTATCCAAACGTCTAAAAAAAAAATTTCGGCCTACAAAATTGTTTGTAGAAGCATTTGATATCATAACGAACAATATATTGGACAAATCGATATATATGTAGAACACAACAATATATTGGACAAATTGATATACATGTAGAACACAGTGATGTATTGGACAAATTGATATACATTTAGAATACATCGATATATTGGAAAACTTGATTAATATCAAAACAAACAATAAACATATATGATAGCAGTGTAGCCGCTTAATAATTTAAGTAGTGCTGCCACAACGTTTATTTTCAGAACCATGTGGATGAAATATTCAGTATCTTTAAGATACTGAATACCCCTCCACATGGATCTGAAAATAACCTCATGATAGCACTAACGTTAACCAAGGCAACATGGCTTCAATTAACTAAGGCGACATGGCTTGCTCCTAATAGATGCGAGCATGACATCACTGCCTCATGACTGACATGGTAATAAGGCTTGGGTAAGAGGAAAGAAGTAAGTTAAAGATAGTAGGACTGTGTCTTTAAGTTACTATGAGTGTGGTCTATCATAATATTCTAAAGTATGGTGAAGACAAGCACATGAAGATGTGTGTATGTGTGTGTGTGTGTGTGTATATATATATAGGGATGAAAGAAGTAATTCTACTGATAAGTTTTAGATAAGGATGAAAGAGCCAGCTCATTTCTGATAAGGAACCACGTGTACATGCAACTCATTTTTATAAGTTCTTGAGAAGGAGATACATGTGTGTGTGTGTATATTGAGTCATCTTTTATGAACAGGGTCCAACTTTTTATGTTTTGGCATATAGCCATGATTCATTGATTCACCTTTTGAGCATACGATAACATAGAAACTATGCGTACATGCAGTAGTGTCAAGCCTGTACATGCAGTAGTGTCTAACCTGGTTTGTAGACTGTTCAAACTGCAATTACAGTTTCTTTATTCAATCCTTTGGTTTTACAAAAAGCAAAGTATGAAACGGCTGCATGTACTCAACAAAGAGTTTATGTAATTACAGTATGTTTATTTTATCTTTTGGTTTATATGAGAACTTGAATTTTATTATGAATTATTTATGTAGTCATTACTCAACAAAGAGTTTATTCAATGATTCACTATGATTCTAAACTCATAGAATGCAAATAACTAATTACAACATACAAGCTATAACTTCTTACCATTCGTTTTAGAAATACCTGGTTTTGCGATACTAGCATTTGAACCGTCTTCTCCAAATCCGTAACTCTGTTTTGTAGTTGCATTATTTGTTTTTGATTAGCTTGTGACAAAACAAATTTGGTGCGGGGCATACCTCTTCCCATTCCTCTTAATCGGCCTGGTCTATCGTTTTCCAGCACTACTGAAAGAGCATCTTCTCTCACAGAAGTTGTCGTGGTAGCTTGCGATTCAATATTAAACTTTTTAATCTTCTCCTGTAAAAGAAAACATACATTGTAACCGTCAACATAATCACATTATAAAATAATATGTAGTATGTCAATTTAAAATGAAATCATATACAATAGTTTCTTCAACAGCAGAGCTCGTCGGCTCATCGTTTTTTCAAGTGTGAGATTTAATCCAAACATCAGATCGGCAGATAGAAGAGGGATCTGGACTCTCGTTTTTCTACGGTAATAAAAATTGAAATAAAATAATTTATCATAAATTTATAAATGGCATGACAAGATCACAACATTAAAATATTTTCTGACCATATCAGCAGCTAAGCATGCCATTCCTTTATGGTTGCATGTATGTGGCATTTGTCTGCGTCTGATGGCTTTGAATGTTCCACTTTGTTGCTGAAATTAAAAATTAAAATATATTGACTAGTTAATTCACATATACGAAGATGACCATTTAGACATAATTTATCTTAAGCTTTTCACTAGTTTTCAAGTTGATAAAATCATTCCACTTCGTCATAATTTTGATATTATTCAGTTTCATTTGAAGTCTTTCCTCCTTGGACTATGCTTTGACCAATTTATTAACTAATATGCATTTTTAACACCTAAAAATACACCCCATTTGCTGAAATATGGGGACCATTTGCCATTCCTCATCCAACATAAATCTAGCCTGTAAAAATATACGAAAATTTGCATTTAGGCCTCTTTTGAGAACTTATAACGGATATAAATTACTGGTTTAGATCTCTTTTGGTTATAAACTTCAGTGGCCTCCTAAAATTAACTTAAATGGCCAAAAATCGAAAAAAAAATTAAAATTAACTTCAATGGCCTCCTCTTATTGTCA
Source organism: Allium sativum (assembly GCA_030737875.1). NCBI lineage: Eukaryota > Viridiplantae > Streptophyta > Magnoliopsida > Asparagales > Amaryllidaceae > Allium > Allium sativum. The sequence continues at coordinate 9,842,902 of CM060925.1, forward strand.
ACCGCCTATTAATAGTAAGTTTGCCTAATTTTATTGTTTAAAGTTTGTATGTGTATATTTAAAGTTAAGTTTGTGATTAAAGTTCAAGTTATCCATATTTAGTTGTGTATTTGTTGATTGATTGATGTACTAATGCATGCATCTTAATTGTTTATAGACTATGAAGAGATGGAACATAGAACACATATTTCTTCGTCCCAGGCATATGAAGCAGACGAAGCGTGACCAAGATGAAGAATTTACTCAGCTATCCACCAGGTGGATGCATTTTAGCACATGGACCTAGTCGGGCTTTCATGGTTTAATAGCTTTATTCAAGATACAAATGCTGCTTCACTTAACGTAATGAAAATTGTAACTACTTGCAGTTCAACAATTTATTTTGAAGAAACTTCTACTATCTTTGAAGCAAATTGTGTAATGTAAGTAATGTACACTTGTGCTGCTGTAGGGAAGTGTTTTTCTGAGGTTATCTCCTTTTCTTTTGCTGCAATAGAAAAATAGATAACCCCATGAAAAAATTTCCCATGTACAACAACCCAAATGTATATTATCTGCACTACACAGTTTGCTTCAAATATAGTAAAAGTTGCTTCAAAATAAATTGCAGAACTGCAAGGAGTTGTAATTTTCATTATGTTAAGTGAATCAACATTTGTCACTTGAATAAAGTTAATAAGCATGAAAGTCCGGCTAGGTCCGTGAGCTAAAATGCATCTACCTCGTGGATCACCAAGTAAATTCTTAACCAAAAATTAAGTTAAAAACTTCAACTTGGGTATGTTATGTTCGATATGCAACTTGGATATGTTGTTGCTATGTTCATTATGTAGTTTGGGTGTGTTATTGTTATGTAATTTGGATATGCTATTGTTATGTAATTCAGGTATGTTATTGTTAAGTAATTCCGATACGTTATTGTAGATGGAAAATATTGTGGATATGGAGCTTTAATCATATATGGCTCTTGCTCGACAATAAGGAAGACATGCACAGCTGACACAGATGTGTCAGACATCTGGATATATTTCCAAATGTCTGAATATATTTCCAGACGTCTGATATCAGAAAAAGAAAACAAACTGGATACTAATCAAACATCTGATAGTTTATCCAGACGTCTGGATTTTTTTCTCGATCTAAAATATTATGCCTAAATAAGTATACAGATGTCTAGATATTTTATCCACTTGTCTGAGAATTTTCTCGACCTAAAGAAATATATCTGTAGAATCATTCAAATGTCAGATATTTTATCCAGACGTCTGGATTTTTTCCCGGCCTAAAATATTATTTCTGAAGAAGTATTCAGACGTCTGGATATTTTATCCAGACGTCTGAGATTTTTCTTGGACTGAAGAAAAATATTTGAAGAAGCATTCAGACGTCTGGATATTTTATCCAGACGTTTGGCTTTTTTCTTGGCCTAAAAAATTCTATCTGAAGAAGTATTCAGACGTCTGATATTTTATTCAGACGTCCGGTGTTTTTCTTGGCATAAAACAATATGAGTTAAATAGACACAACTAGATAAAAATTATAAAATATATTTGAATGCAATCCCATAAAATAGCTTACAAACTAGCGTCAAGGTGTCTCCAATTACTACATGTGACTGGAACATGCTCTCGTACAAGTGGTCCTAAAAAAGATGATAAATGGATTGATCCTTCACCTATTAGTTTAGCATTCTCATTAAATTCAACTTCAACACGATTTGTGAAGTTTGAAGGAAGTATCTTCATTTTCGTAAGACATCTACTCTTTCTTTTCTTTGGTAGAGTTGCATTTGCATCTTCAATTGGTCCATCGGCTTCCATGTGTTATTCGTTTTGCATTGTATGGTTCTCAAATGCACTAGGATTATCTTCTACTACTTGTGGATTATTTTCTTATGCTTGTGCTCAATTATATTCTACTACTTGTGGATTATTTTCTACTGCTTGTGCTTGATTATCTTCTACTACTTGTAAATTGCCCTCGCTTTGAATGAAGTTGTCTTCAATATGCTTCTCTCGTTTATTACGCTTCATGAATACATTTTTGGTTGCTTTTTTGTTCTTGCCGTGTTATTGGCCTCATTTCCTATTACTAAAACATGAGGAAAAATATAAAATATATAGCAGATATATACAATCCAAGCACTTATGCGCTAAGGCCATCCTGAATATGCAAAACACTATATAATATCAGCTACACCTCAATATGTCATTTACAAGAAAACAACCGTGCTTTTCATAGAAAATAACGGCAGTTTGGGAGATTTTAAAACATAGAAGTACAGTTATAGCTACAACAAAATATGAGTTAGCCTAAATAATTTGTTATTTTCAGTTTGTCACCAATCTAACAGGAGTGCAAAAAGAAAAAAATATAATGAAGCGTTGGATTTCATAATGAAGTTATAACTACAAAGCACAATCTTCCCTAACATAGCATTCCCTAACATAGCTATTGATATACTACTCAAGTATTCCTTCGCAATCTTCCCAAACATAGCTAAGATCCTCAACAAAATCATCAATCTCCATATCGGTTTTTTCAAAATTTCCTGTATCATGCTAAATTCCTCAAATGAGTCATCTACATCTATTTCATGAAAACTTCTTGATAGTGTCCTCATCACAACGTACCAATTAGAATCACCATCTTCCCTTGCATAGAAAATTTGTTTTGCTTGAGATGCAAGGATATATGTATCTTTTGAAAATGAAGCTTGATTTTGTTGTAAATTGACAAGGGTAAATCCATATTCTACCTTCACGCCATTTCCTATATTTGTCCAATGACACTTAAAGACGGGAACATAAAAGGCATGATAGTCTAACAAAAATATATCGGTAAATATCCCAAAATAAGTAATCACGTCAACCACTTGGGAAATATCATTTGCGCTAGCCCTACACATGGTGGTTGCATCATAAGTGACTCCACTATTTTGAGTTTTTCTCTCAATATCTTTTGTTTGAAAACGTTCTCCATTGATGATATAACATGTACAAGACAATGCACTACTCCTTGGACCACAGGCAATCCATTTTAACATTGTGTCGTGATCGTTCGAATCATAAAGTATCTATAAATGAAAATATTATTTATGTTAGATCTCGATAATTATATATTTTAAAATTAATGAGATTATATTTTAAAATTCAACTCACCTTCTTCTTAATCCAATCGGCAAAGTTATTTGTGTGTGTTTTTCAAATTAAGGTCGCATTTTTTTCTATGCGCTTGTTTGAGTGTTGCAACTCCTCAAAATGCAAACTATTGTAAACGAAAAAAAACAGATAAGTTGCACTATAAAAAAATTGAACAATAGAACAAAATGCACTAATCACTTACTCTAAAAATGGTTCCACTATAGCCATATTCATTAGCACAGCCAAATGAGCAACTTGTTTCTCATTCTCAGACAGTGTAATTATTTTGCAAGCTGAAGTTGGTCGTACTTCAAGTATGACATCATCTTTATAATCTTCATTTTGGACTTCCTTCTCTTCTGTTTCTACTGATTTCTTTAAGAATTCATTAAAATATTTCATGCACTCCTTTGCAAGATAGGATACTGCAATACACCCCTCAGGATGTGCACTGTTTCTTACATACTGTTTTAGTGTCTTCATGTATCTTTCAAATGAGTACATCCAACGAAAATGAAATGGTTCACATAATCTGGCTTCTTTTCCAAGATGAACCATCAAGTGTATCATTATATCAAAGAACGAAGGTGGAAAATATCTTTCAAGTTCACAGAAAATTAGAATAATCTCATCATCAAGATGTTGTAGTTTTTCTCTATCAAGAACACGTTGGCATAATTTATTGAAGAACAAACATAAACGAATTATTGCTTTTCTTGGCTTCTTCGGTGACAATCCCCTTATTGCAACTGGAAATAATTGTTGCATTAGGACATGATAGTCATGTGACTTCAAACCACTAATTTTACGATCCTCCAACGATATAGATTTCTTGAAATTCGAGCAAAACCATCAGGTACCTTAAAATCATACAATCTTTTACAATTTTTTTCCTAGATTTGGACAATGTATATGGAGCTGGTGGAAGATATGTTTTTTTTCCACGAGATTGTGCATAAAGGCCACGTCGAATTCCCCACTCTTCTAACTCTTTTCTAGAATTAATTCCATCTTTCGATTTGTTATCATGCAGCATCGTGCTTATTACGCTTTGACTAACATTTTTTTTACATGAATTAAGTCTAAATTATGACGCATTGGTAGTTCCTACAAAAATCAACATGTTAAATTTCATTACTAAAGAATTGTATTATTGTTCAATAAAAAAAAAACTAACCTCCCAAAATGGTAAATCAAAGAAGATTGATCGTTTTTTCCACCTTGATAGCTCTATATTCACAAGATCACCATCTTCACCTCTATTTTTTTTATTAGTATTTTTTCTCTTCCTGCTCTCCTGCTTAATTTTTTCTTCTTACTCTTCCCCTTCTTGCTATTATATTTTCATTTTTGATTTCTTTCCCAAAATTATTTGGAAAGTTTTTCAAAATAGCATAGATGTTTCTTCCAGTCAAAACTCTAGGTCTAAGACCATTTTCTATAGTATTATCAAACCAGGGTTTTTGCTTTCTCAATGAATCTAAACGGGGTAAAAATCTCTTATGACCCATATAACTGCTCTTCCAACTATGTTTCAACCATCGATGGTGAGTATTGATACCGCAAAATAGACAACCATTTTTTTCTTTCACACAACATCCAGCAAGATTTCCATATGTTGGAAAGTCATTTATCGTCCATTGTAAAATCGCTTTCATGTTAAAAAGCGATCTACTAAAGGCATCATAAGTTTGAACTCCATTACTCTATAAGTGTTACAAGTCTTCAATTAATGGCTCCAAATATACATCAATATCATTTCCTAGTTGCTTTGGACTGGGATCAACAATGTTAAGATGATATTTTCTTTTTTCATGCATAATATTGGTGAGAGGTTGTATGTCACAAGCATTACAGGCCAACAACTATATTTGGAACTCATTATCATAAAGGATTAACACAACCGGTAGAAAGATCAAATCTTATATTGCATGGATCAGCTGCAAACGATTCCCATTTCTCATCTACTTCATTTCATGTTATTGAATCCACAAGATAACTTATTTTCCCATCATTGCCTTTGTTAGTAAAATGCCATCTTAAATCTTCTGCCACCTTTTCAGATCTAAACATTCTTCTAAATCTTGGAATGATTGGAAAATATCTCAAAACTTTAATCGGAATGCCATGCATAATTTCATTCGTACGTTCATTCTTCTTCCATCTTGATAAACCACATTTAGGACAACTTTCCAAATCATTGTACTCTCTTCTAAAAAGGCAACAATCATTTTGACAAGCATGAATTTTTTTCAAAACCCATATCAAATATTATGTGAAATTTTTTACCTCATATAATGTCTTCGGAAGTACATTATTTTTTGGCAACAATAATTGTTGCATATTTAGAAGTTTATCGAAGCTAGTATCAGATAATCCAGTCTCACATTTAAGATCATACAAGGCGAGGATGGTAGATAATTTTGTTTGATTGATACAATCAGGATACAACGAGGCTTTTGCTTCTTCCAAGTTCCTTAACAAATCATCCTCTCGAATTTGTGTGCTATATTCATCTTTATCATCATCAAAAAAAGTATAATTGATGAAATCTTCATTTTCATAATTGATAGCTTCAAATAAATCATATATGTCATCGAACTTAATATCTGTGCTTATATTTATGTGCTCACCTTGACAATACCACCTACTTGTCTTATATACATGATCCATTCCTCTTATAATCAGATGCTCAACTATAACCATCTCATATTGATGACTAAGATTTCCACAATCTAAGCAAGGACATAGATTTTTTTCTACATTTCCAGAATTTTTCATAGCGATATGCACAAACTTCCGAGCTCCTTGCTGATACTCACTACCAGTTCTTTGAAAAAAAAATTATCTTTTGGCTTTTGTCAAAATATATGATTTGATTCACAAATTACATTTATGTTGAGAATTATGTAGTTACCTATGTAGATGCACCCAATTTTTATCCATCATCATCTAACACATAAGCAAGAAAATTTCTAAAATTTGAAGTAATAGTCAATTGCTGAGTAAAAGTAAATTAACATAACTACCAAAATAAAATAGTGATATTAAATGAGACACAACAACGTATAAACTGCTAATAGCATAATCAACATTTTCAGCAAGCATAACTGATGTTAAAAAAAAAAACTGAAGATTGGCTAATCAATGAAAAAGATAAAATAATCAAGGCAATGCTTACGTTGAAACTTGAGGATGACGAAAATTGAACGGAATATATGGGTGTGAACTGAACGGAAATTCTCCACTGGAACCGATTCGCTTCCGTTATGGCAACCGAGACGTAGACCAGACCAACAGTGCAAATCGAACGGAGATTCGAAAATGGGACGCAGACCAGGCGGACGACAAAAATTCGAAGGAAAATTTGTAATTGAGTAATTAAAAATTTGGGGAATTTCATTAGGATATGCGCGGCTGAAATTAGTAAGAGTGGAGGGAAGGGAAAAAATTCCCGCTTTAATTAATCTTAGCGTTTTAACCTAAAAACCATGTACTAATGTTTGATTTTTACAATATGGAGATGAAAACGTTGTCTTTTGCAATTGTAGATAACCACTTTTCTTGTAGTGCATACCAACATGAAGTGCCAAAGCTAAAGATGCACCGAAGTTGCCGGGGGGTGTGCCCCCCATTTTACCTGAATCAGGGCCGATATGGGACCGTTTGTGGGGGGTTTTCCCCCTCGAATCCAAATTTGCTACTCTGCTGGGTTCGAACCCAACATCCTAAGTCTAGACTTCTTTCCTTCTCAGTTATTATATAATCTCCTACATCCCAACCTCTTGTTACTCATAGTGAGCCTGCAATCCATGCATAACCTCATCAATTTCCTCGCTATTAAGTAGACAAAGGGATTTCCATCTAAGAAGGCCTCTTGGCCTTCTTTATTCCTTTTAGTTTAAGAGGTATTTCTCTTCTTCCTTGCCATTGAAGATCAATTTCCTAAGTAGAAGATCGTAGGTTTGCCCCCTTCTTGGTGTGCCAAAATGTTAGCTTCAGATTTAGTCGCTAACATTAGATTTAGTTTAGATTCACATATATCATAACCAATCATAGATTCACAGATCACAGATCGCAGGATGCAACAATAAGTAAAATCATACGCAATATTTATAGTGGCTTTGCAACTTGCCTAAGTCCACTAGCAGTAGTATATCACTTAGACTACATGATTACAATTCTATGTTTGGTGTATGAATATAAAAGAGGTAAATCTAGTAATCCACAGATCCTAGGCGTTAGAGAACCAAAAAGATCCCTTTGAATGAAGTCCCTAATGATATTTATAGGTGAGGGTGAAACCAAGATCGGCATAGGGTTGGCAAAGTAGTGGAAGTGGTCGAAAACGTAGGGAAAGTGGTGTGCCATGTCATTCATGGTATTGACTCCAGATGGGGTCAACTCAGATCAACATGGTCATGTCGATCTGCATTTATGTCGTTGTACTACAAGGATGACTCACCACCTTGCATTGATCTAATTCCCAGCTTGAGTTGCTAGCTCCGATCCACTACAAAACAGGTTAAGCCAAACCTAAATGTGTTGAACGCATGTGACAATCTGGCCAATCCAATGGGAGAATCTTTAGCCAATCTAATTCAGTAAGGATAGGCCGACCTGATTCCATCTAAGAAGCAAGGTCGACCCCGGGCAAATGAGTGATTCACCCGATCCAAAGTACTGATCCGATCCAAATTGGTAAATGCTAGATGCTCTGATTCGAAAGCAAGTCACAAGGCTGATTTAAGATTCAGAGCTGATTAGGTCGATTCGATTAAGGGTATTTAATGCTTGTCGAGAGTTCCAGGTGCTCATCTAATCCATCACTTACTCCAAGCATTTCTAAGTTTGTGCAAGTCTGTGCTTGAGCTCTGAGTGATCTAATGGTCCAACACCCAATGCGTGATGGCCTTGTAAAAAAGGCAGATCAACACACACACATATACATATATATATGTGTGTATATATATATATATATATATGTGTGTGTGTGTGTATAACTAAAAATGCGAGAGATAGTATGCATTCACTCAATACCCTTTAAAGAACATGCAGATACATTGAAATTTAAGACCAGTCAAGGCATATTCCTGTTTTACTATTAATCTAACATTATATGATAATCCCATAGTTACTTAATACTTCTCTAAGGTTAGGTTGACCCATGACAAGTTAAGACCTATTCCCTAGTTAGACTCTGATTCAGTCACTTAATACCTAACAAAAAGTGGTTCCTTTCAGAAATACCATTTATTCAGGTCCTTATTTTGGCCATTTAATGCCTCATGTAGAAGACTGTGGGGCGAACGACCAGTTAATGCCTCAATTCAAGAATATGGAAGATCCAACAACCATTTAGTACTTAAATCCTTAAAGCAAACCTTTCCATCTCGTTATGGCTTATAACATACAAACTGGAAAAAGGTCGATCCTCATGCTACTTAACATAGGAAATAATACTACTACTTAGTAATTTTCAGATACTCCCCATACATATTTAATATTTGTTACCCGACATTTCATCCAGGTCATTTTTTGATGTACACACAACTTTGGTCTAGTAGTCAAAGGCCCAATAACCAGTAATAATGATTAAAATTAGCATCTGTCAAGAAGTTCCCATGACAAATGTCTTAGCGGCTCAAGAATACAAGTCACATAACTCGATAGAAGATCAAATCAAAGATGATTCTAAGGCAAATAAGCAAGGCAGAGGAGATGAGGTAATTAGGAGTCCAATGTGGTATGTTATATCCCAAGTTGGATAAATGTATATCTACATCGATTTGGATCGGTATGTCATGTACCAACCCAAATCAATGTACAAGACATATTGATCTGGGGAATAACTACAAGGAAATGTGGCATGTCTACGTTCTCCACTTCTTCTCGCATATGTGATTGTATATATATATATATGTGTGTGTGTGTGTGTGTGAGTATCCCATGCATTTGGGGGGATCTTTTGGCACTTCTCCAATTTTCCTATATATATAGCACCCTTGCTCGATTTTATGTCAATATAAAACGTGCATTTTTTAAAATCCATTATATTTAGTGAAATCTCTTCAAAGTGGACGTAGGCACTGTTGTCCGAACCATTACAATCACAGTATCAGTTTAGGTCTTCAAAGAATTCAAGTTTCCTACCCATGTTCTTTTGACAAACATTTCCTTCTGGACATTCTATCATCAGCTTTTTCCTATGATTAAGATCTTTCTTCTAAATATCCTTGGAAAGGGTAGATCTAACGATTAAGTCTGATTGCTTGTGAACATGGTGATATTACATGATATGTATGATACATGCAAGTGGTTGCAAGTGTTTCCAACTGGATGTAGTGGATGCATATACGTACGCTATGCATTATCAGTGATCCGGTAATTTGGACAACAATATATGCATATGGATGTTTGTGCATTTTACTTTACTCCTATGATTGATATAATGGATGATTATCAAACGATTGTTGCATGTGAATGATGTTTGAAGCACGCATATAGAAACTATTTGCTATCATTAAGATTTTTGCATACATTCGGATACACTACACAAGCATAATTGCATAAAAAGGTGATCAGTTGAATCAGTAGACCACGTATTCTTTTGCATTAGTTCGGTACATATACACTACACTGTTCCATAACTTCATTAAATTACATTAGAAGACTCATGGAAAATAGAAACTAATGAATGATGTCAGAGTAGATAGTTGTAGATATTTGGATGAAAACACATATTTCATTTTTCTATCCTTGGGGACCTCAGGGAGTGAAATTCTTTATGGAGGGTAGAATGTAACAATCAGAATTTTTAAAGACAGAATGTAACAACCCAATTTTTTAAACAAATAGTAATTAATTAATGAATTTATTAATTAAGAAATTAGTTGAGAAAATAAATATTAATCAGAAAAATATTGAGAATCGGGCAATGGAGTTTGCGCAATTTGGTATGTTATGAAATTCTGGTTAAGATAGACATTTGGTTTGCTGAAAACGAATTTAAAACGAAGAAGTTATGCCAGTTTCAAGTTTGAATTAAAATCAAAAAATTAGTGTGTGTGTGTGTGTGTGTATATATATAATCCAAATGTTAACTAGGATGACCTAGTCCTAACAGGTTCGAACCTTGGGTCGACCCAGACCCCAAGTGGGTTGACCCATGTATCGACCCACCTGGGTGGTAGGTTGACCAAGACAACGCAGCTAGGAATTTGTGACTGGAATAAAATGATTTAGGCTGGATGGTTTGAGATTTTTCTAATATGATGGTCTTTGAAGAAAACCTAAAATCTAACGATCCAAATCCCCTAGCTATATTATAAATATGACTCCAAACCTAAGCCTGTTTCTTTCTATTCCATTTCCTCCATTCTTTGCCTCCACCTAACACAAATTTATCCTTAAATATTTTAATGGAATTCTAGGGATAGAATTTATACACAACTTTGGAGAATATTTATAGAAAGAGATTTTCTACTGGGACTTATTGGATTCGTTCAAATTTTAGGTGATTACTTTCTATGATTACAAAATTTCTAATTAGTTGGGGCTAAATTTATACAATAGTAGCTGTAGCATTTACAGATCTGATTTTTTTTACAGTTTGTATACAAATCTAGTTTATTTGTGGTTTATTTACAGGTTCAATTATTCTTAATTCATTTTCTGTAAATTCTTCTTCTTAACCCTACAGATTCAGTATAACCCATATTCAGATTTCTATGAGTATATTTCAGTAATTACAAGATTTATTAAAAATTGGGGTTTTCCTTGATTGTATAATAAGTTGTAGATTTCTTCTGATTTCTATTTTACTTTCTATTAATAATCTATGTAATCTGATTACTTTTCCATCCTTTCTTCTTTTTGATTTAGTAATCTATTCTTGTGACACCCCACATCCCTTATTGTCACCCATAAGAGGATGCGTTAAGTTTTGTGAAGAGCATAGGTATAAAGTAACAACACATGGGCTAAAATTCATAAGACAGAAATGTAAAACACAGCAAAAACTTTTTAAAACATTATTATAAACTTGAGCAAATCAACTCACAACATTGAATACAATTCAAAATACCATGGAATCATCATCATAAGCAAGCAAACTGTCTCGTGGAAAAACATTAGAGTATGATAGTAAAACCACAAAAATTACCCCTCTCATAAGTCATTACAATAGTAAGAAAGCAAGCGCTAAAGCAATACATGAAACTAGAAATAGTCTGAATCCAAGCTGGGCCAAAAGACCAAAAGTCACTGTTGTGTTCCTCCACCTTGAGGAATTGGGGGAAGGAAGAGAGAAGGAGAAAACAAACGAGGTCAGACATAAGTCTGGCGAGTTCTAGTAATTTTCTAGCATGAGCATAATATAAGGAAGTATTTGACAGATGAATAGTAATTAACAATAAAGTATAGTAAAGAAGAAAACACGAAATAAGATAGGCTTCTCATTCATATCCGAAAATTTCCGCACCAACTACCAAAATATCATAATTAGGCTTCACCTTTCTACCCATTGATCATCTTCTTTACCCAAATGTGAATAACCTGTGCCAACTATGGAATTCGGGGTTATCAATCCCGAACCCAACAACTAAAAAGACACAACATTAATCACAGGCGTTGCAATGTCTTATCTTCCCCAATCGGAACAACGCACGCTTATGGTCCTGCCAAACGCGCTTGTACCCACCTCGTTCGAACCACTTGCTATCCAGTCCAGTAAAGCATGCCCTAGCCTCTACCTAGTGCGATACGCCGTGATAAAAAGTGGATACTGACTAATACGGGTTCCCAAACAAAATGCACTTGACACAAGTCACCCCTAGACTTGATCCCCGATTTATAACTAGGATTTCTACGAGCCCCATATATCCTACTGGAATGGACCTCCTTTAGCTTATTAATCTCACAAATTTAACTTAACTCATTTAAGTTCATTAATAATCCCACTATAACCACATGTTATATTCTAGATTGTAATTAACATTTCTAATTAAATGTAATCATTTTATACAACTCTTCCCCATGTCACTTATTATCCAATTAAGTGCAACCTATTCCAGTTGACATGTTTTTCAATTATATGTTACTTAACATTCAATTAAGTGCAATTTATTCCAATTCATAAATCTGAATATTCTTCATTTAAGATTTATCCCAATTTACAGTCCGTTACTTGAATATAATATTCACCAATTCTCAATATGCCCAAAGTCCCCCTTTTGACATTCTTTCAATATTATTCCAATTTTTACGCAGATTAAACGATAAAGGCCTAGGCTCTCATTAGCCTAGGCTTAGCTTAAAAACGAATAAAAAGGAGAAATTGGTCTAGGCTACTCGTAAGGCCTAGATTCAGAAACATACAAAATAAAATAGGGTATTGCAAGACTGTAAATAAGAAAATGGTAGAGAAAGGGAAAAAGAAGACGAATAACTTGCAAATAACTAAACAACTGAAAGGAATAAACATAGGCAATGAATAGACTGAATAATTATTTTACAGAAAACAAACTTACAAACATTGCAAATGTAAAACTTGAAGATCCAAACTATTTTACTTTCTCAATCCTTCTTATATAAATAGCTAATCTAAAAATTATATCAAAAACTCATAGGGAAAGATTGCGAATCTAGAAAAATGCCTTGGAAGATGAAGAATAATCCTTTCAGATATGCAATTTGACATCACTCTGACTTATTCCCCAATTTTATTTCATTTTAGAGCATAATGGAGTGGAGGATAAGAAAATGAAGAAGAAAAGATGTAGGTGAAAATTGAGGAGTAGAAGCCAATTTATAAGTGCAGAAGAATTATTCAGACCTCAGGATTTTAGGTTTTTAATCTCATCCCATAAAGACACATCAGCAATACATCAGCAAAGAAGACTCTAGAAGACACATAGCAGGCTCGACATCGTGCCAGGCAAGAAATTGTGCCTGGCTCGTATTGGGTCGACCCGCCTCCTATGTGGGTCGACCCACATGGGTCATGGGTCAACACAGGGGTCAACCCAGTTAAAGGATGGTTCGCCCAATCATACCATTGATTAAGTTTATTTATTTATTTAAATTTATATTTTAAATTTCAAATTATAACTGACTATAACTTGTTCTTTTTTCATCTATTTTACGCAAACTAAAAGTCTATCAAAACCAGAATTTCGTAACGGATTTAACAGTGAAAAACTTTTTTCCCAATTCTGAATATTATTTTAATTAATATTTGTTTTATTACTCTTTTATTTAATTATTGTTTATTAAAATTTGGGGTGTTATATTCTCCCATCCTTAAAGGATTTCATCCCTGAATTCTCCATGGCTAGAAGAAAGTTATGAATGTTATCAACCATTATCTACACCCATCTACTCATCCATCAACCACAATCATCCATTGTCCTTAGAATTTCTAATGCTTTGTATGAACGTATGCAAAGGTGTTGTGTATATGTTGCTAAGCTAATGCAAAAATTAGGTGGCCTACTGATTCAGTTGACCTCCTTAATGCAATTCATGTCTGTGTCATGCGTCCAATATGTATGCTAGAGAATCCAATGATACATATAAATTTTATATGTGTGCAACTACCATTCATCAAAATGCAACATCCAGGTGATGATTCAACCATTTTTCATACATATTTAAAATAAATTAAAATGCGCACTGTAACAACCCTCTCATTCCACGATAATAGATTTAAATATTTTATTTAAATATATCATCGTATCTAATGTGTCACTCAAAATGTCATTTTCCACAAACGATAAAATTAGGATTCGGGACCACTTCCATTGAGTCCGGATCATCGTTTAAGACCTTTTTGACTATAAGCATCGATACCATTTGAGTTAGTGAAATTTGGTTGTTTTCTCATTTGAATGTAAGACTAAAATATCACTTTTCACATACGAATGAATTTGGACTCGAAACCACTTCCATCGGGTTCAGAAAGTCGTTTAGGCGTTTGAAAACTATAAGGTTCGATATGTTCCGAGTTTCGGAAATTTAGGACTTTGGGCAAGGGCTTGGTTGAGCTAACCTAGCTCATCATATAACTCACCTAGCTCCCTCCTCCTTCATTCATTCTTCCTCATACTTCACAAAATAGAAAATGGGGATTAGGAAAGGGAAATAGAAATACCCTAAGCTAGGGCTTTCAATCTAGAGCTCAATTCTTGTGCAAATCCAATTCTAAGACATGGGTAAGCTCTGTCTACTCGTTCTCTACCTTTCTCTCCTCTCAATTTAGGATTTTTATGATGTTCAACATCCATGAGTCTTCATATGTGTTCGTGAGGTGACTAGAGAGGAGTGGTTGAAGAAAGAAAGCTTCTTTGCTTGGATTTGTGCTTGTTCTTACTTGTTGGAGCTTGTTCTTGTCATTCAAGAGCCAAAGGTGAGTTATTTTTGAACTCACATCTATGCCACAAGCCATTGGCTTGTACAAGTGTAATTTAGTGTTCATATGAGTTTGCATGTGCTTGTGAATTGGTTAGGTTAGAGTAGCTTAGCCGATTCCCTATTTTATGTTTCATTGAGTTGACAACTTATGATATGGTTTGTTAAAATGATCTAGTGCTTATACTATGAGTTGATTTGGTGATGATTGTGAAGCTCTGTTGCCCCCGGCAAGTCTCTAAGTCTTCACAAGTCGCTTGAGTCGTTTCGTTGTGCTTTGGTTTGGAATTTAGTTCATATTGACTTCATAAACCGAATCATTGCAATCTTATGTACATGTGTTTTTCACATGACCAATACACATGATTTGAATCGATTAAGTGGTGTCGTGAAGTGCCATTGTCGTACATGACAAGTTTTAAGACTTCATAATTCGCTTATATCACATTTATTCATTTTGGTTTGGAAATTTGGTTCGTTTAGAACCTATAATCATAATCCATGCATTCGAGCTTTGCGAGTTGATACGGTGGATCGACGAGGCCTCATTGACGTCCCGAAGAAGTCACGAGCCTCGACGATCGGCGCCGGGTACTCACGGTGGAGCAAATCCCCCTAGGTTCGACCTGGGCAACGGCCCAGGTCAGGACCGGTCGACCGGTCCAAATCAGGGCGGTCGACCGGTTTTCTTTCTATGTGAAAATGGTCGACCACCCCAATTGGCTGGTCGACCAGTCTTGGTTCAGCCAGGGCAATAGCCGAGCCTAGAACAGGTTTGGCTGAACCTGGGCAATTTTGCCCAGGCCCGACTCTGTTTCGATCGTGCGCTCCCGCGCACGATCCCGCTTGTCTCCGGACTATTTCTCGACCTTTCCATATACGTCAATGGGCTTTGAATTCATCGGAGATCATCGTCGTTGCTACGTATAATTGCTTGTGGGTTTATGATTTATGATTTACGATCTACATTTATGATTTCTATGTTCTCTTTGCTACGGCGACGTTATGAATAATTAAACCACAATGGATAATGGGGTTATATATTGTCAGTGGATATCGAACCAATGTTTAATCAGTTTTTAAATTCAAACCCTTTTAAAATGAATTCGGTTTCTAAACCCGTTTCTCATTCTATTTATTTATATGCGATTCCTTATCCTATCGATCAGATGAGAAATTTAGTTTATTTACCTTAGTAAAACTAAGGACTATGACCCCTTATATGTTTACTTCGGCGAATAACTCTTGGACTTGTGCGTTCGAACACGTGTGGTGACTTTCTCTGTTTTGAATAGAAACCAACTACAGGTTCGTAAATATTCGAGAATAACATGTGGTTATGGGACACATCGCTATTTCCTTATATCAATTAGCTCGGAGTAATTTCTATCCACACGGATCGATGTGATCCTTTATGACTTGTGTTCTGTGGTCCTCGATCGCCCTAGTGGGATATACGATTCTTGGATTTCATCTATGGGACCTCGGTCCAACTTTCATGATTTTTGTTTTGAGGATGAACCAAAAACGGGTTCGTAAATATTCGAGAATAGCGAGTGGTTATAGGACATTTAGCTATTTTCTTATATTAACTATCTCGACATAATTCATACTCACCCGGAACCATGGTATCCGCTTCTATGACATAGTTGTTTGGTTTGCGATCACCCGAGTGGGAATATACGATTTGTAACCTTCATCTATAGGACTTCGGTCCAACTTTCTATGATTTTCTATGATTTATGTTTTCCTCTCTCTGGGATCACAACCCGGGCACCTTGGGGAGCTTCGGCTCCTGGCACTGTGGATTTATGTTTTCCTCTCTCTGGGGTCACAACCCGGACACCGTGGGGAGCTTTGGCTCCCGGCACTTTGGATGGGTTTGCTACCTAGAGATCTCATCTCATCTATGAACAGGCCTTCCCCCTACATGATTTATGACTTATGATTTATGATTACCTTGATGATTTATGATTACTTGATGATTTATGATTACCTTGATGATTTATGATTACCTTATGATTTATGATTACCATGATGATTTATGATTACTTGATGATTTACGATTACTTGATGATTTATGATTACTTGATGATTTACGATTACTTAATGATTTATGATTACTTGATGATTTATGATTATTGGAATGTTGCATTCTACATTAGCTAGGAGATTACTTGGAGATAGTTGTGTTGACATGCCATGTTTCATATTTAGTTATGATAGATGTTATTAGTAGAATCATGGCATCCTGCGATATATCTCTTTTTATCTCGGTTTATTTGATGAGTACATCTAGATTGATCCGTTTATTGTTTATTTTCTTATAAATAATACTCGGTTTAGACCGAGTCATTTTAGGTACTCCTCTGGCTCTCTTCGTAGGATTGATCTTCCACTTTCAGCTTACTACTCTGTCTCTGCAGTTTTATGTACTGTTGACCTATGACATTATTTGTTGTGTACATATCCTTTTATTTAGATCATGGTGCATGTATCTGTTCTTATGGGTTTAGTGGATCTTTGTTGACCACTAGCTTGTTGTACACATTCTTAGTTTATTCATATCTGTTCCGCCTTTGTGATATGATTATTCTGTGTCTGGCTTTGAGATATACCATATTTATATTGTTGTTGTTGTCTATTTTATACTGCTTTCCGGATTTCTTATATTCGTTGTGTAGTTGCCCTATGTGCCGAATGGTCATGTCGAAATTTTAATCGGTATCAGAATTCGATGTGCATTCCTTACGTGGAGCAATTATACAATCGGTCGCTCCTCACAAACCTCATTCTCCAATATGTTCTACGATATTTCTCTGAAATGAACTGGAGATAGTAGGTATAGAGGCATGGTGTTACAGTTGGTATCAGAGCCAACTTTCCGGAACAATGTAAGATAGTATGACGATGGTATTGTCTTGAGCCTCTCTCGGGAATCGTGCTTTAGGGTTTTAGTTAGAGTCTTAAGACCGATCATAGCTTATCTTCCTATACGATTCCATTTCGATTGAATTTGCATTCAACTTGAGAATAACTTTTCCCTTCTTCTTTTTCCTTAAAGAAGTGAAATAGTTGGTCGTAGCGAGTGCCGGATCACCCAGTGTACCTCCTACGGAGGGGTGTTTGAGTATCTAGTGTCCTATTTTTGGTCCTTTAGAATAGTTATCGACTCATTCTCTTTCGGGTTGATTTCTATAGTTCATCTAGGCCTGTGCACTCTAGTGGTGCTTCTGTTTCATTCTTTGACCGAGTTGTGAATCGATGTCTGTTTTTGTATGAATCACATTATTACAACGTAAATGTCCAGTTGTCGATCGCTTCAGTGATCGTATTTTGACACTGTCATGACTACTTCAATTGTACGAGATATTTAATTAAACGCCTTAGTAAACATGAGGACTATGGACCCTTGTGTTTGCTTTGACGGATTATTACCGGACTTGTGCATTTGAAAACTATTGTGTATCATACTTATCTTGTTGATCGTTTATGATCCTTGTAGTTGATTGATCATTGGATATCTTTCTCATGCGTCGTTATGCACGTGGTCAGCACCTTTGATCCTGATATTTCTTGATTTCTAATAAAGATTGTTTCGTACGTCGTTATATAACTAACATGGTCTATTGATCACTTGTCGGTCGGTATGGAGATACCATGTCCTTGTGACTAAAACTACTCCCTTGTTGTCAGCTATGTAGTTCTAGTTCGGTGTGAGATCACCAAGCTTTCGGGCTAAAACAACTCATTTGTTACCTCGTTGCGTTTCAAACATAAGATCAAGAATGAGGGAAAGCATCCCGCTTCTTGTGATCCCTCTTCTTGAGTCAGGGTACATGTCATTAATTTCTTAATGTCGTTTACCTTGTTCAAAGATTATTTTATTTATGTTCTTTTAATATACGTCGATCGTGCTCTTCGTTATCAAAAGATATCATTTGTGTTTAATTCGTAAGTTGATAAAGGAATTTTATTTCTTTTGTGCCATCTTGAATGATCTATTGACTTTTTATATTTTCGCAAGATTTGCGTGAACTTTAGAAATTTGGAGGAATTTCTTGTTTTAACTTGTCCATTGGGTGCGTTAAGGATCTCGAACGAGACATGGGATGCCGTGTTGTAGATCGGAATTCCTAAACACCATTATGTGACACTCCGACATTTGAAATGATCGCTAAAATTAAATTAACCTTTAGTAAGTTAATCAAAATAATGATATTTTGGATATTTGCGATTTTTTTTCGAAATCGGTTGTTATTTTCTAGATAATTTTTTCTAGATTTTCTTTAAGTAATTTCAAGAATTCGAGTTGTTCAAGATTTTTATTTAGAAATTATCTTGAATCTTTTCTTTGTGTAAATTAAATAAGTTCAGGAACAACCCAAAAGGTTATTTATTTATGTCTCTTGTTTTCGTATTTCAGATCTTTTATTTTCGAGATTTCCAACAAATAAGGAATCTCGCCTAATTCCTGATCCTTGTTTTGATTTGTTAAAGAGAATTTAGTGTTCTTGTGATTCCATGGGTCTCCTTATTTTCTCTAGTGAACGATCACTCGAGAGAATGGGAATTCCGTGGGAAGGGGAAATTTGAGTGTTTGCGATTCGCGGTGAACTCCATAATTCCTTCTTTGAATCTATGATCTAGTCGATCATCCGGAAGTGTTATAGTCAATTCACTTATGGACTTAGCCATGCGTTGTTATTAGAAATGAATATCGAAAGGATGAGCTCTTTTGATAATCCTCCTTTGTTTGTTTGGATCATTTGGATTGACAATTGTCTCCGCGCATTTGTTAAACCTTGTCAATCTAAATTTTGGGGATTACGACCTCTTTGGGTTAATCCATCTTGTTATGGAAATTTTCGATTGCTTCTTTGATTAATTGTTGATGTTTTTGCGATTTGAGGTTTTTAGCTGAAAATTATCTTAAATCATGTTGTTCTGAAGTGGTAAGTTGTGCACTACTTATCCATCATCTCCTTGATGTTTCTGATTTTCTAAAATTGATACTCAAGTTCCTGAATGTTGGGAATTTCATATAATTCGTAATGATTCGTCTTTATGGTTCTAAATGAGATTTAGTACCTGGTTAGAAATCGATTTCTCGAGTAGTTCATTGGTATTCCGTTACCAATCTTTGATGATTTACGTTTTGAGGACGAACCGACAACGGGTTCGTAAATATTCGAGAATAGCGAGCGGTTATGGGACATTTAGCTATTTTCTTATATTAACTATATCGCTGTAATTCATACTCACCCAGATCCACGGTATCCGCTTCTATGACATAGTTGTTTGGTTCGCGGTCGCCCGAGTGGGAATATATGATTTGTGACCTTCATCTATGGGACTTCGGTCCAACTTTCTATGATTTCCTATGTCCTCTCTCCGGGGTCACAACCCGGGCACCGTGGGGAGCTTCGGCTCCCAGCACCGTGGATTTATGTTTTCCTCTCTTCGGGGTCACAACCCGGGCACCGTGGGGAGCTTCGGCTCCCGGCAATGTGGATGGGTTCGCTACCTAGAGATCTCATCTCATCTATGAACAGGCCTGCCCCCTTTATGATTTATGACTTATGATTTATGATTACCTTGATGATTTATGATTACTTGATGATTTATGATTACTTGATGATTTACGATTACTTAATGATTTATGATTACTTGATGATTTATGATTACTGGAATGTTGCATTCTACATTAGCTAGGAGATTACTTAGAGATAGTTGTGTTGACATGCCATGTTTCATATTTAGTTATGATTAGATGTTATTAGTAGAATCATGTCATCCTGCGATATTTCTCTTTTTATCTTGGTTTATTTGATGAGTACAGCTAGACTGATCTTTATTTTTTATTTTCTTATAAATAATACTCGGGTCAGACCGAGTCATTTTAGGTACTCCTCTGGCTCTCTTCGCAGGATTGATCTTCTGCTTTCATCTTGCTACTCTGTGTCCGCAGTTTTATGTATTGTTGTACCTATGACATTATCTTGTTGTGTACATGTCCTTTTATTTAGATCATGGTGCATGTATCTGTTTTTTTGGGTTTAGTGGATCTTTGTTGACCACTAGCTTGTTGTACACATTCTTGGTTTATTCATATATTTTCCGCCTTTGTGATATGATTATTCTGTTTCTAGATTTGAGATATACCGTATTTATATTGTTGTTGTTGTCTATTTTATACTGCTTTCTGGATTGCATATAGTCGTTATGTAGTTGCCCCGTGTGCTGAATGGTCATGTCGAAATTTTAATTGGTATCATAATTCGATGTGCATTCCTCACGTGGAGCAATTATACAATCGGTCGCTCCTCGCAAACCTCGTTCTCCGTTATGGTCTACGACATTTCTCTGAAATGAACTGGACGATAGTGGGTATAGAGGCGGGGCATTGCGCGCACACGTCCATATGCAATATGTAAGTGTCCTAGTTCATACGATCCCTAATCTGGTGCCTGGTATGTGTATATGTATCCTCTGCATCCACTTGCATCCACGTGAATCCATTTAGTCATTACATGTTCTATTAACATGTTTTAAGCCATTTCCTACCATCCATAGGATTCTACCTAGGATTCAAGATTCAAATGATAGGAAAATAGATTCAAATTCAAAGCTTAGAAAAGAATTAAGAGCGTAATCTCAAAAAGCGAAAGAGAAGAGCAAATCCCATCTTCAGGCTCCCAAGCCGCGTCGTCCCTATCTTCTCCCCCCGAATCTTGACTAGCTTGATCTCCTTATTCTATTGCTTCTTAACCTCAGATCCTAGTATCCGAGTAGGAACCCTTTCAACTGTTGCCTCCCTCTCTACCTCAATATCCTCAAGGGTACTCGACTCTACTACTACTGCAAAATCATGTGGACACTTCCTCAATTGTGAAACATGGAATACATCATGAACTCGTGCCAGTCTCTCTGGTAGTCTAATTCTGTAGTCCATCTGGCATATCCTCTCTACTATAGAGAATGGTCGTACAAACCACGGCGCCAGCTTACCTACCGAGCCGAACCGAACAACACCCGTTAAAGGTGACACCTTAACAATGGTCATATCTTCTACTCAAACTCTAGGTCGATCATCCTCTGATTTGCATATGACTTCTGCCTGTCCCGAGCTGCTTTCATCCGCCTCCGAATCAAGTCTATCTTATCTGAGGTCTCTCCAACCATCTAAGGTCCAAGTAGAAGTCTGTTCGTAGACTTCCACTAACGTGTAGGTGATCTGCAGGTTCGTCCATAAATTGCCTCAAAGGGAGGCATACCAATACTCATTTGACAACTATTATTGTATGCGAACTCTACCAACGGAATATGCTCCTCCCAAATACCTCCGAAGTCTAGGATACATAGCCTCAATAAATCCTCGATAGTTCTATTAACCATCTCTGTATGTCCATCCATCTAAGGGTGATAATCGGTACTAAGTAGTTGTGTCCCTAATGCCTCCTGCAGGCTCCTGCAAAACTCACTCGTAAAGATGGGGTCTCGGTCACTAACAATATTAGAGGGTGCTCCATGAAGTCGGACGGACTCTCTAAAATATACCAATGCCAACCAAGCTACCATCCTCTTGCTCTTGACTAGGATAAAGTGAGTGCTCTTAGTCAATCTGTCAACTATAACCCAAATAATGGTGTTGCATTTCCTCGATATGGGAAACCCATCTATAAAGTCCACAAAGACGCCCTCCCACTTCCATTGCGGTATGTCTAGAGGTTGAAGCCATCCACCAGGCTTCCTCTGCTCAGCCTTCACTCACTGACAAGTGATACAATGAGCTACATACACTACCATGTCCTTCTTCATCCAATCCAATGAAAAACCATACTTATGTCTCTATACATCTTATCACCACCCGGATGGGTAGTCATCCGAGAGTGATGAGCCTTCTCTAGAATCAATCTCAACAAATCATCTACTCTAGGCACAGTCTCCCATCTCGATGTAGCCACCCCCTCTCATCCACAGAATACCTAGCAAGGTGACTAGAGATCTCTCCTACATTGAGTCAGTCCATGATGTCCACTAACTATCGATGCTCGTGATGACTGGATACAGCACGCTTTAAAAGAGTGGGTCGCACCTTCAACGATGCAAATAATCCAGGTGCAAAAATCGTAGATGGTCTAAAATCAAATGATGAGATGAAATCCAAGCTCTGCCACTCTACGAATAATGGAATCAAAGCCATCCTCTACCTACTCGATGCGTCTGCTACTACATTCCCTTTCTCTGGGGTATATGCTATCTCGAAATCATAAGACGCGAGGAACTCCATCCAACGTTGTTGGCAAAAATTAAGATCTTCTTGCGAGAATAAGTACTTGAGCGACTTATGATCCGTATAAAGCTTGAAACTCTCACCTAGTAAATAATGTCTCCAAGACTTGAGCGCAAACACTATCGCTGCCAGCTCCAAATCAAGCGTAGGGTAGTTCTTTTTATGTACCCTCAACTACCTACTCCCATAGCAAGCAACCCTACCTTCCTGCATCAACACTGCACCTAAACCCATGCCACAAGGACCCATATAAATGGTAAACATCTTCGTACCATTAGGAAATTCAAAACCGAAGTTGATGTAAGCGATTTCTTCAATCTCAAGAATGCATCCTCACATTCTACGTCCCAAGCAAAAACTAGGTTCTTTTTTGTTAGACGGGTAAGCAGAGTGAGATCCGAGAAAAATCCTTAATGAACTTCCTGTAGTATCCCGCCAATCCCAAGAAACTCCTAGCCTTTGTCGCATTCTTAGGGGCTTGCCAATTCTAAACTACAACAACCTTAGCGGGGTCCACCGCTATACCATCTCTAGAGACAACATTCCCCAAGAACCTTACTTCCTTCCACCAGAAATGGCAGTTAGATAACTTGGCCTTCAGCTGATGTGCTCGGAAAGTACGGAGGACCTCTCCCAAGTGCATGGCATGCTCTTCCTCGCTTCTCGAGAAAACCAAGATATCATCAACAAATACCACCACAAACTTGTTCAGGTACTCCCTAAATATCTGTCTCATTAAATCCACAAAGTACGCGGTTGCATTGGTTAGCCCAAAAGGCATAACCAGCCACCCAAAGAATCTGTCGGGAGTCCTAAAAGAAGTCTTGTTTATGCTATCATCTGCTACTCTAAGACGACGAAAACCTATGGCTAAATCTAACTGCGAGGAAACCGGAGCACCCACTAACTGGTCAAACAAGTCATCAGTCCGTGGGAGTGGGTGTCTATTCCTCTTAGTGTAAGTTTATTCAACTCCCTATAGTCCACATATAGACGGAGAGAGTCATCTACTTTGGTCGCAAAGACGACTAGTGCTTCCCACTTAGAAATGCTCCGTCTAATAAATCCTTTTTTGAAAACCTCACCCACTTACTTACTAAGTTCCCTCCTCTCTCTAGGAGCCATGTGGCGCATTGGGTGGTAACCCTCTCACCTCCTCGAACACGTCCGAAAAGTCTCTAACTATGGGTACCAAACTGAGATCATCAATAAAAGCATCTAGGGAATCTAAGGAACTGAGAATAACTGACCCTCGCGGGTCGCAAGAAATCTCGAAAGTCCTACCATGGAATGTCAAAATTCTAAAAACTCTCCTCTCACAATCAAAGACGGCACCATACATGGCCAGCCAATCCATCCCTAGAATAAGCACGTAACCCATAAAATCCAATACATATGTCTCACACTCAAACTCGATGCCAAGAATAGAAATCCACAAACCCTACACAACATAGACAGGTGAGTTGTACTTCCTATGAGGTTTGAGACAACTACTGGATTAGAAACTATAGAAGTATCTTGTAACAACCCGTATTTTCAATAACCTGTTATAACATAAATCGAGGCAGAATTTAATTCTAAAATCTGAATCAAGGGAAACGGGCTATGCCATTGCGTTCGTCTCGGAACAATACGCGAAATAGAGTCCGAGTTTTCGAAAATCGGAGTCCGTATGACCCAGTTAAGGCCCATAGAAGTTTTCAGAAATTTCCATGTAAAAAACAGATTTAAATTTTAAATTAAAAACAAGGATTAGGGCTAAGTGGCGTCAGGCGGGAAAACTCCCGCCAAGACCCCCATGTCGACAGGCATGTCGACAGGGGTCTAAGGGTGTCGACTGCCCTGTCGACACAGGGTGGCCGGGCAGTTTTGCCTGGCGCACCATTTTGGGTCTTGGTCTGGTCTTGTGGCTTGGTTCTAGAGAATTCCGAAATCTGACGGACCTAAACTAACCTAGGGTTAATCCTAGGGCTAAAAACACTTTAATCTTCTATAAATAAGACCCTAATCCTACCCTAAAACCCCATTATTCATTCTAGCAACCAAACTATGTCAAATTGAATTCTCAAATGGCCTCCACCTAAAAACCCTAGCCTCCATCCTCTTCAAAAATCATTCCTATGAAGATTTTGATGTTCATACAAGCATTTCTAAGTTGTATGAATGATCATTAGCTTGCATACATCATCAAGTTGCAAGCTTTAATTGCTAAGCTAGAGTTTTTGGGATTTTTGTTAATTGGAGCTTTGTTTTGGTTTTTTATATGCTTTCATAAAGGGCTTCTCAATCTTTATTAGTAGATTTGTGTCTTCATAATATTTGTAAGCCCTCTTACCTTCATTTTAGAAACTCTAAAGTTAATATGTGATGAAAGTTGGGATTTATGCATGTTTAATAAGTTATGCATGCTTATGCGAGTTCACTATGCTATGTTATGCATGTTTAGTAAGTTATGCATGCTTATGCGAGTTCACTATGCTATGTTACACATGTTTGATAAGTTATGCATGTTTATGCAAGTTCACTATGCCATGATTTGCAAGTTTAACAAGTTATGCATGTTTATGCAAGTTCACTAGGCCATGATTTGCAAGTTTAACAAGTTATGCATGTTTATGCAAGTTCACTAGGCCATGATTTGCAAGTTTAACAAGTTATGCATGTTTATGCAAGTTCACTAGGCCATGATTTGCAAGTTTAACAAGTTATGCATGTTTATGCAAGTTCACTATGCTAAGTTATGCAAGTCCAACATGTTATGCATGTTTATTATGATATGTAAGATTTATCATGTATGTTGTGCCAAGTTCCCTCTTTCTATCCTTTATGCGTTATGACGAATATGTAAGCGATAGAATGACGTTGGGGGTTTTTTGGTAAAACTTAAAATACATGAAAATATAAGATTGGGAATTTACCTATTATGTAACAACCCGTATTTTCAATAACCTGTAATAACATAAATCGAGGCAGAATTTAATTCTAAAATGGGAATCAAGGGAAACGGGCTATGCCATTGTGTTCGTCTCGGAAAAATACGCGAAATAGAGTCCGAGTTTTCGAAAATCGGAGTCCGTATGACCAAGATATGGCCTCGCGAAGTTTCACGAAAATTCCCAAATTAAAGTATACTTAATTAAGTGAAATGGGTTGTGTAGATATATATATATATATATATATATATATATATATATATATATATATATATATAATTGAAAATTTAATAAATAAATATGCAAAAATGCTCAAAACAGCGAATTGGGAGAGGGGAATAACCGAACCGGCCGATTTTTGAAGTCGACCCGAGCCCGCTGGGTCGACTAGGGGTTAATCCAGGGTGTTTGGCTGTCAACCCGTGGGCCGATTCGCTCAAGTGCAGATTTTGCATTTGAATGGTTCTCATGGTCCATCTTTAATCTAAAGGCCCTAGATGGTTCCTACACTTGACTTCTTCCCCAAGACATGCTTTGATGGCTTGGATTGAATCTAGGGTTAATCCTATGGCCTAAAACACTTGCCTAATCTATAAATAAGACCCTAACCTACCCTAATTCATTCATAATTAAACCTAGTGACTAAACTATGGCAAAATGCTAGCTCTCATGGCCTCCACTAATTTTATGAAGAGGGTTGCATACTAATCACTCTCTAATCAACTTCTAATCCCTTCTTAGCATCTTAATCTTCTTCATTTGGTGTTCAAAGTTGCTAGTTGTGAGTTTCTATCACTTTGATGATCTTTTGGTAAACTAATTAGATGAGATGTGATGAGATTTATGGTTTTGTATGTGGGTTAATGAGCTTTGAATCATATGATATGATGTTAGCATTAATCTTATGTTTATGCATGTTGAGTATGTAAGCTTATGCAAGTTTAATATGATGTATGTTATGTTTGCATGATGCTAAATATGCAAGTTGTGGGCTATGTAATCATATGCATGTTATGCAAGTTCATGGTAATATGCTATGCAAGTTACATGTTTGTTAATATGCAAGTTACATGTTTGTTAATATGCAAGTTACATGTATGTAAATATGCAAGTTACATGTTTGTTAATATGCAAGTTACATGTTTGTTAATATGCAAGTTACATGTTTGTTAATATGCAAGTTACATGTATGTAAATATGCAAGTTACATGTTTCTTTATATGCAAGTTACATGTTTGTTAATATGCGAGTTACATGTATGTAAATATGCAAGTTACATGTTTATTAATATGCAAGTTCATGATGACACATTATGCAAGTCTATAAGCTAATATGCAAGTTTGTTATGCAAAATGAATATGTAAGTTATGTGACATATTATATGCAAGTTATGTGACATGTTATGCAAGTTCATATGCAAGTTATGTGTTTGTTAATATGCAAGATGGCACCTTTGAAACATGTTCATTCATATGCAAGTTGACACCTTTTATATGTGTTATATCATGAACGAAATTACGTGGGAACGATGGGGTAATTAAATGCATAAGTTAATAAGATTGTGTGAAATTAATATAATTATGCATAACACAACATAAATAAACATAGTATGGGAATTTGCCTATTTGGTTAGGTGTACCCATACTATGTGTTGGGAATTTACCTATTGAGTTAGGTCTACCCCATGGGAATTTACCTATTAAGTTAGGTCTACCCATGTTAAGAAAACTTGATTAATTAGGGATAATTAATATAAAATTATGAGGGTGATTAATTAGGTGTAATTAATTGACTAAGACACGAGGTTGGACTCAGTTGTAGCGTAAAACTGCCCGGACCCAACCGGCTTAACCAGTTGCTACAAATGTTAGCCCAATGTGAGAGGTCTTAGGCACAAACTAAATACGTAATTAATGTAAAGACACGAGGTTAGACTCTGTTATGACATAAGGCTGCCCGGACCCAACCGGCTTAACCAGCGGTCATAAAAGACAGTCTAATGTGAGAGGTCTTTACAAAGGTTACGTTCTTAATTAATTAATTAAGAAACACTTAACCACATTAGCATGTAGAGGGACATGAGGGGTTAAGTGGGTGCCTCGGGTGGCATGAGAAAATCTAGTGGTTGCCTTGGGTGGCAATAGAAAATACGATTAGAATACTTAACCAAAATAGAACATGTAATTAAAACATGATTAAAGGGTTAAGTGGGATATACTAGAAAAAGGGACAAGCTTAGGTGGGTAGCTTGTGGAGGCCCATTTCAACCAGTAACCCATACGTATCTTTGTGGGCTCGACCCATGTCGAGGACGGGACACGCATACTGGGCTTGACTGTAAGAGGCAAACGGGTTAGCGGTGGCAACGCAAGTCCAACGGGCTTCATATGCGTGAGTGGGCCCGGGCTGGTAGGTAAGCCGTTGTTGCATCGAGTAGATATAAGCCGTGCACCTTTAGTTTCATCAGGTTGCCACATTGGGGAATGATACATCCCACGGTGGGGCCAACACGGGTATCTACGTTAGGGAGCCGATCGAATGGGAAGTAGTGTGTACACCTAGTGGATTGTAGGGCCCCGTGGCGCCTACTTGGTCACCTAGGGGTACGCAGGTACTAATTAGTAAATTTTATAAGTCCTTGGGTGGGATCAACCTTTAAGTTAGGAACGACTGGTGTGGTGCAGTTTAGTAATTTACCTTAGGGAGGGTAGATGCGTCTTTATCCTTTATCTTCGTTTAGTTGACTGCTTAGGGTAGCCATTCATCCCTATATGTTACCGTATATCAGTTTATGTCTTCTCTGGTTACTTTAACGATTGTATTGTTAAAGTTATAGGACTCGCTCAGACTTATGTCTGACCCTGTTGTTTTTATCTTTTTCCCAACCCTCAGGTCCTACGGTGGATCCTAGCAGTAGTGGAGCTTGATCGGATTGCTGTTCCAGTCTTTAGGAGCTTGGATAGATGTAAAGCTCCAGTTATCCAGTTATCTTTTCTTTTGTTTGGCTATTGTATGAGAGTGGGATTATGTACTTCTTTATTTTGATGGATATTGTACTTGACCTTTATTGTGGTTTTATGATGTAACCAGACCTGTTTTACTTCCGCTGTTATGAGATGATGTTTTAAAATTTCAAGTACTATTTATATCTGTCTTGTTGTAATTTTTCTGTTCTATATTCACTAAAATACTCCACCGATGCTATGGCATTCCCTTAGTGAGTGATCATAGCGGGAGTGGGGTGTTACACGTGGTATCAGAGCTTAAGGTTACCAGAACAGATAAAATTTTTGAGAAAAACTACTTTCTAAGAGTATTTTCGAAGAAAGTATTTTTAAAAGCATGTCTTCTAAGAGAAAAAGTTTTTGAAAAAGAAAAGCATAATCCCCAATAGCCATATCTTTATCTTTCGGAATCTCCTTTTTGAATCTTTCCTCTTTCGTTTCAGCATGGCTGAAGATCTTAACATCCCGGAGGGTTTAGTTATACCACTATGGTATAGGAGGTTGCAAGAGGCTAGGGCCGCGGCTGCGGGTCCGGCCAATGCTACTACACCAGAGACAACCGCTCCTCCTCCTCAGCCTAGAGTGGATAATTTTGCTAAGGTTTGCAAGGAGTTCAAGGCTATAGGAGGAAAACCTTTTCTTGGTTCAGAGACTTTCGTAGAGGCTAGAGATTGGCTTAAGGAAGTGGAAGAGTTGCTAGATATTTTTGAAGTGGAAGAGGGAAAGAAAGTCAAGTTGGCGGCTTGGTTAATGAAGGGAGAGGCCTCATTCTGGTGGGAGGTCACTAATGGAGAACGCCCTGTTGACTCTTGGGCAGATTTTAAGCAAAGGTTTGGGGCTAAGTTTCTCTCAAGGGCGGAAGAGAATCTGTTTATGGAGAAGTTCTTGAATTTGAAGCAAGGGAATCTCACGGTGAAAGAATATGTCAACAAATTCAATCAATTAGCAAGGTTTGGCATAGAGTTGGTGAATACACCGGAGAAGAAGGCTTTGAGGTTCGTTAGAGGCTTGAACGAACCATTGCAAGGAATAGCTATGACTCACATTCCTATGGGGGCCACTTTTGAGAAGCTTGTCTACATGGCACTTATGCATGAGGATGATAAGAATTCTAAGGCACCAGAGAAAAAGGGGGATCAGAAGAAACCGCAACAGCAACAACAAGGCAAGGGCGGAAAAGGCAATGGTGACAAAAAGAAGACGAAGAAGAAGTGCTTCAATTGTGGAACACCAGGACACCTTAGTAAGGATTGTCGCAAAAAGAAGAAGACCGGTTGCTTTCATTGTGGTGAAGCAGGGCATCTTGTGAAAAACTGCCCAAAGAAGGGGCAGAAGACGGGGTCTACCTCAGGAGGCCAGGTGCAAGCTCTTATAGCACCACCTCAGTCAGGGGGGCAAGTTCAGGTTCTCTCAGTTCCACCGATTCAGCAGAGAGGTAGAACTATTTCCGTTGAAAGTCTGGTTTTTCTGTTTGATCATCCAGTTCGTACTTTGTTTGACTCTGGCGCATCGCATTCTTTTATCTCATCATCGTTAGTTGAGTCACTGCACTTAGACACCAGTCTAGTTGATGATCCCTTGGTTGTCTCAAACCCAATTGGGGGCTCCATATATCTGTCTATGATATGTTTGGGTTTGAAGATTTCTATACTTAGCGTTGAGTTTAGATGTGATGCTTTTGTATTGGGCTTCACGGGCTATGGGTTGATCTTGGGCATGGACTGGTTATCCAGTAATGGTGCCGTTCTTGATTGCGAAAGGAGAGTTGTCAGGCTCATGACCCGCTTGGGTAACACTCTCGAGATCTCTTGCAATCCCATGGAATCTGTTTTTCTAAGTTATCTTGAATCGCTCGATGCTTCGGTCGAGAGTTTGTGTTCTGTCAGAGTAGTCCGGGAATATCCGGATGTGTTTGAAGAAGTAAAGGGTTTGCCTCCGAAGCGGGAGATAGATTTCCGAATTTATTTGGTGGATAATGCCAAACCAGTGTCTTTGCCAGTACGCCACATGGCTCCTCGTGAGAGAAGAGAACTTCATAAGCAAGTAGGGGAGTTGCTTGAGAAGGGGTTCATAAGGCGAAGTATATCGGAGTGGGGAGCTCCAGTAGTGTTTGCCACGAAGGCGGATGGGTCCCTCAGACTTTGTGTGGATTATAGAGAACTTAATAAGCTCACGAAGAAGAATAGACACCCATTACCGAGGATAGATGATCTCTTTGATCAGTTGGTTGGCGCGTCAGTATTTTCGCAGATGGACTTAGCTACAGGGTTTCATCAGTTAAGAGTGGCGGAGGACAGTATAGAGAAGACTGCTTTCCGGACTCCGGATGGTTTTTATGAGTGGCTAGTGATGCCATTTGGGTTGACAAACGCCCCCGCATACTTTGTTGATCTCATGAGTAGAGTGTTCAGAGAGTATCTGAATAAGTTTGTAGTAGTTTTTGTGGATGACATCTTGGTCTTTTCCAAGAATGAAGAAGAGCATGCCTTACATCTCAAGGAAGTGTTGGAGACTCTTCGAGCGCATAGTCTTAAAGCTAAATTCTCTAAATGCCATTTTTGGAGAAGAGAAGTGCGATTCTTAGGGCATGTGGTCTCTAAGGAAGGGATAGCTGTGGATCCCGCAAAGATAGTATCTATCCAGGATTGGAAAGTTCCTAGAAATGCTACCGAGGTAAGAAGTTTCTTGGGGTTGGCAGGATATTATAGGAAGTTCATCAAAGACTTCGCGAAGATATCAGCCCCATTAACCCGCTTGACGAAAAAGAATCTGGTTTTCTCGTGGGATGTAGATTGTGATGATGCTTTCCGACGGTTAAAGAGAGCTTTGACCACCGCTCCAGTTTTAGTGCTCCCGGATGGGAGTAAGCCGTTTGTTGTTTATACCGATGCTTGTGGAACAGGATTAGGCGCAGTCTTGATGCAGGAGGGAAGGGTAATAGCCTATGGAGGGAGACAATTGAGAGTGCATGAGAAGAATTACCCTACCCATGATCTAGAGTTGGCCGCGATTGTTTTCGCACTTAAGTCTTGGCGCCATTATCTTCTTGGTGAGAGATTCGAGTTGTTCACCGACCATAAATCATTGAAGTACTTATTCTCTCAGAAGGATTTAAACTTAAGACAGCAAAGGTGGATGGAGTTCTTAGCATCCTATGATTTCGAGATAGCGTATACCCCTGGTAAGGGTAACGTGGTGGCAGACGCCTTAAGTAGAAAAAGGCTATCTTTGAGTCCATTGTTCGTGGAACGACGAAGCTTGGAGTTTCTTTCTTTGTTTGACTTCAGACCTTCTGTTGATTTTGTACCTGGTTTGTTGGCATCCTTGGAGGTTAGACCTACTCTTTTGAGACGGATTGGCGAGGCTCAGCGAGACGACCCACAGTTGGTTGTGTTGGTAGAGAAGCTTATAAGAGGGGAGTCGTCCAGCCATTTGGGTAGATACACCATAGATGATAAGGGATGGTTGCATAGAGACGGTAGACTTTGTGTACCGCAAGATGAGGGTTTGAAGAAGGCTATTTTGGATGATGCACATCGTTCAAGAATGACTATTCATCCCGGTGGAGACAAAATGTACCAAGACATGAAGAGAGTTTTCTTCTGGGCCGGTATGAAGAAAGATGTGGCCGAGTATGTGGCTAGATGCTTAGTGTGCCAACAAGTTAAAGTGGAGCAAAGGAAACCCGGTGGGTTGCTACACCCATTGGAAGTTCCACAGTGGAAGTGGGATAGTGTCTCGATGGATTTCATCGACGGGTTACCGAGATCGAGGAAGGGCAATACGGGAATTTGGGTTGTGGTAGACAGACTTACCAAGAGTGCCCATTTTATACCCGTAAAGAGTAAGAGGACCGCTCCATGGCTTGCTTCAGTCTATGTTAGAGAGATTGTTAGATTGCATGGCGTACCATCCAGCATTGTGAGTGATCGAGATCCTATTTTCACTAGTGAGTTTTGGAGAAGTTTGCAAGAGGCGGTAGGGACTCAGTTGTGTTTGAGCACCGCATATCATCCTCAGACGGACGGTCAGACTGAGAGGGTGAACCGTATCTTAGAAGATCTTTTGAGGCTTTGTATCTTGGATTTTGGAGGTACATGGGAAG
Source organism: Allium sativum (assembly GCA_030737875.1). Classification (NCBI taxonomy): domain Eukaryota; kingdom Viridiplantae; phylum Streptophyta; class Magnoliopsida; order Asparagales; family Amaryllidaceae; genus Allium; species Allium sativum. Next base: position 9,875,793 of record CM060925.1, read on the forward strand.
AACATCTTCCTTTGGTGGAGTTCGCATATAATAACAGCTTTCAGTCCAGTATTGGTATGGCTCCTTTCGAAGCTCTTTATGGAAGGCCTTGTCGATCTCCTACATGTTGGTGGGAATCTACGGATAAGATCTTGCTTGGGCCGGATATGGTTAGAGAGACTTCAGAGAAGATTGATTTAATTCGAAAAAGGATGAAAGCAGCGCAAGATAGACAGAAATCTTATGCGGATCGGAGAAGGACGGATCTTGAGTTTGAGGTTGGGGACATGGTTTTTGTCAAAGTATCTCCATTGAGAAATGTTGTTCGCTTTGGGTCCGTAGGGAAGTTAGCACCGAGATTTGTTGGGCCGTTTCCTATTAAGGAAAGGATTGGACGGATGGCATATAGGGTGGAGTTGCCCGACAGACTTAGTGGTGTTCATGATGTATTCCATGTATCACATTTGAGGAAGTGCTTACATGAAACCGCGGAGGTGGTAGAGCCGAGCTTGCTTAGAGATGTAGAGGTAGAGCGTGATGCGACGATTCGACGAGCTCCTACTCGCATCCTTGGGTCAGAAACTAGGAAGTTGAGGAACAGAGAAGTTCAGCTAGTTAAAGTGCAATGGGGAGATGACGAAAGCAATGCTACTTGGGAGACGGAAGCAAAGATGCGTTCTTTGTATCCATTTCTTTTTGAGAGTATGTCTTTTAACTTCTCCTTTATTGCTTGTCTAGTACTTATCTTATCTTTAGTATATCCTCTCGCTAATACCTATGACCTTTAGATAGGGTAAAACCTATGGTTGAGACATGTGTTTGAAACATGTTATGGTTGATGGATGCATATGGATGCAATTGTTTGCTAGTGGTTGCTCGTGGATGCATATACACACACATTAGGCACTAGATCGGCTCAGTCACTTCATGTTGCATATTGCATAAATGGATGTGGTAGTTAGATTGATGGATGTATCATGGCTGTGTTATCATATGGATGATGCATTTTTGTGTATGGTTGTGCACGCATGTAGAAATTTGTATGTGTCAATAGGGTTTCGCATACATATTGGATGCATGGCACTATCATGGTTTGCATTAAGGAGGTTTACTGTATCAGTAACCGCCTGATTTTCGCATTAGGTAAGTACATATACACACACTTTTGCATATATCCATCCAGCATTTAGAATCTTGTAAGGACAATGATTGCTCGTGGATGATGCTTTGAGTAGATGGATGATTGGATGGTAGGATACGTTCTTCCTAACTTGAAGATTTCGGGGACGAAATCCTTTAAGGAGGGGAGAATGTAACAACCCGTATTTTCAATAACCTGTAATAACATAAATCGAGGCAGAATTTAATTCTAAAATGGGAATCAAGGGAAACGGGCTATGCCATTGTGTTCGTCTCGGAAAAATACGCGAAATAGAGTCCGAGTTTTCGAAAATCGGAGTCCGTATGACCAAGATATGGCCTCGCGAAGTTTCACGAAAATTCCCAAATTAAAGTATACTTAATTAAGTGAAATGGGTTGTGTAGATATATATATATATATATATATATATATATATATATATATATATATATAATTGAAAATTTAATAAATAAATATGCAAAAATGCTCAAAACAGCGAATTGGGAGAGGGGAATAACCGAACCGGCCGATTTTTGAAGTCGACCCGAGCCCGCTGGGTCGACTAGGGGTTAATCCAGGGTGTTTGGCTGTCAACCCGTGGGCCGATTCGCTCAAGTGCAGATTTTGCATTTGAATGGTTCTCATGGTCCATCTTTAATCTAAAGGCCCTAGATGGTTCCTACACTTGACTTCTTCCCCAAGACATGCTTTGATGGCTTGGATTGAATCTAGGGTTAATCCTATGGCCTAAAACACTTGCCTAATCTATAAATAAGACCCTAACCTACCCTAATTCATTCATAATTAAACCTAGTGACTAAACTATGGCAAAATGCTAGCTCTCATGGCCTCCACTAATTTTATGAAGAGGGTTGCATACTAATCACTCTCTAATCAACTTCTAATCCCTTCTTAGCATCTTAATCTTCTTCATTTGGTGTTCAAAGTTGCTAGTTGTGAGTTTCTATCACTTTGATGATCTTTTGGTAAACTAATTAGATGAGATGTGATGAGATTTATGGTTTTGTATGTGGGTTAATGAGCTTTGAATCATATGATATGATGTTAGCATTAATCTTATGTTTATGCATGTTGAGTATGTAAGCTTATGCAAGTTTAATATGATGTATGTTATGTTTGCATGATGCTAAATATGCAAGTTGTGGGCTATGTAATCATATGCATGTTATGCAAGTTCATGGTAATATGCTATGCAAGTTACATGTTTGTTAATATGCAAGTTACATGTTTGTTAATATGCAAGTTACATGTATGTAAATATGCAAGTTACATGTTTGTTAATATGCAAGTTACATGTTTGTTAATATGCAAGTTACATGTTTGTTAATATGCAAGTTACATGTATGTAAATATGCAAGTTACATGTTTCTTTATATGCAAGTTACATGTTTGTTAATATGCGAGTTACATGTATGTAAATATGCAAGTTACATGTTTATTAATATGCAAGTTCATGATGACACATTATGCAAGTCTATAAGCTAATATGCAAGTTTGTTATGCAAAATGAATATGTAAGTTATGTGACATATTATATGCAAGTTATGTGACATGTTATGCAAGTTCATATGCAAGTTATGTGTTTGTTAATATGCAAGATGGCACCTTTGAAACATGTTCATTCATATGCAAGTTGACACCTTTTATATGTGTTATATCATGAACGAAATTACGTGGGAACGATGGGGTAATTAAATGCATAAGTTAATAAGATTGTGTGAAATTAATATAATTATGCATAACACAACATAAATAAACATAGTATGGGAATTTGCCTATTTGGTTAGGTGTACCCATACTATGTGTTGGGAATTTACCTATTGAGTTAGGTCTACCCCATGGGAATTTACCTATTAAGTTAGGTCTACCCATGTTAAGAAAACTTGATTAATTAGGGATAATTAATATAAAATTATGAGGGTGATTAATTAGGTGTAATTAATTGACTAAGACACGAGGTTGGACTCAGTTGTAGCGTAAAACTGCCCGGACCCAACCGGCTTAACCAGTTGCTACAAATGTTAGCCCAATGTGAGAGGTCTTAGGCACAAACTAAATACGTAATTAATGTAAAGACACGAGGTTAGACTCTGTTATGACATAAGGCTGCCCGGACCCAACCGGCTTAACCAGCGGTCATAAAAGACAGTCTAATGTGAGAGGTCTTTACAAAGGTTACGTTCTTAATTAATTAATTAAGAAACACTTAACCACATTAGCATGTAGAGGGACATGAGGGGTTAAGTGGGTGCCTCGGGTGGCATGAGAAAATCTAGTGGTTGCCTTGGGTGGCAATAGAAAATACGATTAGAATACTTAACCAAAATAGAACATGTAATTAAAACATGATTAAAGGGTTAAGTGGGATATACTAGAAAAAGGGACAAGCTTAGGTGGGTAGCTTGTGGAGGCCCATTTCAACCAGTAACCCATACGTATCTTTGTGGGCTCGACCCATGTCGAGGACGGGACACGCATACTGGGCTTGACTGTAAGAGGCAAACGGGTTAGCGGTGGCAACGCAAGTCCAACGGGCTTCATATGCGTGAGTGGGCCCGGGCTGGTAGGTAAGCCGTTGTTGCATCGAGTAGATATAAGCCGTGCACCTTTAGTTTCATCAGGTTGCCACATTGGGGAATGATACATCCCACGGTGGGGCCAGCACGGGTATCTACGTTAGGGAGCCGATCGAATGGGAAGTAGTGTGTACACCTAGTGGATTGTAGGGCCCCGTGGCGCCTACTTGGTCACCTAGGGGTACGCAGGTACTAATTAGTAAATTTTATAAGTCCTTGGGTGGGATCAACCTTTAAGTTAGGAACGACTGGTGTGGTGCAGTTTAGTAATTTACCTTAGGGAGGGTAGATGCGTCTTTATCCTTTATCTTCGTTTAGTTGACTGCTTAGGGTAGCCATTCATCCCTATATGTTACCGTATATCAGTTTATGTCTTCTCTGGTTACTTTAACGATTGTATTGTTAAAGTTATAGGACTCGCTCAGACTTATGTCTGACCCTGTTGTTTTTATCTTTTTCCCAACCCTCAGGTCCTACGGTGGATCCTAGCAGTAGTGGAGCTTGATCGGATTGCTGTTCCAGTCTTTAGGAGCTTGGATAGATGTAAAGCTCCAGTTATCCAGTTATCTTTTCTTTTGTTTGGCTATTGTATGAGAGTGGGATTATGTACTTCTTTATTTTGATGGATATTGTACTTGACCTTTATTGTGGTTTTATGATGTAACCAGACCTGTTTTACTTCCGCTGTTATGAGATGATGTTTTAAAATTTCAAGTACTATTTATATCTGTCTTGTTGTAATTTTTCTGTTCTATATTCACTAAAATACTCCACCGATGCTATGGCATTCCCTTAGTGAGTGATCATAGCGGGAGTGGGGTGTTACATATTAAGTTAGGTCTACCCCTTGGGAATTTACCTATTAAGTTAGGTCTACCCAAGTATTTGTTAAACTTGTAATTATGTTTTGAAAATAAAGTGGACATGACACTTAGATAACATAAGTGTGGCCAACTCGAGGTTGGGTTGAGTTTGTAGCGTAAACCTACCCGGAACCGACCGGCTTAACTAGTTGCTACAAACAATAGGACCCAATGTGAGAAGTTGGTCATGTGTACCTTGGACCCGAGGTTAGACCAAGTTGTGGTGTAAAGCTACCCGGACCCGCCCGGCTTAACTAGTAACCGCAACAAAGTCTAATGTGAGAGGTTAAGGCACAATTAAATTAATTAATGCCTCATGATTAGGGTTAAGTCATGGCCCACTAATACTTAACCAATTTTGGGGATACGAGGGATTAAATGGGGTTAAGTGGTGAACTGTTGGTTACACTTAACTAATTTAATCCATGATTAGTGAGGGGTTAAACCACACTTAACCCTCTTAGAAAACCCTAGCAACGTGGTCTGTTCCAGCAGTAATCCCAGTTTGGTATCATTCACAACCCTAGAGGCTAGGCTAGGGCGGGGCACGATTACTGGACTGATGTAAGCGACCAAAGCGACGGCTGAGTGGTACAGCGGTGCGGGTCCAGGCGGGCTACGGACGTGCACGTAGTCCGGTGTTGGACAAACTCGAGGCACGGGTACCAGTAGGTTTAGACTGTGCATTATTGCTTAGGTGTCTGGGGTTGGCACCTGAGGGCTTGATACACCCGAAGGTGGACCCAGCACAGTCTGACTACAACCATATGTGGGCCGTATGGACACCAACACTTGACGTGTTAGGTTTATAGGGAGCCGATAGACTAGACCGTTGGGCTGGACCTTGTATTAGGGTCACCTCATGCAATTGGGCCAAAGTTTGGGCTGAGGGATCAATACCTGTTATGTTATTTTGCTAGTACACTGTGGTGCAAAGCTTAATCTTCTTTATGTGATGACACCTTTATCTACTGTCAGTATGTTCATCTCAGTTTCCATCATGATGTTAACTTTATTAGTTTATAGACTGATCGTAGTAGGGCTTACCAGTCTTTTTGACTGACCTGTTTTCTTTCGCTTCTTTTCTTCCGTTCCCCCCCACCCCCCCCCCCCCAGGTTCTCAGGGAGGGAACAGTGGTGCTTAGCTTGGATCGCTTGCTTGTTCGCTGGATAGCTCATGTATGTCTGGACATTGAGCTCGCTATGGTTTATCATCTTTATTTTGGGGATAGCACTATGTATTTCAGTATTTCTGTTTATGTTGTACTAGACATGTTTATTTTGGCAGATGACTTTATGATGTACTAGACTTGTTTTGAGATGGTTTGAGATATTCCGCTGTTTTATTCTCACTTACTCTGTTTTATATATATATATATGTTCTTGTTCTGCCTTGATATATCATTATGCATGCTTACCCAGTTCTAACGCCCCCCAGAAGCTAGTGCCCCCGAAAGAGTGACCCTAGCGGAGGTGGGATGTTACAAATTTGGTATCAGAGCATATGGTTTACGAGAAAGAACAAAAAGTTTAAAAAAAAAAGACTTTTGAAAAACTATTTTCAAAACAAGTATAAAGTATTTTCCAAAGAAAAGTCTAGTATTTTAAAAGGCTATTCCCCAAAAAGCCATTAGCGTTATCCTTCGTTCCCTTGACCTAATCTTATCTTTTCCTTCGTTTCAGTATGGCTGAGGATCTTGCCATCCCGGATGGAGTAAACGTACCACTCTGGTATAGGAGACTTCTAGAAGCTAGGGCGGCAGCCGGCCCCGCAAACCCTACTCCCACTCCTCCCCCTGTAGTTGAGAATCCTCCCCCTAATGTCCCTCCTCCGGTGGTTCCTGTTCCCCCTCCTCCAGTAGTTAATGTTCCTCCTCCCGTTGCTAATGTTCCTCCCCCTCCCCCTCAGCATCCTCAGGTTGAGTTTACAAAGGTTTGTAAAGACTTCAAGGCGATGGGAGGCAAGAATTTCCTAGGCACGGAATCTTTTGTTGAAGCTAGGAATTGGCTGAAAGACACTGAGGACTTGTTTGCTATCTTTGGGATTGATGACGAGAGGAAGAACTTATTGACAGTGTGGCTTTTGAAGGATGAAGCGGCCTATTGGTGGGAGGTCACCAATGGGACGAGGCCCGTTGAGACTTGGGCCGATTTGATGGCTAGATTTGTGGCCAAGTTTCTATCTTCTGCTGAGGCGAATTTACAGATAGAGAAGTTCATTGCATTAAAGCAAGGTGATATGTCTGTCAAGGAGTATGTGAACAAGTTTAATCAGCTGGCCCGTTTTGGTTTGGATATGGTGAACACTTCTGAGAAGAAGGCTCTTCGATTTGCTAGAGGGTTGAATGAGCCGCTGCAGGGTTTGGCGATGTCACATATTCCGCATGGGGCTACTTTTGAGAGTTTGGTCGATATGGATCTACTTCAGGGAGATGGAAAGAAAGAGGTCAAGTCGAGTGATACTCAAGCAAAGAAGACTGATTCTCAGGGTAAAGGCAATCAAGGTGGTCAAAGCAGTCAGGGGAATCAGAGCAAGAACAAGAAGGGGAACAACAACAAAGGCAAGGGAAAGTGCAATTACTGTGGTGTGCCTGGACACTTTGCTAAGGATTGTAGGAAGAAGAAAAGGAAGCTTAGTGGTGGATGTTTTTCCTATGGTGAGACTGGACACTTCAGCAAGGAATGCCCGAAGAAGAAAGGACAGGCTGGACCTTCAGGAGGGCAAGTTCATGCTCTCAATACCGCTCCAGTTCCCGATCGAGGTAGTGTTTCTGTTGAGAACCTTGTTTATGTTTCCGATCTTCCAGTTCGTACCTTGTTTGATTCTGGTGCATCACATAGCTTTATTTCATCTGATCTTGTTGATAGCTTGCACCTTAGTACTAGCTTAGTGGATGATCCCGTTTGTGTTTCGAATCCCATTGGGGGTTCTGCTCATCTATCTATGAGATGTGAGGATCTGAGGATCTCTATACTCAGTGTAGAGTTCTTGTGTAGTGCGTATGTTCTTGGTTTCAGGGGATACGGATTGATATTGGGCATGGATTGGCTATCCAGATATGGAGCCATTCTTGATTGTGAGCATAGGGTTGTGAGGCTTGTGACTCGCCTTGGCAACACCTTAGAGATTTCATGCAATCCGAAGGATCTTGTCATGTTGTGCTATCTTGAATCTCTCGACTCGTCAGAGGAAGCCCTTCAGTCTGTAAGGGTGGTCCGAGATTATCCAGATGTTTTTGAAGAAGTTAAGGGGTTGCCCCCTAAACGAGAGATTGATTTTCGCATTTATCTGGTGGATAATGCTAAGCCTGTTTCCTTGCCCGTTCGGCACATGGCTCCGCGTGAGAGACGGGAGCTCAGCAAGCAAGTAAAGGAGTTACTTGAGAAGAACTTCATCAGACGAAGTATATCCGAATGGGGAGCGCCTGTGGTGTTTGCTACTAAGGCAGACGGTTCTCTTCGACTCTGTGTGGACTATAGAGAATTGAATAAGCTGACTAAGAAGAACAGACACCCGTTACCGAGGATCGATGATCTCTTTGACCAGCTTGTTGGTGCTTCTGTTTTCTCTCAGCTTGATCTTGCTACTGGATTTCATCAGCTCAGAGTGGCTGAAGATAGTATAGACAAGACTGCATTCAGAACTCCAGATGGATTCTTTGAATGGCTTGTTATGCCGTTCGGTTTGACGAATGCACCCGCGTATTTCGTGGACTTGATGAGTAGGGTGTTTCGAGAGTTCTTGAACAAGTTTGTCGTGGTCTTTGTGGATGATATTCTGATCTTCTCCAAGGATGAAGAAGAGCACACGAGGCATCTTGTAGAGGTGATGGATACGCTTAGAGCGCATCAGTTAAAGGCCAAGTTCTCCAAGTGTCACTTTTGGAGAAGGGAAGTTAGATTCCTTGGGCATATCGTATCCAAGCAAGGCTTAGCGGTGGATCCCGCTAAGGTGGTTGCAGTTCAGGATTGGAAGACTCCAAGGAATGCAACCGAGGTGAGAAGTTTTCTAGGTCTTGCGGGTTTTTACCGGAAGTTCATCAAGGACTTCGCGAAGATATCCGCTCCTCTTACTAAGTTGACGAAGAAGCACTTAGTTTTTGCTTGGGATATGGACTGTGAGCTTGCTTTTCAGAGACTCAAGAGAGCCCTTACCTCAGCACCAGTTCTAGCTTTACCCGATGGTGGTAAGATGTTTACCGTGTACACTGATGCTTGTGGCACGGGATTGGGCGCCGTTCTGATGCAAGAGGGCAGAGTTATATGTTTTGGTGGGAGGCAACTTAAGGTGCATGAGAAGAATTATCCCACTCATGATCTAGAGCTGGCAGCGATAGTATATGAACTCAAGGCTTGGCGTCATTATCTTCTGGGAGAGAGATTTGAGCTGTATACTGATCATAAGTCTTTGAAGTATCTCTTTTCGCAGAAGGATCTGAACTTGAGGCAGCAAAGATGGATGGAATTCTTGGCGTCCTATGATTTTGATATAGCCTATACCCCTGGAAAGGGGAATGTAGTAGCGGATGCGTTGAGTAGAAAAAGGTTGACACTAAGTCCTCTATTTGTTGAGATGAAGAATTTAGAGTTCTTGGCAACCTTTGATTTTTCTTTGACAGTTGAGTCGATGACCGGTTCTTTAGCATCTCTAGAGCTCAGGCCTACCCTTCTGGATCAAGTTGGGGCTTCGCAGAAGGAAGACCCTCAGATAATTGAGATCATGGATAAGCTGATTCGAGGGGAGACATCTAGTCACCTTGCTCGATATTCTATAGATGATAAGGGTTGGCTGAGGAGAGACGGAAGGCTTTGTGTTCCGATGGTGGAAGACTTGGTGAGGAAAGTTCTTGAGGAAGCGCATCGCTCTAAGTTGACTATACATCCAGGCGGTGATAAGATGTACAAAGATATGAAGCGTATTTTCTTTTGGCCTGGGATGAAGAAGGATGTGGCAGAGTTTGTCTCTAGATGTATCATTTGCCAGCAAGTTAAGGCCGAGTCAAGGAAGCCCGGTGGGCTATTGCATCCTCTAGATGTTCCACTTTGGAAGTGGGTGAGTATCTCCATGGACTTTATTGATGGGCTTCCAAGGTCAAGGAAAGGGAATACGAGCATTTGGGTCATTGTAGATAGGCTTACGAAGAGTGCTCATTTCATTCCGGTGAAGAGCAAAAGGACCGCATCTGGACTAGCATCAGTATATCTACGTGAGATAGTACGACTACATGGAGTCCCTTCCAGCATAGTCAGTGACCGAGACCCCATCTTTACTAGTCAGTTCTGGAACAGTTTGCAGGAAGCTATGGGCACGAGGTTGAACCTGAGTACGGCCTATCACCCACAGACGGACGACCAAACAGAAAGGGTGAATAGGGTACTTGAGTACTTGTTGAGGCTTTGCATTCTGGATTTTGGTGGTACTTGGGAAGACCATCTTCCTCTTGTTGAGTTTGCATATAATAACAGTTATCAGGCAAGCATAGGGATGGCACCATTTGAAGCTTTATATGGGAGGCCGTGCAAGTCGCCTACATGTTGGTGGGAGACTACAGAGAAACTCATACTTGGGCCTGATATGATCAGAGATACGTCCGAGAAGATCGAGTTGATTCGGAGACGTATGAAAGCGGCCCAAGACCGACAGAAATCCTATGCTGATAAGCGAAGATCCGATTTGGAGTTTGATGTTGGGGATATGGTTTTCGTAAAGGTTTCTCCTTTGCGGAATGTGGTCCGATTTGGAGCTATTGGGAAGTTAGCACCGAGATTTGTTGGACCCTTCCCTATCATAGAGAGAATTGGGAAGATGGCTTATAAAGTGCATTTGCCCGAGAAGCTGTCCGGAGTGCATAATATCTTTCATGTCTCGCATCTCCGAAAGTGCCTACATGAGTCCGCTGAGGTGGTTGAACCTAGCATTCTTGAAGACGTGGAAGTAGAGAAAGAGGCAACTTTGAGGAGAGCTCCGATTCGTATCTTGGGGACGGAGACCAAGAAGCTAAGGAATCGAGAGGTCAAGTTGGTGAAGGTTCAATGGGGTGAAGCCGAAGAAGACGCAACTTGGGAAACCGAGGAGAAGATGCGTGGGCTTTATCCATTCCTTTTTGAGGGTACACTCTCAATCTCTTTCCTTTGTTAGCATATCTTTCTCTTTGCTATCCATGTTTATCTAGTTATCGTGCTAATCTTGTCATGAGAACCTTAGGTAGAAACCCTTTGGATGAAACATGTGTTTGAAACATGTTATGTTTGATGGTTGCAAGTGGTTGCAAGTGTTTGCAAGTGGTTACTCGTGGATGCATGATACACATTAGGCACTAGATCGGCTCACACACTCCTCATATTGCATGTGCATGAGTGTTTATGCTTATTCTTGGATGAAATTTGTATGCCATCACATGGATGTTGCATATGGATGTATGATTGAGCACGCATGTAGATATTATACATTATGTTAGGGATTTGCATACATATGGATACATTTCACTAACATATTTTGCATTGATCTTTGCATTAGATAAGTACATATACACACACTTTTGCATATGTTCATACAGCATTTAGAATCTTTTAAGGACAATGATTGCTTGTGGATGATGCTTTGAGTAGATGGATGATTGGATGGTAGGATACGTTCTCCCTAACTTGAAGATTTCGGGGACGAGATCCTTTAAGGAGGGGAGAATGTAACAACCCGTATTTTCAATAACCTGTTATAACATAAATCGAGGGAGAATTTAATTCTAAAATCTGAATCAAGGGAAACGGGCTATGCCATTGCGTTCGTCTCGGAAAAATACGCGAAATAGAGTCCGAGTTTTCGAAAATCGGAGTCCGTATGACCCAGTTAAGGCCCATAGAAGTTTTCAGAAATTTCCATCTTAAAAACAGATTTAAATTTTAAATTAAAAACAAGGATTAGGGCTAAGTGGCGTCAGGCGGGAAAACTCCCGCCAAGACCCCCATATCGACAGGCATGTCGACATGGGTCTAAGGGTGTCGACTGCCCTGTCGACACAGGGTGGCCGGGCAGTTTTGCCTGGCGCACCATTTTGGGTCTTGGTCTGGTCTTGTGGCTTGGTTCTAGAGAATTCCGAAATCTGACGGACCTAAACTAACCTAGGGTTAATCCTAGGGCTAAAAACACTTTAATCTTCTATAAATAAGACCCTAATCCTACCCTAAAACCCCATTATTCATTCTAGCAACCAAACTATGTCAAATTGAATTCTCAAATGGCCTCCACCTAAAAACCCTAGCCTCCATCCTCTTCAAAAATCATTCCTATGAAGATTTTGATGTTCATACAAGCATTTCTAAGTTGTATGAATGATCATTAGCTTGCATACATCATCAAGTTGCAAGCTTTAATTGCTAAGCTAGAGTTTTTGGGATTTTTGTTAATTGGAGCTTTGTTTTGGGTTTTTATATGCTTGCATAAAGGGCTTCTCAATCTTTATTAGTAGATTTGTGTCTTCATAATATTTGTAAGCCCTCTTACCTTCATTTTAGAAACTCTAAAGTTAATATGTGATGAAAGTTGGGATTTATGCATGTTTAATAAGTTATGCATGCTTATGCGAGTTCACTATGCTATGTTATGCATGTTTAGTAAGTTATGCATGCTTATGCGAGTTCACTATGCTATGTTACACATGTTTGATAAGTTATGCATGTTTATGCAAGTTCACTATGCCATGATTTGCAAGTTTAACAAGTTATGCATGTTTATGCAAGTTATGCATGTTTATGCAAGTTCACTAGGCCATGATTTGCAAGTTTAACAAGTTATGCATGTTTATGCAAGTTCACTAGGCCATGCTTTGCAAGTTTAACAAGTTATGCATGTTTATGCAAGTTCACTAGGCCATGATTTGCAAGTTTAACAAGTTATGCATGTTTATGCAAGTTCACTATGCTAAGTTATGCAAGTCCAACATGTTATGCATGTTTATTATGATATGTAAGATTTATCATGTATGTTGTGCCAAGTTCCCTCTTTCTATCCTTTATGCGTTATGACGAATATGTAAGCGATAGAATGACGTTGGGGGTTTTTTGGGTAAAACTTAAAATACATGAAAATATAAGATTGGGAATTTACCTATTAATTTAGGTCTACCCCTTGGGAATTTACCTATTAAGTTAGGTCTACCCAAGTATTTGTTAAACTTGTAATTATGTTTTGAAAATAAAGTGGACATGACACTTAGAAAACATAAGTGTGGCCAACTCGAGGTTGGGTTGAGTTTGTAGCGTAAACCTACCCGGAACCGACCGGCTTAACTAGTTGCTACAAACAATAGGACCCAATGTGAGAAGTTGGTCATGTGTACCTTGGACCCGAGGTTAGACCAAGTTGTGGTGTAAAGCTACCCGGACCCGCCCGGCTTAACTAGTAACCGCAACATAGTCTAATGTGAGAGGTTAAGGCACAATTAAATTAATTAATGCCTCATGATTAGGGTTAAGTCATGGCCCACTAATACTTAACCAATTTTGGGGATACGAGGGATTAAATGGGGTTAAGTGGTGAACTGTTGGTTACACTTAACTAATTTAATCCATGATTAGTGAGGGGTTAAACCACACTTAACCCTCTTAGAAAACCCTAGCAACGTGGTCTGTTCCAGCAGTAATCCCAGTTTGGTATCATTCACAACCCTAGAGGCTAGGCTAGGGCGGGGCACGATTACTGGACTGATGTAAGCGACCAAAGCGACTGCTGAGTGGTACAGCGGTGCGGGTCTAGGTGGGCTACAGACGTGCATGTAGTCCGGTGTTGGACAAACTCGAGGCACGAGTACCAGTAGGTTTAGACTGTGCATTATTGCTTAGGTGTCTGGGGTTGGCACCCGAGGGCTTGATACACCCGAAGGTGGACCCAGCACAGTCTGACTACAACCATATGTGGGCCGTATGGACACCAACACTTGACGTGTTAGGTTTATAGGGAGCCGATCGACTAGACCGTTGGGCTGGACCTTGTATTAGGGTCACCTCATGCAATTGGGCCAAAGTTTGGGTTGAGGGATCAATACCTGTTATGTTAGTTTGCTAGTACACTGTGGTGCAAAGCTTAATCTTCTTTATGTGATGACACCTTTATCTACTGTCAGTATGTTCATCTCAGTTTCCATCATGATGTTAACTTTATTAGTTTATAGACTGATCGTAGTAGGGCTTACCAGTCTTTTTGACTGACCTGTTTTCTTTCGCATCTTTTCTTCCGTTCCCCCCCCCCCCAAGGTTCTCAGGGAGGGAACAGTGGTGCTTAGCTTGGATCGCTTGCTTGTTCGCTGGATAGCTCATGTATGTCTGGACATTGAGCTCGCTATGGTTTATCATCTTTATTTTGGGGATAGCACTATGTATTTCAGTATTTCTGTTTATGTTGTACTAGACATGTTTATTTTGGCAGATGACTTTATGATGTACTAGACTTGTTTTGAGATGGTTTGAGATATTCCGCTGTTTTATTCTCACTTACTCTGTTTTATATATATATATATTTATGTTCTTGTTCTGCCTTGATATATCATTATGCATGCTTACCCAGTTCTAACGCCCCCCCAGAAGCTAGTGCCCCCGAAAGAGTGACCCTAGCGGAGGTGGGGTGTTACATATCTAGGTGCAGACTATGTGTTAACATCAAAATTTTCACAAGCCAAATATAAAGAAGCAGAAGAACAAGAAAAAGGGTTTCGGGTAGTGAAGCCAGAATTAAGTGGGAAAAGCACTTAAAGTTGCGGAACTGACGCCGAGGGAAAGACATCAAAGATTTGATACCGGCAGCAAAAGGTTCAGGGAATCAAGGCTGATATCGGAAGCTCAAGAGTATCGGTCCGACAACGATAACAGAAGAAAAGAAGATGCAACAAAAACGAAGAAAAAGAAAACATGGTGTCTACACTAGCATATAATGCACTACAATCCTGATGACGACATCCAAACCAAGATAGCAAAGAGCTCAGAAAGGAATAACTATAGTAATGATTCCCGAAAGAGTGAAGAAGAAGATAGAGACCAGGTACCGATACCAATGAACAATGAACAATTTAGCTTTGTATCGACAGCAGAACACGAAGGCAAACTTATGAAAGTGACATCTAGAAAGCCAACATCGAAAGGGAAATAAGATCAAGAAGTAAGATTAGCACCAAAAGGATGAATGTTACTACCAAATTGAACACCGAAACCTGTTGTCGGGGAAGGGATATCGGACCGCAATCAACTCAAAAGAATGATTTGGAAGCATGAAACTGACAACAAGCTACTGAGACAATTAAGGCCGAAAGTGTCAAAGTGGAAATTTGGTCAATAGGCTATCAACTCCAGCATAAGGGAAAGAAGCTTGTTACCAATACGAAAGGGGATAGTGACAAGACAGTTCCGACATGGAGAGTAATCCGCATGAGCCAAATTCCGGATGCAAACACAAACAAGCAAATCCGAAAAGCATTCTTTCTTATACCGAGAGAAAATATTGATAGATTGCTGGAAGTATATATATGAAACACTAAAAGAACGGAATAAGAGGATACTAATACCAATTTGCTTGGTATCGTTACTAAGGCCGAGACACATCATCTAAAGCCATCACGAGATGTACCGAGAGCATGCTTCCGCAAGATCGAGACCAATTCCAAAGACTCACCGAAAGTGAATAGAAGCATGTAAGAGAAGAAACTACCTACACCAACTTTCTTAGTGTCAGCACTGAAAGAGACAACAGTTCCGAAGTCACAAGAAGCGAAAGCACAAGAACAATGCTACAAAAGCTCGAAGCCGAAACCAACAATTTGAGAGACAACATGGATCCAATAACAACACCGAGAAGAAAGAAAGGCGGCCGAGACCAAGCCAACCGGAACTAAAAGGTGTAAAGCGGCCGACACCATGCTACTACATCCGAAAGGGGCTTCCGCTGAGCCTATGACCAAAGGGGCCCAATTTGTCTATAAATAAGACCCCAGGGGTCACATTTTGGAGGACTTTTCCTTATTCCACAACCTTGTACTCATTTGTAAGAGAGAAAACCCTAATTTGCAAATCAAATTGGGGATTTATTATGTAACCTCCTCCATAAATAAAATCATCAAAGCCCTTAAAGTGGATGTAGGTTCAATCTGAACTGAACCACTATAAATTGTTGCGTTCTCTACTATTTTGCATATTATGTTATATTATGTTGTACTGATTGATCTTCTTACGCAACCTTCCCAACAGATACCTAACTACCTAATGCTTTCATCACAACAGAAGCCTTTCTGCACAAACCTTACCCTTAAATCATTAAGATACCTTTAAGCAAGCCATTTAGCCTCCTAACTTGTGTTGCGCTTAGGGAGCCCTTATCCCAAGGTAACTGTTGATCCTTGAGTCTCGTAAGTATGATACTCACTAATTAAGGGAAGAGTAAGTAATCTTCAGGATTTAGACCATGATATTTAGGAAATGGTGAACTAACTCAAGCTTGTAGAAACTAAATACTCTCTTATCTCCCGTAGGTCAACATCCTTAGACCTAATTTCGGTGTTGACGAAAAATATCGTCAACATTTCGGAGCTAGAAGGAGGGCCTGAACCTTCGACCTAGTGTTTAACCTTGCCACATTTCTAACTGCGTTGTTCTGTCCAAGGTTGGACTTATCTTTGAAGAAGCAAGATTATATATAAAGATTCTCGATAAGGAGCTTCTGAATACCAAAAGGATACTTTAAATATCATTGATCCAAGAGCTATAGTTTAACCCTGAACCTACGTCCTTATTGAGAACCCTCCGTGCTTATCTTAAACCTTCTAACCTTATTTCTCATTCCATCATAACATGATACTCTGAAAATCAATTAAAGGGTTATTCAAGCAAGAAGGAGTTGTAAATAAGGATCCAACACGTCATCCATTACAGAAAACAACATCAACATAGCCAAACTAGAAACTGGAGGACCTTCAACTTTGACAAAAGATGAACTAGAAATATTAAACTTGGCTATAAAAATTGATACCACTAGGAGATTTATTGAAGCAAACTTGGTCCGAAGGTCCTTTGAAGTAGAACCCTGTGACGCGGAATAAAAAATAATAACACCATGAAAGCTTTTTAACCAAAGTGAGCCTTCATCAAATCTGCAGAGCAGTCCAGTTTAATGGAGAAACAACCAAGCATCAAAAGAGGTAGTCAGCTCAGAAGAAAACAAAAGCCTAACGTGGATAGAAGACAGGAAGTTTCAAGGAATCCATTTCTCCAGAGAGATAATGATGGTGAAGGTTCCGTCAAAAATAAAAGAGAACAAACTTGCATATGATGAGACTACAGACCCTGAAGAATACCTTGCCATTTCGAGAATTACATGGATAAGCATAAAGCTTATAAAGCTATAACGTCCCGCCATTTTGACCGCTTCAAATCGGTAATTAAACCAACTTAAAACGCTCAAATCAACAGATAGTTATTTAGCTTACAGAGTTTAATATAGAATCAACACAGAAGAACACAGAATAAATAGATAACACAGTATGGAACAGTGAAAATAACTTTTATATATTAACCAGAATTTTTTCCGAATTTTTCAATACAGCGGAATGTAAACAAAATTTTAATACAAGAAAATATTACTGTATTTAAAACATAAGAGCATGCCATCTTCGAAATTCAAACTTTGACAATCTTCGAATCCTAAGCTGTGATCTTTAAAATCTTTAACACTCGGGTCCGACCCGAGCATTTCATGCAAAAACATAAAACACTCCAGTCAGGATTAATCATAGTTCAAGTAAATTAATTTCAACATAAACTGAAATATAACAGTTGAACCTAACATCGATGTCATATAAAATAAATAGTTATGGTATCTCACCTTTTTTTTTCTATCTTCAGGGACGAACGGTATTGGGCGTTTGCTAGTGTACACATGTACATAATATACATGTGTACACCACCTCAACGTCCTTAACCGAATATAAATCAATAACGTGTGATTTTAGGAGCTTGCACATACACGTGTGTCTATGTATACATGCACGTGTATTGCCTCAGCGTCCTAGAAATCAGAAATTACAAATGCGAAGCCACCAGCTAAGAGACCATGTTACAATGGAACTGTGTTTTACTGCACAGAATAGGCACAGCATATTTAGACACACCAGCAAAGGAGCATCAAATAGGTAGCAACTCAAGCTAACCAGTAGACGAATAAAGTGCATGATGTGTTCATGAAATCAACGGTCATGTTGCAACAAGGCAATTTAGAACGACATGAAGCATTTCGCATAAAACTAATGGACTAATTATTGATCACTGAGTTACAAATTTCATGGTTATAAGAGATGCACACATATAAGTGCACACATATTTAGTTTTTGATGGCAAGGGGTCAGGTCTAGTTTTAAATTAACCAAGGTCAAGGTCATGGTGCAGGCATCAAGCAAAATAGTATGCAAATATCTTAGCTACGAATACGTGTACGCATGTGCATACTTCAGTGTGCCAAAATTTTCCAATTAGGACAGATAATATTAGACTCATGCTGGCATTTTCATATTTACTCTCTAATGCACAACCAAGTCCCAGGTTTTTGGACTAAAGCAATATGGGTTTCCAAAATTATCACTTGAGAAGGTATAGGTTATACCAGAAATTATAAACCTTGGAATCTCAACAAAATCGATTGGGTATTAAGGTTGGAAGCACAACAGTCCATTTATTTCAGAGTTTAGCATCACATGTGTAACACCCCGTAATTCTGTGACATTAAGATTCTCAAATTAAAGTATAATTAATTTTTAAAAGAAAAATTAAAAGAAAAAGATCCATGCAGTTGTTTAATTTTAGTATTATAACTAACATGAAAAAAAAGAGGTAAGGAGAGAACAATAATTATTATTGTTCTAAGACTTATTAACAAAAGCCTCTGTAGCTCAGTTGGTTAAGGCATTGGATTGGTAGCATGGAGGTCGGGGGTTCGAACTCCGGCGGCGGCATAATTTTTTTATCATTGTTTTAGAGAGGGCCAACTAAACATGCAAATATATGTACGTATACAAATTCAAAATTTGAAAGGATAAGAACGTACGTATAAGGAAATAAAGAAAATATATATATACATATGAGAAATATAAATATAAATATATATATATATACAAAAATATATGTATACAAAAGATAAAATTCAAGATAAGGCTACAGTCAATGAAATATGGCAACATCATTTGAATTTTGAAAATAAAATGAAAGTTGTGCGTATATATATACGCGTAAAATGGTCGTTAGAGGAATTGTATACATATAAGAATATTTCATGTGAATAAAACAGTTAAATAAATTCCAGAAATTCAAAAGTTTGAAAATCAAACTTTTACGCCAAAATAGCTTGTGGGACCCAATGCTGACTCAGCACTGCGTGTATGATAAGGTTTGGCTAGATTCATCTACGTACCTGGACTATTTTCTTAACTAGGTTCAATGCTGACTCAGCGCTGCGTGTACGATAAGGTCTTGAGCAGCTATATAAACAGCCCTAGTCTTCATTCTCTTTGCACCAATTCTCTTCTATCCTTATGCTGCTAAGATTCATGGCTTTTTCCCCTCCTCTAAATTTTCTTAAATAAATAAAATAAAATATGATTCTAGACGAGGAGATGCTGCTAAAAGACTTTTAAGGAGGGATTCAAATCAAAGTTTCAAGTGAAGAATTCAAAGGCTAGCTCAAACAAGTTTCAAGCAACGACGCACGAATCATAGCCATGCTTTCCTTCTTTTCTAGATCTATTTTCTGTAAGTTGGTTATTTCTAGATCTGAATATTTTGTTTTATTTGTGACATGAAATTAAAGGAATAAAGGAATATGCCAAATCTCTCTCTCTCTTCGAATCTGTGTTTATACTCTTGGACTGAATTAAGAACTGTTATGATTCGAGGACAAATAAGACTGTAACCGTGACTATGACTATAGAACTGTGGCCTTTGAAAGCATATGCCTTTGGACTATGACATAAGCCTTTGATTTTGGGACATATAAACATTGCCTATGACAATGACTTATGACTATGGGAATTATTTTCCCTTTTGGACTATGAACATCGCATATGACTATGGACATTTCCTATGACTGTGACTACAAGGATTTTTTCCTTGACTAGGCCTATACCTTTGATTTGGACATAAACTATTACTTATGACATAATGAGGACAACTGTGATTTTGACACCCATGATTTATGATTAGGAAAATATTGCTTTAGTTTTGTGATTGAGAAGTTGGGTCTAAACCCAATTATTTATTCTACCTGTTCCTTGGTTTTTCTTTGGTTTTAAGACAGTGGGAATTTACCTATTAAGTTAGGTCTACCCACGTTCTTGAACCTATTTTGCCCATTCTTTGGTTTTAAGACAGTGGGAATTTACCTATTTAGTTAGGTCTACCCATATTCTTGAACCTACATTGTTATCCAAACCTTTTTATGCCAATTATTCCTTCTTGTCATTTTGATTCATTCCCTTTTTTATCTACGAATCTAGATTTATTATAATCTAGGTTGAATCACGATTATTCGAACGGTGAGAATGCGATTTGGGGAAAAACATGGAAATGAATATGAACGTAGTTGTAAACTTGGAAATTGGCATAATTTGGAATATGTATTATGACATGCATATTAAAATGAAAACGGGGAAATTTGACATGGATTAGGGAATATGTGATTTTGACATATTAAATTTAGCGTTAGTACGTAAGCTAAATTTTAGGCATAAAATGTAAACTAGAAAAATAATTCTAGTTTTGCCATAAATTGTGAATTAGGATGTTAAACCAAGATTGGGTTAATTAAGGTTGATTTGGAATAAGTATATTAGCACAATTTTGAATTTATTCATAATTGTGAGCAATTGTCATGTTTAGAATAAATTATGGTTAGCGACACTAAACTTGGTATAATTTACATACCAAAAAGTATAAATATGATAAATAAGAGAGAATGGGCCATAATAATAAATATGACAATGTACATTAAAAGAGTAGTAATGAAATCAGTAAATTAGGAGTAATTTACTTATAGAATTCGTCATAAATGTTAAATTGTTCATTTACCACAAAATATGTAACTTGGTTAAATTTTGGCCATAAATTATAAACTAGGATATTTAATCTAGTTTCGGCAATGAAATAGGAAATGGCTTAAACTGCATGTTGGGTTAGGACTTGGGCCTAGAATATAAGTATACTAGTAGGCTTGACAAATAAATATAGGCCAAATTTGTCTAAAAAGGGGAAATGGGCTTTTGAAATAAATTGTTAACAATTTATAAACAAAAGAAAAGTATTTTGATAACACCCCTTTTTATAACACATAGACCAGAAGGTTCTAGGGTGACAGAGAGGATAGTGTATAGGCTTGGGTTTGGAAAATACAAGTTTCCTGCCCTCCCTGGCTATCCCTAACTGATCCGAAGGACGGGATGGTTGTTTTCAAGACTAGATTTGGAAATTAATCAAAAACCCTTTGAACTTAGAAAACATGAATATGCCTAACCCGAGGTTAGACTGAGTTGCGGTGTAAACCTGCCCGGAACCGACCGGCACATCCAGTAACCGCAGCAATATATGTCTAATGTGAGAGGTTGCGGCTTTAATTTATTAATTAAAGCTAGAATGGGAAGGTTAAGGAACACTTAACCAACTTAGCACAGTTAAAGCTAGAATGGGAGGATTAAGTCCATGGGAATACTTAGCCAAATTAACATGTTGACTAGACTAGAAGGTGGGGTTAAGTAAAGTTAATACACTTAGCCAATTTAACATGTTAATTAGACTAGAGGTTGGGGTTAAGTTATACACTTAGCCAAATTAATATGTTAGCTGGACTAGACCATAGGGTTAAGTAAACTTGAATGCTTAACCATCAGAATATGATAAATGAATAGGGTTAAGTAAAAAGCATAAAGGGATAACACTTAACCAGTGTAATAGGATAAGGGAAGAGGGTTAAGATAGCTTCAATCGACTAAAGACACTTAACCAACCCAACCTGGCGAGAAAGAAAACTAAATAGTAAACCTCAGTTGAAAAAGGGACTAAGTAGTAAACTTAGTTAAGAAAACAAGGAATTTGGAAACTAAGTGGTAAACCTTAGTTAGTAGAACTAAGTAGTAATTCTTAGTATAACACGAAGGAGCGGACATCCATATGGTTTTAAGAAGGCTCCAACGAATTGGGTTACGAAGCCCGAGGCTTCGGGGGGACGTGAGGGTACTCTTGGTATCCCTCTGTGAGGCTGCAGATGATCATCCTGGGCTCACAGAGGTTAAGGTCTGCTGTTAGAAGAACCGAGGGTATGCCTTGGTTGCAATATATATATGTGGCAACCTAAAGACTAGGATGGACCAGCGTGATTCGGCGAGAATACGGTAGCCCTGTGATAGCAACTCGTCGTCTACCATCCATCTTGAGTCAATCGAGATACGTGAAGCGGAAAGGCGGAGAACTCCAAAAGACCATATACTTGCTATCTAGTTATGGTTGCGGATGGCCATAGGATAGTGGGGCACCGGGGGCCGGCGTATAGTTCTCATTTTACAAGGTGTGCCTTTCATTAGTTGAGGGAGGGGTCAAGTGGGACCATAGCCACTGGAATAAAAACAGACCTTAGCATCTGCATCGGCAGATATCCGAAAGCTCCCGACCGAGTTCTGTATTCCTTGATTTTCCCTGTCACAGGACTCGGATCGCACATTACAGGACATGTGCATCTAGACAAGCGATAACGATTCGCGATACATGCGTGGGGAAGCCTAGGAGCATATACCACTCTAGGTTGTGTGTCCTAGACTTGGGGGCATTGTTCGACAGGTAGCGTAATCCCTAGTTGGACTAGGTGGCATAAACCCTGAACTCGAAAAGTGTTCAGCAGATAGCGTAAAACTATAGTTAAATCTAAGAAGCACTTGATAGAAAACCCTAGATTAGATCTAGGTAATAAATAATAAATGTATGCCTGAAGACAATGGAAACTACAGGGGTTGGGATCACGTTATCGTTACTAGTTGAACACTAGTTAGGTGGTGCAGAGATATAGAAACCAGTATAACAAGGAAATAGCGAAGCTGCGAAAGTATTAGAGCGTATCCAGTCATCTTAGCATATCTTGTGACTACCTTGTCTAATCTTGTTGACCTTATCGTCATGGTGTAATCTTGTATTCAGTTAATTCATGTCGTTTTGTTTTTCCATGTTCACATGCTAGAAGTTACTGAACTTACTCAGGCTTTATGTCTGACTCTGTTTTTCTTTCGTCTTCTTTTCTTCCGTTCCCCCCCCCCCCAGGTAGTTGAGGAGAGAATAGTATAACTCAGGATTAGACTGGACCATTGCTCTTTCCCAGCTTGAAGATTTGACGAAGTTGTCTTTGGATTCTCTTCCAGATGCTATGGCTGGCTCTTGCTACATTGGGGAATATATAAATGTATTTTCATGCTTCTTTATTTTATAAAGACAGATGATACTCTGATATTGTAAAAGAATCTTGTACAGACTAAATTATCAATAAAGCAAAGTTCTATTTTCCACTGTTTAATAATTTGTCTGTCTTGTAATTTATCTGCATCTTTTACCCAAAATGCTCCACAGAACTTAGTGCATTCCCTTTGTGAGTGACACTAACGGACATGGGGTGTTACACGTGGTATCAGAGCTGAAGGTTACCGGATCAGATAAAAGATTTGAAAAATTATTTTCAAAAGGTTTTTAAAGAAGCATTTTTAAAAGAAAGGATTTGTTTTAAAGGCATATTCCCCAAAGCCATACGCATTGTCTCCTCTTCCTCTGTTTGAATTCTTGTCTCCTTCTTTCTTGAGTCTCTGGGGCTCCTGGCTTTCTGGGAGGTAACCTCATCGAAGGGCAAAGTAGTGCCCGACTTCCATCTATAGCCGTAGTTGTTTCACTTACGGCCAGTCTTCTTTCAAGTTTATAGGGTTTTTCCGTGCGATAGAGGCAACTTTCGAGAGATTTGCCAACATGGTTACACGCGGAAGTTTGGCAAGGGAGCACGACCCAAGGATGAGGAAATTATGGATGTAGACTTGGCTCACGAAGGAGGAAGGGATTATAAAACCTAAGACAAGAGCAAGTATCTTTACTATGGTATGATAGGACATATACTTAAGGACAAGGGCAAGAACGAGGACGAGATTTTCAGAAGGACAAGTACATGCTTTCGCCACCAAGCGCACCTAGGAGAAAGGTGGTCCGGTTGGAAGAGTCTAGTTTTCTGTTCGTACTATTTCCTTAGGTTCCAGCGCTTCTTAATTGTTCATACCCACTTCCATAGTTGATTCTCTGCACCATAGTACGTGTATAGTAGAAAGATCCCACTAGAGTCTCAAATCCAATTGGTGGTCCGACCAGTTTTTGGTTAGTAGGGATTTGAGGATAGTTATCGAGTTTGCTTATATCATCTCACGTAGATCGTCTAAATTCGGAGAAGATATTCCTTGGATGCTTGTCTGATATTGGTTTAGGCCTTTGGGGCTTGTACTTGAGGAATGTCGAGTTCGGTTTGGATGGTTTGCGTGAAAGATGAATAGTTGTGGTAGGTACTCTAAAAAGTACGGAGTGATCTTTTGACTCTCATAGTTATGGCGTGATGGATAAGCCAAGAGGGAGGCCTCTAATCATCTTAGTACATATACTTGGCGCCGTGATTGACATCTGTTTATTTTGGAAATGGAGATTAGGAACTTCACAATCGTGAAGATAAATTGGTTAAGATACAGTGGAGTAAAGCTCAAGAAGGCTAGATACTAGCAACATGCCCTTTTTCCTTAAGGGTGCATCCTTGATTTCTCTGTTTAGGAGCTTTACGCGTAGTTGTTTCTCTCTTTCCAAAGTATATCCTCTAGGTCGTATCTGCGATCCTTAGGTAGAAGCCAATGGATGTAAACATGTATTTGAAACATGTTATGGTTGAATGGTTGCAAGTGGTTGCAAATGGTTGCTCGTGGATGCATATGCATACGTATTAGGCACTAGATCAAGTTCGGACGCTCTCATATTGCATTTACATATATGCATTTGTTTATAAGTTGAACTTGATATGATATCATATGGACGTTGCATATGGATGAATGGCTGTGCACGCATGTAGTATTTACATGACTAGGGATTTTTGCATGCATGATTGGACGCATGGCACTAACATGATTTGCATTAAGGAGGTCAACTGAATCAGTAGACCGCCTGATTTTGCATTAGATAGAGACATATACACACACTATGCATATGAACATGAAAGCATTAGAAATCTTTTAAGGACAATGAATGCCTGTGATTGAATGGTTGAGTAGATGGGTGATTGGATGGTAGGACACATTCTTCCTAACTTGAAGATTTCGGGGACGAAATCCTTTTAAGTGGGGGAGAATGTAACACCCCGTAATTCTGTGACATTAAGATTCTCAAATTAAAGTATAATTAATTTTTAAAAGAAAAATTAAAAGAAAAAGATCCATGCAGTTGTTTAATTTTAGTATTGTAACTAACATGAAAAAAAAGAGGTAAGGAGAGAACAATAATTATTATCGTTCTAAGACTTATTAACAAAAGCCTCTGTAGCTCAGTTGGTTAAGGCATTGGATTGGTAGCATGGAGGTCGGGGGTTCGAACCCCGGCGGCGGCATAATTTTTTTATCATTGTTTTAGAGAGGGCCAACTAAACATGCAAATATATGTACGTATACAAATTCAAAATTTGAAAGGATAAGAACGTACGTATAAGGAAATAAAGAAAATATATATATACATATGAGAAATATAAATATAAATATATATATACAAAAATATATGTATACGAAAGATAAAATTCAAGATAAGGCTACAGTCAATGAAATATGGCAACATCATTTGAATTTTGAAAATAAAATGAAAGTTGTGCGTATATATATACGCGTAAAATGGTCGTTAGAGGAATTGTATACATATAAGAATATTTCATGTGAATAAAACAGTTAAATAAATTCCAGAAATTCAAAAGTTTGAAAATCAAACTTTTACGCCAAAATAGCTTGTGGGACCCAATGCTGACTCAGCACTGCGTGTATGATAAGGTTTGGCTAGATTCATCTACGTACCTGGACTATTTTCTTAACTAGGTTCAATGCTGACTCAGCGCTGCGTGTACGATAAGGTCTTGAGCAGCTATATAAACAGCCCTAGTCTTCATTCTCCTTGCACCAATTCTCTTCTATCCTTATGCTGCTAAGATTCATGGCTTTTTCCCCTCCTCTAAATTTTCTTAAATAAATAAAATAAAATATGATTCAAGACGAGGAGATGCTGCTAAAAGACTTTTAAGGAGGGATTCAAATCAAAGTTTCAAGTGAAGAATTCAAAGGCTAGCTCAAACAAGTTTCAAGCAACGACGCACGAATCATAGCCATGCTTTCCTTCTTTTCTAGATCTATTTTCTGTAAGTTGGTTATTTCTAGATCTGAATATTTTGTTTTATTTGTGACATGAAATTAAATGAATAAAGGAATATGCCAAATCTCTCTCTCTCTCTCTTCGAATCTGTGTTTATACTCTTGGACTGAATTAAGAACTGTTATGATTCGAGGACAAATAAGACTGTAACCATGACTATGACTATAGAACTGTGGCCTTTGAAAGCATATGCCTTTGGACTATGACATAAGCCTTTGATTTTGGGACATATAAACATTGCCTATGACAATGACTTATGACTATGGGAATTATTTTCCCTTTTGGACTATGAACATCGCATATGACTATGGACATTTCCTATGACTGTGACTGTGACTACAAGGATTATTTCCTTGACTAGGCCTATACCTTTGATTTGGACATAAACTATTACTTATGACATAATGAGGACAACTGTGATTTTGACACCCATGATTTATGATTAGGAAAATATTGCTTTAGTTTTGTGATTGAGAAGTTGGGTCTAAACCCAATTATTTATTCTACCTGTTCCTTGGTTTTTCTTTGGTTTTAAGACAGTGAGAATTTACCTATTAAGTTAGGTCTACCCACGTTCTTGAACCTATTTTGCCCATTCTTTGGTTTTAAGACAGTGGGAATTTACCTATTTAGTTAGGTCTACCCATATTCTTGAACCTACATTGTTATCCAAACCTTTTTATGCCAATTATTCCTTCTTGTCATTTTGATTCATTCCCTTTTTTATCTACGAATCTAGATTTATTTATAATCTAGGTTGAATCACGATTATTCGAACGGTGGGAATGCGATTTGGGGAAAAACATGGAAATGAATATGAACGTAGTTGTAAACTTGGAAATTGGCATAATTTGGAATATGTATTATGACATGCATATTAAAATGAAAATGGGGAAATTTGACATGGATTAGGGAATATGTGATTTTGACATATTAAATTTAGCGTTAGTAAGTAAGCTAAATTTTAGGCATAAAATGTAAACTAGAAAAATAATTCTAGTTTTGCCATAAATTGTGAATTAGGATGTTAAACCAAGATTGGGTTAATTAAGGTTGATTTGGAATAAGTATATTAGCACAATTTTGAATTTATTCATAATTGTGAGCAATTGTCATGTTTAGAATAAATTATGGTTAGCGACACTAAACTTGGTATAATTTACATACCAAAAAGTATAAATATGATAAATAAGAGAGAATGGGCCATAATAATAAATATGACAATGTACATTAAAAGAGTAGTAATGAAATCAGTAAATTAGGAGTAATTTACTTATAGAATTCGTCATAAATGTTAAATTTTTCATTTACCACAAAATATGTAACTTGGTTAAATTTTGGCCATAAATTATAAACTAGGATATTTAATCTAGTTTCGGCAATGAAATAGGAAATGGCTTAAACTGCATGTTGGGTTAGGACTTGGGCCTAGAATATAAGTATACTAGTAGGCTTGACAAATAAATATAGGCCAAATTTGTCTAAAAAGGGGAAATGGGCTTTTGAAATAAATTGTTAACAATTTATAAACAAAAGAAAAGTATTTTGATAACACCCCTTTTTATAACACATAGACCAGAAGGTTCTAGGGTGACAGAGAGGATAGTGTCTAGGCTTGGGTTTGGAAAATACAAGTTTCCTGCCCTCCCTGGCTATCCCTAACTGATCCGAAGGACGGGATGGTTGTTTTCAAGACCAGATTTGGAAATTAATCAAAAACCCTTTGAACTTAGAAAACATGAATATGCCTAACCCGAGGTTAGACTGAGTTGCGGTGTAAACCTGCCCGGAACCGACCGGCACATCCAGTAACCGCAGCAATATATGTCTAATGTGAGAGGTTGCGGCTTTAATTTATTAATTAAAGCTAGAATGGGAAGGTTAAGGAACACTTAACCAACTTAGCACAGTTAAAGCTAGAATGGGAGGATTAAGTCCATGGGAATACTTAGCCAAATTAACATGTTGACTAGACTAGAAGGTGGGGTTAAGTAAAGTTAATACACTTAGCCAATTTAACATGTTAATTAGACTAGAGGTTGGGGTTAAGTTATACACTTAGCCAAATTAATATGTTAGCTGGACTAGACCATAGGGTTAAGTAAACTTGAATGCTTAACCATCAGAATATGATAAATAAATAGGGTTAAGTAAAAAGCATAAAGGGATAACACTTAACCAGTGTAATAGGATAAGGGAAGAGGGTTAAGATAGCTTCAATCGACTAAAGACACTTAACCAACCCAACCTGGCGAGAAAGAAAACTAAATAGTAAACCTCAGTTGAAAAAGGGACTAAGTAGTAAACTTAGTTAAGAAAACAAGGAATTTGGAAACTAAGTGGTAAACCTTAGTTAGTAGAACTAAGTAGTAATTCTTAGTATAACACGAAGGAGCGGACATCCATATGGTTTTAAGAAGGCTCCAACGAATTGGGTTACAAAGCCCGAGGCTTCGGGGGGACGTGAGGGTACTCTTGGTATCCCTCTGTGAGGCTGCAGATGATCATCCTGGGCTCACAGAGGTTAAGGTCTGCGTTAGAAGAACCGAGGGTATGCCTTGGTTGCAATATATATATGTGGCAACCTAAAGACTAGGATGGACCAGCGTGATTCGGCGAGAAGACGGTAGCCCTGTGATAGCAACTCGTCGTCTACCATCCATCTTGAGTCAATCGAGATACGTGAAGCGGAAAGGCGGAGAACTCCAAAAGACCATATACTTGCTATCTAGTTATGGTTGCGGATGGCCATAGGATAGTGGGGCACCGGGGGCCGGCGTATAGTTCTCATTTTACAAGGTGTGCCTTTCATTAGTTGAGGGAGGGGTCAAGTGGGACCATAGCCACTGGAATAAAAACAGACCTTAGCATCTGCATCGGCAGATATCCGAAAGCTCCCGACCGAGTTCTGTATTCCTTGATTTTCCCTGTCACAGGACTCGGATCGCACATTACAGGACATGTGCATCTAGACAAGCGATAACGATTCGCGATACATGCGTGGGGAAGCCTAGGAGCATATACCACTCTAGGTAGTGTGTCCTAGACTTGGGGGCATTGTTCGACAGGTAGCGTAATCCCTAGTTGGACTAGGTGGCATAAACCCTGAACTCGAAAAGCGTTCAGTAGATAGCGTAAAACTATAGTTAAATCTAAGAAGCACTTGATAGAAAACCCTAGATTAGATCTAGGTAATAAATAATAAATGTATGCCTGAAGACAATGGAAACTACAGGGGTTGGGATCACGTTATCGTTACTAGTTGAACACTAGTTAGGTGGTGCAGAGATATAGAAACCAGTATAACAAGGAAATAGCGAAGCTGCGAAAGTATTAGAGCGTATCCAGTCATCTTAGCATATCTTGTGACTACCTTGTCTAATCTTGTTGACCTTATCGTCATGGTGTAATCTTGTATTCAGTTAATTCATGTCGTTTTGTTTTTCCATGTTCACATGTTAGAAGTTACTGAACTTACTCAGGCTTTATGTATGACTCTGTTTTTCTTTCGTCTTCTTTTCTTCCGTTCCCCCCCCCCCCAGGTAGTTGAGGAGAGAATAGTATAACTCAGGATTAGACTGGACCGTTGCTCTTTCCCAGCTTGAAGATTTGACGAAGTTGTCTTTGGATTCTCTTCCAGATGCTATGGCTGGCTCTTGCTACATTGGGGAATATATAAATGTATTTTCATGCTTCTTATTTTATAAAGACAGATGATACTCTGATATTGTAAAAGAATCTTGTACAGACTAAATTATCAATAAAGCAAAGTTCTATTTTCCACTGTTTAATAATTTGTCTGTCTTGTAATTTATCTGCATCTTTTACCCAAAATGCTCCACAGAACTTAGTGCATTCCCTTTGTGAGTGACACTAACGGACGTGCGGTGTTACAACATGTATATGAACATACACATGCAGAATATACGAGTATATGCATATAATGCAAAAGGCAACTAAAAATGTCAGCTCCATGAATTATGTAAATGCATGCAATTAAAAAATAAAAATAAAAATTTATCAAAATGCCATTATATTTAATATTATATTGTGAACTATACATCTTTAACAAATATTTGGGAAAGGTTTATGGCCCAAGAGATTAATATTTTTTTCTCTTTCCTAACAAACTACATATTTGAGGATTTTACCAATGCACGAGTATTAAGGGTGCACACGCAGGCAGCAAAATTCAATATTGTGCATTCGACTGGGCTAGTAGGCATATTCAGGAAATAAACTAACTTAGAAAAATGTTTTTACCTAGGGTACAATTCAATATAAGCATTTTTTTGGATGAGCACTAGTGCAGCATGCATCACATGAATGCAACAATGACGTAAATATATAACTTCATTTACACAGATGCAGCATGAAGTGTATCACATACAAGTATTGTCAACACAGCAGGAATTAAATGAATCCAGGGTTCAATACCTGTTTCTACAAGGACTTGTGTGTGGCAACAAAGTGAACCCAATATGAGAAATAAATCATATGCATAGCCCAGCTTTTTCACACAAACATACCATGAAGAAATAGTTTAGGTCAACAGAGCCAATGGAATGCATTTTACAAACATGCTACAAACGATTCTAGAAAGATGTAGCAGGTTCATACACATGTTCACATTTCAGATTACAGGTCATTAGCCTATGAACAAAATGATAACAAATATATACATATCCGAAGAAGACAACAAAAAAATAAATGCCAACGAATTCACACAAGATAGTATCGAAGGCAAGTGACACAGTCCTAATACACTAAGATAAGGTCAGGGATGGCAAATACGTGGCACTAATTTAGGGTATTAAATGTTAAGTCGCAGTTTAATGCACATACATAAGAAATGCACGAAATATATCAAGGCTACATGGATGGTATATTCATTTTAATTCCAAAACAAAAGTTAGCAGGGTGTTTCCGTTATTACATAAATAGAGCAACACTGACCGACATATTGTACATTTATATGGTATCAATACACATATGTGTTTGCATATAGATGCATATATTGACACTCATGTGTGTATCGCAAACAATATTCGAGATGCACATGCATACACATATGCATATACACATACATTCCAAATACGTTAGTGTATGGACCAAATAAGTCAAGCCCGACAGTATCAGATACTTTATTCTAGATGCAGGTCGCCTACATAAAAGGGGTAGCAAGGGTAAAGGTTTGGGTTCAGGTTTTCATCTATCTATATTGTCCAACTTCCCTTTTTCTATATTTACATATAAATTAATTTAGACACACAACAAATCGTAGGTACGAGCTGGTAACAAAATGTGATCATGTGTCCTAGCTTTAAGAGATGCACAGGGATGTCAAGTTCAAATGTTTATGATATATTTGGACAAAAATAGAACAACATTCTTCTGACCAAGACAAAGCGAGACAAACCCATCAATGTGCATATATCAAAGTTTAGAGTATCCTAAATCTGAGACCATTGTTAACCTTAGGCAATTTTATAAATAAATCATAACATGGGTTTATTTCCCTTAACAGTGATGTTCAACAGCGAAGACAGGTGGCATAGCAACCTAGTTTGACAGTGGTGTACGAAAACTTGTTATAGGCACTAAACAGAAACAAACAACCAACTCAAGACAGCGAGAAGATTAACAAACTTCAAAATGGATCAACTATTTATTTAGTTTATACCGAAATCAATTTACTTGAAAACAAGATTAATTGTGAGTGAGATGCTCACCTTGAACGCAACCTTAAGGAGGCACAGGCCATGGGCTCGACGTGGTTCGGAATGAGATGACTCGACTTGCTATGCCTGCGAGAGCTGATGGTGGCAACACCCAATAATAGTGGAAAAACAACGATCTTTATTGAAGGTGGAAGACTTGACATGAAAAACGCACTTCAAAAGGCGGAGCGGTGTTGATGTGGTGGCTTCCATGGACGAGGCAAATTGATTTGGGGAAAAGAAGCAAGTATGATTTTTGAGGAGGGGGAGAATTGCGCTTTGGCCATAAAAATTCAGAAGAGAAAAAAAAAAAATTCTTCTTTGATTTGGGATTTCGCTTCTAAGGAAATTGGGGAATGAAGGCTTCAATTTATAGAGATGAAATGGAAAAGATAAAAACGGCGAAAAATCATAGGCTTAGGTTCGATTGATAGATATGAAATGGCAAAGATAAAATTGACGTAAAATCATAGGCTTTATGCTACGCGAATTTCAAAGGTTAGGTCGGCAAAGTTATTTACTGGGGGAGGTACTATTTGGTTAGTCCCTATAAAAGTTAATTCTAACGCAGTGTTAATCCTATCGTTATTTATGTTGTACGTTTTATTTTTGTACCATCACAAATAAACTCCAAATGTAACAAGAATGGATGTACCGCTACACCTCGACGTTCAGAACCTAATGAAATTCGTCTAAACGAAATCTGACTCTGTTTTCCTAACGATATTATTTTAATTTTATTTTATTAGTTAGTTCACATTTCAACTTCGTTTGATTCCAAATTTTGAAACGTTAAATACAATTTCTCTGTATATACAGATACACACATTTCCACGCCAATCTTTGTATATTTCAATGAATAAAATCCCTAATTTCTTTAACATTAATATCATTTACTATTACTGTTCTTTTTATTCAACCATTTTTTATCAATTGAATTTCAAATCCAAATTAAATATCCAACCAAATTCGATTCAATTATATATTTGATTTTCACCGACCATTCTGAATTAAATATTAAATTCAGTTCATACACAAACAATATATTTGATTTTAAATTTCTAAATCCAGTATTTATATAAATATGATCATTAATAATCAAATCTTTAATTAATTTCACATTCTAGTTGTCGAAACTTCTGGGACGTTACAATCTCCCCCCCCCCCCCTTTAAAACTTTTCGTCCTCAAAAAGCAGATATTGTTTTATTTATACCAGTGCCTACCTCAAATCTTCATATAACTAATTTAAATATTGATATGTAAGTTATCGAACTTCTTTGTATATTCGTCATATTCAATTTACCCGAAAAATCAAATTCCCTTTCTTCTAGTTGGAGATCAATTTTGATCAAACACATTTTTCTTTCATCTTCTGAATCAGCTTTATCTATTTCCATGCTCTTTGAAGCCATACTCAATTTTCTTGGACCAATTTCCGTAACTTATTTTGAGATATTTCCCGATCGTATAATTTCTTTTCAATACCATTTTCTTTTTACATTCCATTATAGACATCATATGTCAACATTACTTGTTCATCGTTGCAACTGTAATGGGTCTAGGCTTAGCAACCCTCAATCCAATCTCCTTACATTTACTCCATTTAATCTTTTCCGACACTCATTAAAGGGTGTAATAACATCGCCTCTTCACATTACAAATTGTCGACTTGAAATTTTCCAAAACTCGAAATCTTTTATAACTTTTACACGAACTTTATATAAAAATATTTATATTATTGCTATGAAACTCTCTTTCTTGACTTATTACATTAGATATATTTTAATCTCAAATTATTGATTTGAAAATACTTGATGACTCGAAGTTTGACAAGACTATTGTCGTTCTCACAGAAGTTAGACATACGCTGGCCAGGCGCATGACTAAAATCTCCAAGTACTAAATATCCTTACTTCAACTCCCAGTGGAAATAATTCAAAAATTCTTTTTTTAATAAAAACAAATACGGAAAGTACCAACGTGATATTGATATGTTGACTGTTCATGAATCGCAGATACACAATGATTCCATCTGGATCCCCCAGAAAACATCTGTATTCGTAGGAAATCACTTCCCTGCGAATTTTGTCATGGACAGATCAATTGGAAGATATTTAAGAATCGAAAGAAAATCTGAGGTCACTGTACGTTGGCTGTTCTATCTCAGGGTCACGAAAACAAATTATCAAGTTATGAAGATGAACCAAGTCACGAGGACAGATTAAATCATGCGAACA
The DNA here is from genome assembly GCA_030737875.1 of Allium sativum. Lineage (NCBI taxonomy): Eukaryota > Viridiplantae > Streptophyta > Magnoliopsida > Asparagales > Amaryllidaceae > Allium > Allium sativum. The sequence goes on from CM060925.1 coordinate 9,909,806, forward strand.
AATCATGTCACAAAGGCGAAGACAAATCCAGTCATGAAGACATAGTGTTGCATCAACCAGGTGGCTCACTATCACTAAGATATCTCAAACATCGCATGGCTCCATTCTACCTTTAGTAACACTGGTGGTTACAACTCTTTCACTTGTAGACATGTCATGTTGACTGCAGGTATACAATGGTTACGCCTGGGTTCCCCAGGAAACATCCATGCCCGTAAGCTTTCACAGCTCTACGGATTACGCCATTATCACGACTGTAGATCGCAACAGACACAATGGTTACGCTTGGTTCCCCCAAGAAACATCCATCCGCCATAGGCCATCTACAATCCTGTGAATTTCGCTACACGGTCGTGTTCTTTCAGACAAATCGATTTTTATGTCCGGACAACCTACTACCACCAGTAACACATCTCACTAAGCTCAAAATTCAAAGGAGAAGGAAGGTACTTTCCTTGATTTGAAAACATATAATACTATATACATATAGTACTATATTTCATACTTCTCACAGATCATACTTATGTCAGCTTACACAAAAATTTTCTTTCCGAAACATATTTTCAAACACCTCATTCTTATATAAATTCCATTCTATAAGGTTTCATCTCAGATCGATTACCTTCTAGATCAACAGTCCGGACTCGCTATATTCTTATATATATTCTCCATATATGTTTCGAAAACTTCTATATCCAATATTTAAAATCGATATCCTCAAACTTCCATTCAAATTTCAAAATTTTAATTTTTGATTTCTAAATCAATCTAGATATTTGATATTCTTTCAAACTCGGATTTATGAATCTGTTAGTTATAAACCAAATTATCTTCCAATTATTAAATTCGTCACTTAATTCAAATCTGTATGCTCTCAAAATTCCAGAATTTCCATTCTTATAACAGATTTCTCATCCATGCACTATTATTCTTCTACATCCACATCCTTCGACCGTAAATTAGCAAGCGAAGAACTCCCTAAGTATCAAACCCGAAGGCCGAAACCAACATCAGATCAACACTTAGGAAATTATCCAACTTAACTAATCTCTATTCAACTTCTAATTTCCTTAACTCAATTTCTGATTTCTTATCAAATTATCATTTACGAAAATTTCAAATTCAAATTACAATTTCATTTCTCTTATGTTCGACCACCCTTCATTTTCGACGTGCGTCTCTTTGTTTTTCGGTTCTCACCATTCCAATTTGTCAAAACCTGTTAACTTCTCATGATCCTTAACAAAACAATTCATATTCATTTTCTATAATTCTAGAAAATTTTCTTTTACCATTGGAATTTTTTTCCATATATTTGCAAATCTTTAATTCTAATAGAAAATGTACTTTTATTCTCAGGGGGAAATATTTCTAAATTCTTTATTTGGACTAAAACCGATATTAAATGCACACCGCTATTTTCACTTAACCGCTAACACTCATTTCTTACTCCATTTAACCACTTTGGCTATCGAACCTTAACTATTTCTTAGTCAACAATGAAGTCAATCAAGTTGGGGTATATTTACCTCTCGGACCTTAACTAAACAATATTATTAACTTCGAAACAGATAAAATTCACCACTTCAAAAACCAACAAACATTTATTCTCGAAATTTATGATTTTAAGTTAAGAATTTATTTCCCTTACAATAATCTTTGATTATAACAATGCTTCACGCCTTCAAAATACTTAACTCTAAAATATACTTACTTTATTCATTAATCTAAATACATAGGTAGTTAATTAATAATATATATTAAATTTTGATTAAAAATGGAAAGTAAATAGTACTTTTCTGATATTCGACATAATTGTCTCCCATAAATAACTTCCTTTCGAATAGTCTGTTATTCGATACCATATTCCGAACTTTGGAATATCTCATTTGACTTATATTCTGAACTTCAGAATAATCTCACCGTACTGGTCAACTTCATTTCCTTTATCTGAAAACTATTTGCACATTTTTGCTTTCATACGTTATTTACTTCTAAAAAGTAGATATTATTCCCTTTTCGAAATCTAAACACGTCACATCAAATTAATTTTGGTTTTATTCACATATCGATTCCAATTTATTCACAATCTTTATTCATATATCGCTTCATTTACAGTTCTCATTCACACTTCGCTTTTTGATGATTATTCATCAAGTTTCTAGCTTAGTTATCGGATTCACGTATTCGATTACACATTATTGATTTCACACATTATTGGTTCGAAACCACTTATAATTTATCTTGTCACGTTCTGAATAAATTAATCAAAATTTAACGCAATCGAATTCCAAATTATATTTCTTTTCCAATTTTATTTTCATTAATTAATATTTCGGATGTCGAAATAAAATTCATCGTTTCCTTTTTGGAACGATTTCAATTTTCTCTTTTTCATCCTTCCCATCTGAGTCCTTATTTCCCAAAAAATCAGTTATCTCTGATTCCACAATTACAGAAACTGGTTTATTGATTCTTTTATACTTACCTTACCTATATACCATTCGACGATGGATTTGACATTCAAATTGAAGAAAACTTATCGAAGAACAGCACAGGCAAATCCGGATTCGAAGACTGGGGATTCCGAAAAAATTTAAATCTCAAAATTTGATTTTATTTCCATTGTATCAGTTCCAAAATATGAATTTTCAAAATATATAATATTTCCCAAAAAAAATTCTTTTCAAAATTTGCTTCAAAATTATTTTCATTTTCAAAATTTGTATTTCAAAACCTTTTTATTTTCAAAACCCTCTTTTTCTAATGTCGATCCTACTCATTTTAAACTCGATAAGCTACGCTTGAATAAACCAAAGCTCTGATTCCACTTGTAACGTCCCGCCATTTTGACCGCTTCAAATCGGTAATTAAACAAACTTAAAACGCTCAAATCGACGGATCGTTATTTACCTTATATAGTTTAAAATAGAATCAACACAGAAGAACACAGAATAAATAGATAACATAGTATAGAACAGTGTAAATAACTTTTATATATTAACCAAATTTTTTTTTCTAGATTTTTCTATATAGCGGAATGTGAACAAAATTTTAATACAAGAAAATATTAGTGTTTTTAAAACATCAGAGCGCGCCGTCTATCCCAACTTTGCCAATCTTCGAATCCTAAGCTGTAATCTTTAAAATCTGTAACATCCGGGTCTGACCCGAGCATTTCATGCAAAAACATAAAACACTCGAGTCAGGATTAATCATTGTCCAACTAAATTAATTTCAACAAAAACTGAAATATAATAGTTGATCCTAACATCGATGTTATATAAAATAAATAGTTGTGGTATTTGTTCACCTTTTTTTTATCTTCAGGGACAAATGGTTTCGGGCGTTTACTAGTGTACACTTGTATATAATATACACGTGTACACCACCTCAACATCCCTAATCGAATATAAATCAATAACGTGTGATTTTGGGAGCTTGCACATACACGTGTGTGTATGCATACATGCACGTGTATTTCCTCAACGTCCTAGAAATCAGAAATTACAAATGCGAAACCACCATGCTAAGAGGCCATGTTACAATTGAACTGTGTTTTACTGCACAGAATAGGCTCAGCAAATTTAGACCCACCAGCAAAGGAGCATCAAATAGGTAGCAACTCAAGCTAACCAGTAGACGAATAAAGTGCATGATGTGTTCTTGAAATCAACGGTCATGTTGCAACAAGGTAATTTAGAACGACATGAAGCATTTTGCATAAACTAATGGACTAATTGTCGATCACTGAGTTACAAATTTCATGGCTATAAGAGATGCACCCATATAAGTGCACACATAAACAGTTTTTGATGGCAAGTGGTCAGGTCTAGTTTTAAATTAACCCAGTTCAAGGTCATGGTGCAGGCATCAAGCAAAATAGTATGCAAATATCTTAGCTATGAATACGTGCACGCAAGTGCATATTTCAATGTGCCAAAATCTTCCAAGTAGGACAGAAAATATTAGACTCATACTGGCATTTTCGTATTTATTCTTTAATGTTCATCCAAGTCCAGGTTTTTGGACTAAAGCAATATGGGTTTCCAAAATTATCACCTGAGAAGGTATGGGTTATACCAGAAATTATAAACCTTGGAATCTCAACAAAATCGATTGGGTATTAAGGTTGGAAGAACAACAGTCCATTTATTACAGACTTTAGCATCACATGTATATGAAAATACACGTATAGAATATACGGCTATATGCATATAATGCAAAAGGCAACTAAAAATGTCAGCTCCATGAATTATGTAAATGCATGCAGCTAAAAAAATAAAACACAAAAATAAAAATTTATCAGAATGCCATTATATTTAATATTATATTGTGAACTATACAGCTTTAACAAATATTTGGGAAAGGTTTATGGCACAAGAGATTAACAGTTTTTTCTCTTTCCTAACAAACTACATATTTGAGGATCTTAACAGTTTTTTCTCTTTCCTAACAAACTACATATTTGAGGATCTTACCAATGCACGAGTATTAAGGGTGCACATGCAGGCAGCCAAATTCAATATGTGCATCTGACTGAGCTAATAGGCCTATTCAGGAAATGAACTGACTTAGAAAATTGTTTCTACCTAGGGTATGATTCAATATAAGCAATTTTTTTTGGATTAGCACTTGTGCAGCATGCATCACATGAATGTAGCAATGACGTAAATATATAACTTCATTTACACAGGTGCCGCATGAAGTGTATCACATACAAGTATTGTCAACACAGCAGGAATTAAATGAATCCATGGTTCAGTGCCTGTTTCTATAAGGACTTGTGTGTGGAAACAAAGTGAACCCAATATGAGAAATAAATCGTATGCACAGTCCAGCTTTTTCACCCAAACATACCATTAAGAAATAGTTTAGGTGAACGAAGCCAATGGAATGCATTTTACAAACATGCCACAAACGATTCTAGAAAGACGTAGCAGGTTCATGCACATGTTCACATTTCAGATTACAGGTCATTAGCCTATGAACAAAATGATAACAAATATATACATATCCAAAGAAGGCAACAAAAAAAATAAATGCCAACAAATTCACACAAGATAGTATCGAAGGAAAGTGACACGGTCCTAATACACTAAGATAAGGTCAGGGATGGCAAATATGCGGGACTAATTCAGGGTATTAAATGTTAAGTCACAGTTTAATACACATGCATAAGAAAGGAACGAAATATATCAAGGCTACATGGATGATATATTCATTTCAATTCCAAAACACAAGTTAGCAGGGTGTTTCCGTTAATACATAAATGGAGCAACACTGACCGGCATATTGTACATTTATATGGCATCAATACACATATGTGTTTGCATATATGCACACTGACACTCATGTATGTATCGCAAACAATATTCGAGATTCACATGTATACACATATGCATAAGCATATACACATACATTAAAAATATGTCAGTGTATGGACCAAATAATCCAAGCCCAACAGTATCAGATACTTTATTTTAGATGCAGGTCACCTACACAAAAGCGGTAGCAAGGGTAAAGGTTTGGGTTCAGGTTTTCATCTAACTATATTTTCCAACTTCCCTCTTTCTATATTTACATAGAAATTAATTTAGACACACAACAAATCATAGGTACGAGCTGGTAACAAAATATGATCATGTGTCCTAGCTTTAAGAGATGCACAGGGATGTCAAGTTCAAATGTTTATGATAATATTTAGACAAAAATAGAACAACACGCTTCTGACCAAGACAAAGCGAGACAAACCCATCAATCTGCATATATCAAAGTTTAGAGTATCCTAAATCTGAGACCAATGTTAACCTTAGGCAATTTTATAAATAAATCATAACATGGGTTTATTTTCCCTTAACAATGATGTTCAATAGAGAAGACAGGTGGCATAGTAACCTAGTTTAACAGCGGTGTACGAAAACTTGTTACAGGCACTAAATAGAAACATACAACCAACTCAAGATAGCGAGAAGATTAACAAACTTCAGAATGGATCAACTATTTGTTTAGTTTATACCAAAATCAATTTACTTGAAAACAAGATTAATCGTGAGTGAGATGCTCACCTTGAACGCAACCTTAAGGAGGTGCAGGCCATGGGCTCAACTTGGTTCGGAATGAGGTGACTCGACTTGCTATGCCTACGAGAGTTGATGGTGGCAGCACCCAATGATACTGGAAAATCTTCGATCTTTATTGAAGGTGGAAGACTCGACACGAACAACGCACTTCAGAAGGCGGAGCGGTGTTGATGCGGTGGCTTCCATGGACGAGGCAGATTGATTTGGGGAAAAGAAGCAGTTTGATTTTTGAGGCAGGGGAGAGTTGCGGTTTGGTCATAAAAATTCAGAAGAGAAAAATCATTTTCTTCTTTGATTTGGGTATTTCACTTCCGAGGAAATTGGAGAATGAAGGGTTCGATTTAAAGAGATGAAATGGGAAAGATAAAAACGACGTAAAATCATAGGCTTTAGGTTACGCGAATTTCAAAGGGTAGGTCGGCAAATTTATTTACTGAGGGTGGTGCTATTTGTTTAGTCCCTATAAAAGTTAATTCTACCGCATTGTTAATCCTACTGCTATTTATGTTGTACATTTTATTTTTGTACCATCACAAATGAACTCCAAATATAATGAAAATGGACGTACCGCTACACCTCGACGTTCTTAACCTAATGAAATTCGTTTAAACGAATTCTTACTCTGCTTTCCTAACGATATTACTTTAATTTTATTTTATTTGTCAGTTCACAATTTATTCTGCTTGTCCAATAACAACTTCGTTCAATTCCAAATTTTGAAACATTAAATTCAATTTCTCTGTATATACAGATACACACATTTCCATGCCAATTCTGTATATTTCGACGAATAAAATCCCTAATTTCTTTAACATTAATAACGTTTACCATTATTGTTCTTTTTTTTCAACCATTTTTTTCAATTGAATTTCAAATCCAGATCAAATATCCAACCGAATTCAATTCAAATAAATATTTGATTTTCACCAACCATTATGAATTAAATATTAAATTCAATTCATACATAAACAATACATTTAGTTTTAAATTTCTAAATCCAGTATTAATATAAAAATGATCATTAATAATCAAACCTTTAATTAATTTCACATTCCAGTTGTTGAAATTTCTGGGATGTTACAGAAGCCCTTCGATGCTAGGTCTTCGTGGAAGAGTTCTTAAATGGCGCAAGCATTATCATGGCCCGGTCATTACAACATGGAAGCAATTTTTTACCGCATTTAACACACGATTCCATATGTAAAAAGACTCGGCAATTAGCATTTTTGATTTAGCTAGAATAAAACAAAGACCGGAGGAATCACTTAACTGCGATCTAAAGAGGTTTCACAATAAGTCGCTCAAAGTGAAAGGGGCAACGGATAGAGAGAAGGTAAGAGTTGTGCAATCATGGTTGCTTGTGCCATCATCCTTTCGGAAAGAACTTATCTTAAATGAATGCGAAAGCTTGAATGATTTGTATTCCAGAGCCGATAAATTCATTCATACGTAAGAAATACTCAATGCAAGGAAAAGCTTGAAGCAAGAAATGTTCCTTGAAGCAAGAACAGAATGCAGAAGGGCTTCGTTCCAATCCCCTTGCAGAAGGCTCTTCAAAATCAGGCAAAGGGAAAGATTATTACTCTTATAACAAGATAAAAGGACACGAAACTAGTCAGTGTCATAGTTTGATGAAAAAGAAACTAAGCCAAAAAACAAAGAAAGATTAGTCGAGAAGCTTGGAGTATAATCATTAGAAATAAGTTGGTCAGAGGCAACGCAACATGGGAATGACAACTTAACAATAAGTAAAAACGAAACCCTATTCAGGAATATGCATATAACAAAATCTCAAACGGAGCACGTTCAGCTAATATCTCATCTCGCGGAAGGGAACGAAAGCTCAAAACGAGTACTTAAAGCGTGTCCAATTTCCTTTTGTGTATCATCCCATGGAAGGGAACGAAATCTCAAATGGGAGCACTTAAGAATGCAATGGTGACTTAATTGCACAACAAAGTTACCAATCGATGGAAAGCTTTGATGGAAGTCGCCTAAAGGAATATGCAACGAAGAAACGATCAAATGCCAATCATTGCTTGGCTGAAATGAGATTGCTTAAAACCTTATCTACTTTGTCCTAAAAATTTCATAAACATTTCTCGTCAAATGCATTATACTAATATATCTGAAAACCACTATGAAGGGTATGGAGCATACCTCTGATGAAGGTGAATCAACAAAGTCCTTGGTAGAAAAGGCAAACCAATAAAGCCTTTAGAGGGAAAGGTGAACCAATAAAGTCTTTAGAAGAAAAGGAACATCAAACAAAGCTTCCGAGAGAAGAAGCGCCATCAAACAAAGCTTCCGAGAAGAGAAGCACCATCGAACAATGCTTCCAAGAAGAGAAGCACAATCAAACAAAGATTCCGATAAGAGAACCAACACCAACAAAGCTTCCGAGAGGAGTAGCAACAACAAATAAAGCCCCCAAGAAGAGAGGCCACCAAATTCTCATGCTTCTACAGTGGAGATGCCTCTAGAGTAGGGCTAAAATACTCTTAGGCTTCTACAATGGATCTACCCCTGGAGAAGGGCTGAAATACTCTCAGGCTTCTACAATGGGGTTGCCCCCGGAGTAGGGCTGAAATACTCTCAGGCTTCTATAATGGAGCTGCCCTGGAGTTAGGCTAAAACACTCTCAGGATTCTACAGTGGAGTTGTTCCCTAACTGGGGCTAGTTATGCATGCATCTACCCATAAAGGGACACAAGTCACTCTCTTAGAGAGTAATCACTCATCTGCATATCCTATGGGTTAGGAGTAAGACTAGATGTTAGATACCAGATGACTAGAATGATGAGCGAAACTCCCGCTAAATGATTAATCAACTCAAGATAGAGTCAATTTATTCTGAAAGCAGTCCTCTATATATACACATCCGAAAAATACTTCTCAGGATATTTGAGACTCTTCCAACCACATGTTTTCTCTGAATGAACTTTCGAGAAACCCTCACATAATTTATGTTTGTTTGGTCACTTTCAATAATATTTGGATTGCTTAATGGTATTCACATGGATAGTCTTTGATGATTCTGGCATTACCTAGTGAATCCTAAACAGGATAAAATCCTTTGGATGGATTTCTAATTTCTATTTAATCGAGTATGAGTCTCGGGGTTGTTTCTAATTTCTATTTACGCGAGTATGAGTCTCGGGGTTGTTATATGAATTTCTATTTATCTAAGTGTAATTCTCGGGGCTATTATATGAATTTCTGCTTACCCGAGTGTGAGCCACGGGATTTCTATTTGGTTTTTGGATTTCTCCTTACCCGAGTGTGAGTCTCGGGGTTTTTATTTGATTTTTGGCTTTCTCCTTACCTGAGTGCAAGTATCGGGGTTTCTATACGATTTTTGGATTTTTCCTAGCCCGAGTATGAGTCTTGGGGTTTCTTTATGATTTCAGGCTTTCTGCTTACCTGAATGTGAGTCTCGGGTTTCTACATGATTTCTGGCTTTCTACTTACCCCAGTGTGAGTCTCGGGGTTTCTATATGAATTCTGGCTTTTTGCTTACTCGAGTGTGAGTCTCGGGGTTTCTATACGATTTTTGGCTTTCTGCTTACCCGAGTGTGAGTCTCGGGGTTTCTACATGGTTTTTGGCTTTCTGCTTACCCGAATGTGAGTCTTAGGGTTTCTACATGATTTCTAGATTTCTGCTTACCCGAGTGTAACTCTTGGGGTTTCTATATGATTTCTGCCATTCTGCTTACCCGAGAGTGAGTCTTGGGTTTTCTATATGATTTTTGGCTTTTTGCTTACCTAAGTGTGTGAGTCTCGAGGTTTCTACATGATTTCTGGCTTTCTGCTTACCCAAGTGTGAGTCTCGGGGTTTCTACATGATTTATAATTTCTACTTAACCGAATGTGAGTCCCGGGGTTCTACATGATTTCTAATTTCTACTTACCCGCGTGTGAATCTCGGGGTTTCCATATAATTTATGATTTCTACTTACTTAGGCGTGAGTCTCACGGTTTCTATATGACTACTGATTTCTACTAATTTCAGATGTGATTTTTGATTTCTATTTACCCGAGTGTAAGTCTCGGGACTTCTACTAATTCCTATATGAATTGCTGATTTTCTACTTACCTCAGTATGAGTCTCGGGGTTTCCATGTTATTTCTATTTATCTGAGTGTGAGTCTCAGGATTCTTATCATATTCAAGCTTTTGGATTTCTATGGCACAAGTTAAAGTCTAAGCCTTGAACCCTCTTCCTTGCTATTCCAAAGGAGTAATTTTAAACCTATAAATACTTTTAGAAAATGATCTGATAGATCTGCATTATTCTAACAATCAAGTCTAGCTAGGAATTTTCTATGATCATTCCCAAAAAGAATGTTTAAATTCCTTTTGTCATATTTGCATACAGAGTTCGGATATGCCAATATTGTTCCAATGTTAGGGTGTTTAAATAAGTGCCCTGGTTGTTGCTTCGTGTCTCTCATTCGAAGTCTTCCAAATAAGGTTTATGATCTTTTGACACTTTACACAAGGAAGTTTTCCAAACTCATGACATACTTACCCCTAACATTCATTACTCTAAATTTTGGTCAAAATGATGTTTAGCACATCATAAATGAAATGTCAAACACTATGCAAGTAATATTACTTTTGTTTAATATACTATGCTTATCAAAAGTGAATCCTTGATTTTCTATTGAAAATACTAAGTATAAGAGTATAGATTTTACCATCCCCCACTTCCAAGAATAAGAATAAGTGCTTGATAACTGTTGCCTAGATAAGAATATTAGATTCCCCATTCAATGTTAGTAGGAGAATGTCAAATTTTAAACAAAAGAATCCCGCTTGGATACATGTTTGAGTTTGTACATTATGCATAGCCGTGTTCATAAAGGTTCATAATTTGAACTTTATACTCAAACTCTATACGAAACCAACACCAAAACCTGTTTAATGATTTTTAAGTTACAGATAAGTTGTATAGGGACCACACGATTTTGTCTTAAAGAAGAAAAGTTTCTTTCTACTAGGGGCTAATTGTTAACACCAAAATTTTCACTAGCCAAACATAAAGAAGCATAAGAACAAGAAAAAAGGTTTCGGGTAGTGAAGACGGAACCAAGTGGGAAAAACTATGAAAGTTGCGGAACCGGCGACGAGAGAAAGAAATCAAAGAGTTGATATTGGCAGCAAAAGGTTCAGGGAATCAAGGGCGATACCGAAAGCTCAAGAGTATCAGTCCGACAACGATAGCAGAAGAAAAGAAGAAGCAACAACAGTGAAGAAAGAGGAAAAACATGGTGTCAGCACTATCATATAACGCGCTACTATCCTAATGACGACACCCAAACCAAGATAGCAAAGAGCTCAGAAAGGAATAACTATAGCAATGATTCCTGAAAGAGTGAAGAAGAGGATAAAGACCTGGTATCGATACCAATGAACAATGAACAATTTAGCTAGGTATCGGCAGCAGAACAAGAAGGCAAATTTATGAAAGTGACATCCAGAAAGTCAACATCGGAACGGAAATAGGATCAGGACATAAGACTATCTCCAAAAGGATGAATGTTATTACCAAATTCAACACCGAAAACTATTATCGGTGAAGGGGTATCAAACCGCAACCAGCTCAAAAGAATGATCCGGAAACATTAAACTGACAACAAGCTACAGAGACAATTAAGAACGAAAATCATCAAAGTGGAAATTTGGTCAATAGGCTATCAGCACCAGCATAAGGGAAAGAAGCTTGGAACCAATACGAAAGGGGATAGTGACAAGGCAGTTCTGGCATCGAGGGTATTCAACATGAGCCTAATTCCGGAAGCAAACACATAGAAGCAAATCCGAGAAGCATTCTTTCTTATACCGAGAGCAGATAATGATGGATTGCCGGAAGTATATATCTGAAACAATAAAAGGATAGAACAAGAGGATATAGGTACCAATTTTCTTGGTATTGATACTAATGTCGTGACACAACATCTAAAGCCGTCACAAGATGTACCGAGAGCACGCTTCAGCAAGACTGAGACCAATTCCAAAGACTCACCGAAAGAGAATCGAATCATGTAAGAGAAGAAACTATCTACACTAATTTGCTGAATGTCATCACCGAACGAGATAACTGAAACACCCCACCTCTGTTAGGGTCACTCTCAAAGGGAATGCCCTAATTTTGGTGGAGGTTTATAAGTATAAGTCACAGATATACAAGACAGATATAAGAACACATATTTGTAAACAGCGGAAAATCAACAAACTTTTATTTCATGAAAGCAAATACATGTTACAACAACAACACCATAATTGTCTTACACTTTTTCCAAAACATAACATAACACTTCCATAATCTGTCTTGATTACATTATTTAAAGAAGCATAAATAAAACATAGATAAACTGCAAAAGCCCCCATAGTGATTGTCCAAAGCCATAGTTCAAAATGAAAAGGTCCAAGCAATACATTTCTCTTCTTCAAGCTGGATGTTAAGATTGGTCAAGCTGCTGTGTTCCCTCCCTGTGGACCTGGGGGGGGGGGGGAAACGGAAGAAAAGAAGACGAAAGAAAAGCAGAGTCAGACATAACGCCTGAGTAAGTCTAGTACTATTTTGTCTATGAATAAAGAACTGGGTATGATAAGTATAAACAAGAAGTGGGCAAGCACTATGAACTTGGTTAAGTTGTCTAGGGTCGAATATACTATCGTACCCCCTGTTAATCTCTGAACCCATATAAACTAGTTTCCAACTGGCACCCCATAATCAGGGTGATGTGATCCATTCAATGATGATCGGCTCCTACTCGCATAGTTACATGTGTCTTACGGCCCCCGATGTTGTAGTTACCTATGCTGGTCCCACCATGGGGTGTATCAAGTCCCATGGCGGCGGCCCGACACAACCTTAGAGTGCACAGGTATGCTACTGGTGTCCAGTGCCTTATTTTTCTGCGCCGGAGTGTGTGCACGCCCGCACCCCGTTAGAACCTACACTGCTACACCACCGCCGTCGATTTGACCTCTTACAATCAGCCCAGTAATCGTGCCCCACCCTGCCTAGTTTCAGGGTATCCTGATACACCTTCTAGGGTTACTGCTGAAAAGGGTCCCCCGTTACTAGGTTTTCTATCTCTAGCCAACATGCTAAGTTGGTTAAGTGTTTTCTAACCTAACCCCCACCAGTCCGTTTAGTTTAGCATGTTCCATTTTGATTAAGTCTTTAGTTCACTTAATCCTAACAATCCTGACTCAGCCTTAATTGTCTTATTAAGGCCCTGACCTCTCACATTAGACAGGTATTGTTGTGGCTGCCTGTTGCCGGTTGGTTCCGGGCAGTCTTACGCCACAACTCAGTCTAACCTCGGGTCCTTATTGGGCTCCATGTTTAACCTCCCACATTGGATAGGTATTGTTGTGACTACTGGACAGCCGGGCGGTTCCGGGCAGGTTTACATCACAACTCAATCCAACCTCGGGTTAAACACATCGTATGTTCTACACTTACAAGTTTTGTCTTTCTTCTTTATTTTCTTATATGTAAATATTTGCGGCCAATTATTAAGTTAATGGTGTAAAGGTTACACCAATCATGGGCCCAACCCATGCTTGAATTTGGGCCCTTCTATTTTATATTTTCATTCATTTGTAATTTTAACCCAACGTTATTTTCCCCCGTTTTACACGTCCGTTTATTACATATATATTGGGCTTAGCCTTTTAAAGCCCAATTTAGCCATGCGAAAAGGGGAGGCTTAAAGCGTGATTACATACACAAAGAGGGGAATGTGAGCGCATGAACTTGCAATATGACGTTGGAAATACAAAATAGAAACTGGTGTACTTGCATAGTAGTGACATATACTTTGGTCATAAAGCATAGGTGACATGAATCAAAGCATGTAAACTTGTAGTTATGTTAAGAATATCACTATTGACACATAGGCCTAACTACAACATGAACCTATATTTTTATTTAGGCATAATGTCAAACATAAGCATGGCATAAATATTTCTAACATAAGCATGGCATAATGTCAAACATAAGCATGGCATAGGTATAGTTAAATTTGTTCACATAACCATGACATAAATATTTCTAACATGAAATCATGATTTTTACTTTAGTCATGTAAACTTGCAAAAAGGGATTTTTGAACCTAACCTAGCTATGTACCACATATGTCATCATAAAATTCTTGTAAACAAGATAGACTTAATCATGGATTTTAATTATGCCAAATATCATTCATAGCCTAGCCATATTCATAAGTTTGCAAATAGGTTTTCTAGTACAAAAGCATGGCTTAATACATGATGCCCAATTTTTAACATAATTTCATATGGATTATGATAACCCAAACTTATTCCAATTACTTCACAAAAATGATGTTTGTATAAAAATACCCATTATGATGGCATAATATCAAAGCCCCAAACTTGCATGAATTTCAATCAACTACATACATGTAACTTCAACATGGATTACATAATTTGCGAATATTCCAAACGTATACTTGCATAGAACTACCGCATGTAGTTCTTTATAATTGAATAACATAATTCAAGAATATCCAAACGTATATAATATTTCAAATTGATAAGAACGCACAAATATGAATTACTTTATTGCCACAATTCAAGCATACAAACCAACACAATTATTTGTTCATACCAAAGTAATACTCTACTTACAATGGTTGTGGCGAATTCTCTAATTTAGGAATTTAGAGATGCGGTTTGATTCGATTGAGTTGCTTTATGCCTTAGAATTTGCCTCCTAATCCTCTCTCTCCAATTGGCGGCTACTCTTAGTCGTTCCTCAGCAACATGGCGGCTTTGTTCTTATTTTTGAATGAATAGATTAGGGTTAGTCTAGGGTTGTTTATATAGAGGTTATAAACTGATTAGGACCATTGATGTTGCTTGGATTGATCGTAGCCATTCATTCGCAAGAGAGACCAATTAGAGCCTGCCACCTAGCCCTAATGACAAAGCAAGCTTCTGAAAATCGGCCAAACACAGACCTGGCCAGCCAGGGCTAGACCAGACCTGGCTAGCAGGTCATTTTTGACCTGGGCGCACTTGGCAGGTGCGCCAGGTCAAAAATGTACTGGCGCACTTCACAGGTGCGCCAGTTCATTTTTGTTCTGGCGCACTTCCCAAGTGCGCCAGTGCATTCTGACCCTTCTCCGGTTTTTCGCCCAACTTCGTTCGTCCATAACTTCTTCATACGATATCCGTTTTTCGAAAACTCGGACTCTATTTCGCGTATTTTTCCGAGACGAACGCAATGGCGTATCCCGTTTCCCTTAGTTCTTTGATTTGAAATTAATTATACTTTAATTTGTGAGTTTCACAGTTATAGAATTCACGGGGTGTTACATTCTCCCCCACTTAAAAGGATTTCGTCCCCGAAATCTTCAAGTTAGGAGGAATGTATATCCTAACATCCAATCATCCATCTACTCATCCATCAAACACGAGCATCCATTGTCCTTAAAAGACTTCTAATGCTTCATGATCATATGCGAAGTGTGTGTGTACATGTACTTATCTAATGCAAAATCAGGCGGTCTACTGATTCAGTTGACCTCCTTAATGCGAATTATGTAAGTGCCATGAATCCATTTTGTATGCAAAATTTTCCTATTCTTGATTCTACATGAGTGCACAATCATTCAATACAAATGCAACATCCACATGACAACACATTAAAGTTCAACCATATACGAAGGCAAACATATATGCATATGCAATATGAAGTGACTGAGCCGATCTAAACCCTAGATTGTGTGTGTATATGCAACCACGAGCAACCACTAGCAATCACTTACAACCACTTGCTACCATCATCCATAACATGTTTCAATTACATGTTTCCATCCAAAGGGTTTCTACCTAAAAGATAAGGTCGAGGAAATATACCTAAAAAGATAGATAAAAGCGCAACTTAAGGAAAGTGAAAGATCAAGGATGTACCCTCGAACAGAAAAGGGTAGCCAGTGCGTATTCTAGCTTCAGTTTCCCAAGTCGCGTCTCCCTCGGCGTCGCTCCACTGAACTTTGACGAGCTTGACTTCACGGTTGCGTAGCTTCTTCACTTCCGTTCCTAATATGCGGGTTGGAACTTTCCTTATGGTTGCTTCGCGTTCCACTTCGGCCTCTTCGAGGATATTTGGCTCTACCACCTCAGCAGACTCATGTAGACATTTTCGGAGATGTGAAACGTGAAAAACGTTGTGGACTCCGGTCAATCTTTCGGGTAGCTCTAACCTATAGGACATTTTCCCAATTGTTCCTATCTAAAGGTATAGTCGAAGTAAAAACTTTGTGCCCATTAGGCAATGTCAAAACTGAAAACCTATGCCACATATATATTGATTAGGAGAAGAACTCCCTAAGCATCAGCCCCGAAGACCGAAATCAACATCAGACTGACACCCAAAGAGTTACTCAACCCAACCACCATATATGATTCTAGGCAACTAAGCATGATGGACTCCTTTTAGGTCACAAGGGAGTCCCTTCCTAAGACCAATCTGTATCCTAAAAAACCCAAAAACTTTAGTCAAACCAATGAACACCCTCGAGTCCCAACATGTGTTACTAACAGATGAGTCATACTCCCTATGTGGTTTGCAACAGAAATTGGATTGAGAATGGGACCAAGAGGATATACAGAAAAGATACTACGCAAGTAAGCTCTACAGGAAGAGAGGGATCAAGGATATACTCTTAAGAAGAGATATTATGCACGAATCTAGTCTTCAATCTTCTAAGTCGCATTTCTTGAGCTTAACTCCATTATGCTTTGTCCGTCTTTAACTTCACAATTTCGTAGCTTCTTAATTCTTGTTTCCTTTTTCACTTATTCTCCTTCTAGTATACTTGGCTCAAGCCTAACTGCGTACTCATGGTTCCATGCAAGCTCTCCAAAATTCACTAGTGAATCTTGGATCTTGTTCACTTACTAGAAGGTATCCCACATAGATGAATTATCTCTTGAAAATAAACAATTGTCAACTTCGTGAGCGGAGCTGAGATTTTCGCAAAATCCCTTATGAATTTTCGATAGAAACCCGCTAGTCCTAGAAAACTTCGGACCTCAGTTGCATTCCTTGGTGTCTTCCAATCCTGTACCGCCACTACCTTAGTAGGGTCCACCGCTAACCCTTGTTTGGATACTATGTGCCCAAGGAACCTCACCTCTTCTCTCCAAAAGTGGCATTTGGAGAATTTGGCTTTTAGTTGATGGACTCGCAAAGTTTCCATGATTGCCCTTAAGTGCTGAGCATGTTCCTCTTCACTTTTTGAGAAGATAAGGATATCATCTACGAAGACCACTACGAATTTGTTGAGGAAATCTCTAAATACCCTACTCATTAGGTCCACGAAGTAAGCAGGTGCATTTGTCAAGCCGAAAGGCATGACAAGCCATTCAAAGAAGCCGTCTGGGGTTCTGAACGCCGTTTTATCGATGCTATCTTCAGCCACCCTTAGCTGATGAAAACCGGTTGCTAAATCGAGTTGGGAGAAAACAGACGCTCCTACAAGCTGGTCAAATAAATCGTCAATTCTAGGGAGAGGGTGCCTATTCTTTTTCGTTAGCTTGTTGAGCTCGCTATAGTCAACACATAGACAGAGTGAACCATCCGCCTTTGTAGCGAACACCACTGGAGCGCCCCATTCTGAAATGCTCCTCCTAATGAACCCCTTCTCTAGAAGCTCTTTAATCTGTTTACTGAGCTCTTTCCTTTCTCGTGGAGCCATGTGTCTAACGGGCAACGCAACGGGCTTTGCATTATCTTCAAGATATATGCGGAAATCTATTTCCCGCTTCGGAGGCAAGCCCTTCACCTCTTCGAAGACATCCGGATATTCCCGGACCACTCTAACTGATTGCAAATTTTCAACAGAGGCATCTAGCGATTCAAGGTAACTAAGCATAACCGCATACGAGGGATTACAAGAAATTTCCAAAGTATTACCGAGCTGGGTTAGGAGCCTAACAACCCTTTTCTCACAATCAAGGATGGCCCCATTACTGGATAGCCAATCCATACCCAAAATCAAACCATAACCCGAAAAGCCCAAAACAAAGGCACTACATTGAAATTCTACGCTTAGAATAGAAATTTTCAATCCCACACAGATCATAGACAAATGAGTTGGGCCCCCAATTGGGTTTGAAACAATTAAGGGGTCCTCTACCATACTAGTTTTTAGGTGCAGAGATTCTACTAGAGCAGACGAGATAAAGGAGTGTGACGTGCCAGAATCAAATAAAGTGCGAACGGGGTGATCATAAAGATAAACTACACTTTCTACAGAAGTATTTATACCTCGCTATTGCAGAGGTGGCGCTTCCAGCACATGAACCTGTGCCCCTGGGGTGGATCCAGCCCTCTGCCCCTGTCCTCGTTTCTTTGGGCAGTCCTTAGCCCTATGGCCTGTCTCACCGCAAGAAAAGCACCCACCATTCTCCTTGGCCTTCTTTTTCCGGCAGTCCTTCACTAAGTGCCCCACTTTGCCACAGAAATTTCACTTCCTCTTCTCTTTGTTGCCTTTACCGCCCTTCTTAAAGTCTGTCTTCTTAGGCTGCAAACCTTCTTTCTTCCCTTGAGAGCTTTCTGCCTTTGTCTCCTTCTTGCCCTTATCCTCTTCATTCAGCAATGCCATTTGCACCAATCTTTCATACGTGGCTCCCATGGGTATATAGGTCATGGCCAAACTGTGTAATGGCTCATTCAACCCTTTGACGAACCGGAGAGCCTTCTTGTGCGGGGTGTTGACTAGGTCAAGCCCAAACCTAGCTAGCTCATCGAACTGATTCACATACTCTCTGACTGTCTTGTCCCATTGCTTAAGAAATAAGAATTTTTCCAACTGCAAACTTCTTTCCGCATCTGAGAGAAATTTAGTCTCAAACCTTGCCCTAAAGTCCTCCCATGTCTCCACCGGTCTTTCAGCATTAGTGACTTCCCACCAGTAGGAAGCCTCGCCCTTCAATAGCCATACTGCTAATTGTACTTTTTGTCTATCCTCTACCTCAAAGATGATGAATAGGTCCTCCGTTTCTTTCAGCCAATTTCTGGCTGCCACGAAGGACTCAGTTCCATGGAAATCCCTTCCTCCCATAGCTTTAAAATCTTTACATATCTTAGCAAACGTGTTTCCCCATGGAAGAGGTGGAGGAAAAGGTGCCGCTGCGGCTGGATGATTTCCTTCAGCTGGAGGAGGAGGAATGGTAGGACCTGGCTGAGTGGCCCTTGCTTCTAAGAACCGTCTAAACCAACCAGGTATTGGCACCCCTTCCGGCAACTTAAGTTCTTGGGACATGCTGAAACAAAAGGATAGATTCAAAACGAAGGATAAGAGAGAGTACCTATGGCTTTGGGGGGTGGACTTTGCCTTTTTAAAATAAAATAATATTTTTCTTTTAAAAATGCTTCTTTAAATTTCCTTTTTGAAAATAATTTTTCAAAACTTTTTATCTTATCTGGTAAACCTATGCTCTGATACCAAGTGAAACACCCCACCTCCGTTAGGGTCACTCTCAAAGGGAATGCCCTAATTTTGGTGGAGGTTTATAAGTATAAGTCACAGATATACAAGACAGATATAAGAACACATATTTGTAAACAGCGGAAAATCAACAAACTTGTAACACCCCGAATTTTAGTTAATACTAAAATTCACTAATTAAAGGATAAATAATTTCAGATGTGGGAATTGGGGGAAACGGGCTGCGTCATTGCGTTCGTCTCGGAAAAATACGCGAAATAGAGTCCGAGTTTGCGTAAAACGGGTACCGTATGAAAGAGATAAGGACGAACGAAGTTAGGCAGAAAACCAGAAACAGGCCAGAGATACACTGGCGCACTTGTGAAGTGCGCCAGTACAAAGATACACTGGCGCACTTGTGAAGTGCGCCCGTGCCGAGCCAAGGAACCTGCACAGTTTCTAGAGAGTCTTGTGGTTGGGTGCACCAGTTTGGGTCCTTGTGCTGGCCTAGTGGGCTGGTTCTAGAGATTTCCTAAATCTAAGGGTCCTAATTTAATCTAGGGTTAATCTAAGGGCTTAAAACACTACCTAATCTTATAAATAAGACCCTAACCCTACCCTAATTCATTCATAATTAAATCTTATAATTAAACTATGGCAAAATGAAACTTGGTCATGGCCTCCACAAATCAAATGAAGAGAGTTGCAAGCTAATCAACCCCTAATCACCTTCTTCTTCATATTTGGCAACTAGTTTTACTTCATTGATTTGCTAATCTTGGTTTTGGTGAGTTTCTATGGCTTTAATAATCAATTGTTAAATTGATTATGGTAGGATGTGATAAGACATGGCTATGTTTGTGGATAAATGTATTTATGCAAGTTTGTATGATATGTGATTTGCAAGTTTTATGTTAAATGCAAGTTAAGGCCATGTTTTATGATGCAAAACACCATGTTAAACATTTATGCATATGTGACATGTTATGCAAACTATATGTGAGGATATATGCAAGTTATATGTAACATGATATGCAAGTTATGCATGTGATTTTATGCATGCTAAGTAGTTGGTGTTATGCATGTTAAGTATTTGATGTTATTCATGCTAAAGTATTTGACGTTATGCATGATAAGTATTTGATTGTATGCATACTAAGTATGGGGTTTTATGCATGTTAAGTGTTTGGACTTATGCAAGTTAAGTGGTGGGTTTATGCATAATAAGTATTTGATTTTATGCATAATAAGTATTTGGTTTTATGCATAATAAGTATTTGATTTTATGCATAATAAGTATTTGATTCTATGCATGATAAGTAAGTGGTTATATGCATGCTAAGTGTTTGGTATTATGCATAAATCATGACATGCAAGTTTACCCTTTTAAAATATGGTATATACATATGCAAGATGGCATCCTTATATGCTATGCATATTTACCCTCCTTTAAGATGCAAGTCATATATGTAAGATTCGACATATTATGCAAGTTATGTGTATGAGGGTATGCAAGTTGTGTGCATAATGTTATGCAAGTTAAGTTTATGAGATTATGCAAGTTATGAGCGTGATGTTATGCAAGTTATGTATATGCTTAAATGCAAGTATGTGAATGCTTATGCAAGTATGTGAATGCTTATGCAAGTATATGAATGCTTATGCAAGTTATGTGTATGCTTAAATGCATGATTAACATGTTATGCAAGTTATGAGAATGCCAATATGCAAGTTCAACATGTTATGCAAATCATGTGTATGATAATATGCAAGTTTGGGTTATATGTAGTTGGGTTAATATATGTTCATATATGCAAGTTGACATCCTCTTAACCCATGACAAAGTTATATGTTAAACCCATGATATTTGTGATGGATCTTTCCCTTTATTATGTCGTGAAATGAGAACGATTTACGTGGGGAACGATGGGGTAATAAATATGTTAATAAAAGTATGATTGGGTATGATTAAGCATACCATAAAAATAAATTACCATAGGAGGGAATTTACCTATTGAGTTAGGTCTACCCCATGGGAATTTACCTATTGAGTTAGGTCTACCCATGTTATGGAAAACTTGATATTAATTAGGGATAATTAATATGGGGGTGATTAATTAGGTGTAATTAATCAACTAAGACACGAGGTTGGACCCTTTTGTAGCGGAAGTCTGCCCGGAACCGACCGGCCATCCAGCGGCTACAAATGATTGGCCCAATGTGAGAGGTCTTAGTCATAAATTAAATACATGATTAAAGTAAAGACACGAGGTTAGACCCTTTTGATGACAGAAGTCTGCCCGGAACCAACCGGCATAACCAGCAGTCATAAAAGACGGTCTAATGTGAGAGGTCTTTATGAGTTCATGATCTTAATTAATGAATTAAGAAACACTTAACCATATTAGCATGTAGTGGGACATGATGGGTTAAGTGGGTGCCTTGGGGTGGCATGATGAGACTAGTGGGTTGCCTTGGGTGGCAATAGAAAAATACGATTAGAATACTTAACCAAAGTAGAACATGTAATTAAACATGATAAAAAGGGTTAAGTAAGTGCCATGGGTGGCATGAGAAAATACGATTAGAATACTTAACCAAAGTGGAACATGTAATTAAAACATGGGTGAAGGGTTAAGTAAGTGCCATGGGTGGCATGTGGAAATCTAGTGGGTGCCCTAAGTGGCAATCGAAATATGATTAAAGGACTTAACCAAGATTTATAACATGTAAGGGGACATGGTTAAAGGGTTAAGTGGGATGCACTAGATTAAATGACAAGCTTAAGTAGTAGCTTGTGGGGGCCCATTTCAACCAATATCCCAAACGTATCTTTGTAGGCTCGACTCAAGTCGAGTGACGGGACACGCATATTGGGCTTGACTATAAGAGGCCAAAACGGGTTAGCGGTGGCAACGCGGGACCAACGGGTTTCATATGCGTGTGTGGGCCCGGGCTGGTTGGTAAGTCGTTGTTGCATCGTGTAGATATAAAGCCGTGCACCGTGATATTATCTGGTAGCCACTTTAGGGGAATGATACACCCCAATCGTGGGACCAGCACGGGTATCTACGGTAGGGAGCCGATCGATGGGTAGTAGTAGGTACACCTAGTAAAGATAGGGGCAGACGGCACCTGTGTAGGGGTACACGAAACTACTGGGTAAGATTACTAGGTACACCTAGTGGATGTAGGGGCAGACGGCACCTACGTGGTCAGTTATACACCTAATGGATGTAGGGGCAGACGGCACCTACGTGGTCAGCTAGAAGTACCAGAAACTACTAGTTATATTTTCTAAGACTTTAGATGGGATCAACCTTTAAGTAGGAATTACTCTTGGTGGGTAGAACTGGTGTGGTGCAGTGTAGGAATTACCCTTGGGTGAATAAGTCTGGGGTGGTGTAAGAATTATCCTTGGGTGGATAAATGCGTCTTTTCGGTTATCGTAGTACATCCGGTGTTTAGTTGGCTACATAGTGTAGTCATTATCCCCAGAGGTACCGTACCTTATTTATGTCATACCCTAATTACTTTAATGGTTGTATTGTTAGGGTTATAGGACTCACTCGGACTTATGTCTGACCCCGTTGTTTTTATCTTTTTCCCAACCCTCAGGTTATCAGAGTGGGCCTAGCACTAGTGGGCTTGGATCAGACTGCTATATCTATCTTTTGGGCTTGGATCGTAGAAGTAAAGCTCGGTTTATCTTTTCTATTATGGCTATTGTCTATGTAATGGGATTATGTACTTCTATTTTATCAGGATGGATATTATGTACTGGACTCTTGTTACGGTTTTGTGATGTAACCAAACATGTTTTGTTAATGAAATGATGTTTTAAATTTTCAAGTATTACTTATATCTGTCCTGTTGTAATTTTTCTGTTCTATACTCACTAAAAATACTCCACCAAAGCTAAGGCATTCCCTCCGTGAGTGACCTTAGCGGGCGTGGGGTGTTACACGTGGTATCAGAGCTTAAGGTTACCGGAACAGATAAAATTTTTAGAAAAACTATTTTCTAAGAATATTTTTGGAAAGGAGTATTTTCAAAAACATGTCTTTTAAGAGAAAAGTTTTTGAAAGAAAAGCATAATCCCCAATAGCCATATCTATATCTTTCGAATTCTCCATTTTGAATCTCTTCCTTTCTCTCGTTTTGAGTTTCCCCTCCGCGTATAGATGATCTTTCTAAGATAGATAAGGATGAAAAACCACTTCAAGGGACTTAGACGTTAGTCGGATTAGAAGTTGGTTCAAGAAGGAGGAGGACTGGTAGGTATCTATTGGATAAACGATGGGAGGAAGGCTCAAATAGTTGTTTGGTTAATGAAAGATGAGACCTCATTGGTGGGAGGTTATGAGTGGAGGATAGGGAAGAAGAAGGCTGGTAGTTATCCTTTTGGGAGGAATAGGACACGTTATTAGGATTGTCCAAAGAAGCAAAGGCAAGGTATGGAATCTTCTGGAGGGTAGTTGTATTCCCTCACGACTTGGGTACCAGATGGGGATATGACCGTTTAGGTTGGAACTTGGATTTCTTTATTATCCGATCCAAGCTTTATTTGATTCTGATATATCGAGTTCGTTTATCTCATCATGGTTAGTTGAGTCACTGCACTTAGACACCAGTTGGTAGATGATCCCTTAGTTGTTTCAAACCCAATTGGGGCTCCATGATATGTTTGGGTTTGAAAGTTTCTATACTTAGCATTGAGTTTAGATGTGATGCTTGTTGGGCTTCACGGGCTATGGGTTAGTTTTGGGCATGGACTGGTTATCCAGTAGGAGTGTTGTTCTTCATTTTGAAGAGAGAGTTGTTAGGCTTATGGGCCGCCTGGGTAACACTCTCGAGATCTCTTGTAATCCCATAGAATCTGTTATGCTAAGGTATCTAGAATCGCTTGACACGTTGGTCTAGAGTCTGCGATCTGCTAGAGCGGTCCGGGAATATCCGGATGTGTTTAAGGAGGTGAAGGGCTTACCTCCGAAGCGGGAGATTGACTTCCGAATATATCTGATGGATAATGCTAAACCAGTATCTTGGCCAGTGTGCCACATGGCTCCTAGTGAGAGGAGGGAACTCCATAAGTAAGTAGGCGATTTGCTTGAGAAGGGGTTCATAAGACGAAGTATATTGGAGTGGGGCGCTCCAGTAGTTTTTGTTATGAAGGCGGATGGGTCCCTCAGACTTTGTGTAGGCTAAAGAGAGCTAAAGAAACTCACAAAGAAGAATAGATACCCATTGCCGAGGATTAATGATCTCCTTGATCAGTTGGCTGGCACCTCAGTATTTTTGTGTAGTAGGACTTAGCCACGGGACTTCATCAGTTGAGAGTGGCTGAGAATAGTATAGAGAAGACTGTCTTTAGGACTCCGGATGATTTCTTTTATGAGTGGCTGGTGATGCCATTGGGTTTGAAGAACGCCCCCGCATACTTTGTTGAGAAGGGTGTTCAGGGAGTACCTAAATAAGTTCGTGATGGTCTTTGTAGATGACATCTGGAGCGAAATAAGTTTTCGCATGTGCTCAATAGGCTGAGCAGAGCCAGTATAGGACAAACGACGGTTTTGGAGCAAGACTGGCGAGAACATCCAGAATTGGACGAGGGCTTAATTATTTAGCCATTTTTACTAGTATCATCTCACGTAGGTCGTCTGAATTCGAAAGAGGTATCCCTTGGGTGTTTGTCTGATATTGGTTTAGGCCTTTGGGGCTTGCATTTGGGGGATGCCGAATTCGACTAGGGTGGTCTGCGTGGGAGACAGTTGTGATGATTTTGGATGATATCCTGGTGGAGAAGAGCATGCCCTACATCTTAGGGAAGTGTTGGAGACTCTTCGAGCGCATAGTCTTAGGACAACAAAAGTGGATGGGATCCTTAGCGTCCTATGAGTAAGGGTAACATGGTAACGGACACCTTAAGTAGAAAAAGGTTGTCCTTGAGTTCATTGTTCGTTGAACGACGGAGCTTAGAGTTTATTTCTAAGTTTGACTTTAGACCTTCCGTTGACTTTGTACCCGGTTTGCTAGCTTCTTTGGAAGTTAGACCTACTCTTTTGGGGCGGATTGGAGAAGCACAGAGGGGCGACCCACAGTTGGTTGAGTTAGTAGAGAAGCTCATAAGGGGGGAGTCGTCCAGCCATTTGAGTAGGTACACCCTAGATGATAGAGGGTGCTTGCGTAGAGACGGTAGACTTTGTGTACCGCAAGACGAGGGTTTGAGGAAGGCTATTCTTGATGACGCACACCGTTCTAGGATGACCATTCATCCCGGTGGGGGTAAGATGTACCAAGACATGAAGAGGGCTTTCTTCTGGGTCGATATGAAGAAAGATGTGGCCGAGCATGTCGCTCGATGCTTGGTGTGCCAACGAGTGAAGACGGAGCGAAAGAAACCAGGTGGGTTGCTTCGCCCATGGGAGGTTCCACAATGAAAGTGGGACAGCGTCTCGTTGGATTTTATTGACAGGTTACCCAGATCGAGAAAGAGCCATACAGGAATTTGGGCGGTGGTAGACAGACTTACTAAGAACACCCATTTCATACCTGTGAAGAGTAAGTGGACTGCTCCATGGCTAGCTTTTGTATATCTTCGAGAGATAGTTCGATTGCATCGGGTACCCTCCAGTATAGTGAGTGATCGAGATCCTATCTTCACTAGAGAGTTTTGGAGGAGTTTGCAAAAGGTGGTAGGGACTCAGTTGCGTTTGAGTACCGCATATCATCCTCAGACGGACAGCCAGACCGAGAGGGTGAATCATATTTTAGAAGACCTTTTGAGGCTATGTATCTTGGATTTTGGAGGTACATGGGAGGAGCATCTTCCATTGGTGGAGCTGCCCGACAGACTTAGTAGTGTACATGATGTATTCCATAGGAGGAAGTGCCTACATAAGACCGCAGAGGTGGTAGAGCCAAGTTTGCTTAGAGAAGTGGAAGCAGAGCGTGATGCGACTATTCGACGAGCTCCTACTCGCATACTTGGGTCAGAGACTAGTAAATTGAGGAATCGAGAGGTTCAGCTAGTCAAAGTGTAATGGGGAGAAGAGGAGAGCAATGCAACTTGGGAGACGGAAGCGAAGATGCGTTCTTTGTATCCATTTCTTTTTGAGAGTATGTCTTTTAACTTCTCCTTTATCGTTTGACTGGTACTTGTCTTATCCTTAGTATGTCCTCTCGTTAGTACCTTTGACCTTCAGATAGGATAGTCCTATGGTTGAAACATGTGTTTGAGACATGTTATGTATGATGGATGCAAGTGGATGCAAGTGTTTGCTAGTGGTTGCTCGTGGATGCATATACACACACTCTAGGCACTAGATCGGCTCAATCACTTCATATTGCATATTGCATAAAAATTGTGTGTAGGAAGCTATATTTATGGATGTATAATGATTGTGTTATCATATGGATGATGCATTTTGGTGAATGATTGTGCACTCATGTAGATATTGTATGTGTCGATAGGGTTCCCTCGCATACATAATGGATGCATGGCACTATCATGGTTTGCATATGTTCATACATTAGATAGGGAACATATACACACACTTTTTGCATATGCTCATACATCATTAGAAATTGTTTTAAGGACAATGGATGCCCGTGTTTGATGGATTGAGTAGATGGTTGTTTGGATGGTAGGATATGATTCTCCTTAGCTTAGAGATTTCGGGGACGAAATCCTTTAAGGAGGGGAGAATGTAACACCCCGAATTTTAGTTAATACTAAAATTCACTAATTACAGGATAAATAATTTCAGATGTGGGAATTGGGGGAAACGGGCTGCGTCATTGCGTTCGTCTCGGAAAAATACGCGAAATAGAGTCCGAGTTTGCGTAAAACGGGTACCGTATGAAAGAGATAAGGACGAACGAAGTTAGGCAGAAAACCAGAAACAGGCCAGAGATACACTGGCGCACTTGTGAAGTGCGCCAGTAAAAAGATACACTGGCGCACTTGTGAAGTGCGCCCGTGCCGAGCCAAGGAACCTGCACAGTTTCTAGAGAGTCCTGTGGTTGGGTGCACCAGTTTGGGTCCTTGTGCTGGCCTAGTGGGCTGGTTCTAGAGATTTCCTAAATCTAAGGGTCCTAATTTAATCTAGGGTTAATCTAAGGGCTTAAAACACTACCTAATCTTATAAATAAGACCCTAACCCTACCCTAATTCATTCATAATTAAATCTTATAATTAAACTATGGCAAAATGAAACTTGGTCATGGCCTCCACAAATCAAATGAAGAGAGTTGCAAGCTAATCAACCCCTAATCACCTTCTTCTTCATATTTGGCAACTAGTTTTACTTCATTGATTTGCTAATCTTGGTTTTGGTGAGTTTCTATGGCTTTAATAATCAATTGTTAAATTGATTATGGTAGGATGTGATAAGACATGGCTATGTTTGTGGATAAATGTATTTATGCAAGTTTGTATGATATGTGATTTGCAAGTTTTATGTTAAATGCAAGTTAAGGCCATGTTTTATGATGCAAAACACCATGTTAAACATTTATGCATATGTGACATGTTATGCAAACTATATGTGAGGATATATGCAAGTTATATGTAACATGATATGCAAGTTATGCATGTGATTTTATGCATGCTAAGTAGTTGGTGTTATGCATGTTAAGTATTTGATGTTATTCATGCTAAAGTATTTGACGTTATGCATGATAAGTATTTGATTGTATGCATACTAAGTATGGGGTTTTATGCATGTTAAGTGTTTGGACTTATGCAAGTTAAGTGGTGGGTTTATGCATAATAAGTATTTGATTTTATGCATAATAAGTATTTGGTTTTATGCATAATAAGTATTTGATTTTATGCATAATAAGTATTTGATTCTATGCATGATAAGTAAGTGGTTATATGCATGCTAAGTGTTTGGTATTATGCATAAATCATGACATGCAAGTTTACCCTTTTAAAATATGGTATATACATATGCAAGATGGCATCCTTATATGCTATGCATATTTACCCTCCTTTAAGATGCAAGTCATATATGTAAGATTCGACATATTATGCAAGTTATGTGTATGAGGGTATGCAAGTTGTGTGCATAATGTTATGCAAGTTAAGTTTATGAGATTATGCAAGTTATGAGCGTGATGTTATGCAAGTTATGTATATGCTTAAATGCAAGTATGTGAATGCTTATGCAAGTATGTGAATGCTTATGCAAGTATATGAATGCTTATGCAAGTTATGTGTATGCTTAAATGCATGATTAACATGTTATGCAAGTTATGAGAATGCCAATATGCAAGTTCAACATGTTATGCAAATCATGTGTATGATAATATGCAAGTTTGGGTTATATGTAGTTGGGTTAATATATGTTCATATATGCAAGTTGACATCCTCTTAACCCATGACAAAGTTATATGTTAAACCCATGATATTTGTGATGGATCTTTCCCTTTATTATGTCGTGAAATGAGAACGATTTACGTGGGGAACGATGGGGTAATAAATATGTTAATAAAAGTATGATTGGGTATGATTAAGCATACCATAAAAATAAATAACCATAGGAGGGAATTTACCTATTGAGTTAGGTCTACCCCATGGGAATTTACCTATTGAGTTAGGTCTACCCATGTTATGGAAAACTTGATATTAATTAGGGATAATTAATATGGGGGTGATTAATTAGGTGTAATTAATCAACTAAGACACGAGGTTGGACCCTTTTGTAGCGGAAGTCTGCCCGGAACCGACCGGCCATCCAGCGGCTACAAATGATTGGCCCAATGTGAGAGGTCTTAGTCATAAATTAAATACATGATTAAAGTAAAGACACGAGGTTAGACCCTTTTAATGACAGAAGTCTGCCCGGAACCAACCGGCATAACCAGCAGTCATAAAAGACGGTCTAATGTGAGAGGTCTTTATGAGTTCATGATCTTAATTAATGAATTAAGAAACACTTAACCATATTAGCATGTAGTGGGACATGATGGGTTAAGTGGGTGCCTTGGGGTGGCATGATGAGACTAGTGGGTTGCCTTGGGTGGCAATAGAAAAATACGATTAGAATACTTAACCAAAGTAGAACATGTAATTAAACATGATAAAAAGGGTTAAGTAAGTGCCATGGGTGGCATGAGAAAATACGATTAGAATACTTAACCAAAGTGGAACATGTAATTAAAACATGGGTGAAGGGTTAAGTAAGTGCCATGGGTGGCATGTGGAAATCTAGTGGGTGCCCTAAGTGGCAATCGAAATATGATTAAAGGACTTAACCAAGATTTATAACATGTAAGGGGACATGGTTAAAGGGTTAAGTGGGATGCACTAGATTAAATGACAAGCTTAAGTAGTAGCTTGTGGGGGCCCATTTCAACCAATATCCCAAACGTATCTTTGTAGGCTCGACTCAAGTCGAGTGACGGGACACGCATATTGGGCTTGACTATAAGAGGCCAAAACGGGTTAGCGGTGGCAACGCGGGACCAACGGGTTTCATATGCGTGTGTGGGCCCGGGCTGGTTGGTAAGTCGTTGTTGCATCGTGTAGATATAAAGCCGTGCACCGTGATATTATCTAGTAGCCACTTTAGGGGAATGATACACCCCAATCGTGGGACCAGCACGGGTATCTACGGTAGGGAGCCGATCGATGGGTAGTAGTAGGTACACCTAGTAAAGATAGGGGCAGACGGCACCTGTGTAGGGGTACACGAAACTACTGGGTAAGATTACTAGGTACACCTAGTGGATGTAGGGGCAGACGGCACCTACGTGGTCAGTTATACACCTAATGGATGTAGGGGCAGACGGCACCTACGTGGTCAGCTAGAAGTACCAGAAACTACTAGTTATATTTTCTAAGACTTTAGATGGGATCAACCTTTAAGTAGGAATTACTCTTGGTGGGTAGAACTGGTGTGGTGCAGTGTAGGAATTACCCTTGGGTGAATAAGTCTGGGGTGGTGTAAGAATTATCCTTGGGTGGATAAATGCGTCTTTTCGGTTATCGTAGTACATCCGGTGTTTAGTTGGCTACATAGTGTAGTCATTATCCCCAGAGGTACCGTACCTTATTTATGTCATACCCTAATTACTTTAATGGTTGTATTGTTAGGGTTATAGGACTCACTCAGACTTATGTCTGACCCCGTTGTTTTTATCTTTTTCCCAACCCTCAGGTTATCAGAGTGGGCCTAGCACTAGTGGGCTTGGATCAGACTGCTATATCTATCTTTTGGGCTTGGATCGTAGAAGTAAAGCTCGGTTTATCTTTTCTATTATGGCTATTGTCTATGTAATGGGATTATGTACTTCTATTTTATCAGGATGGATATTATGTACTGGACTCTTGTTACGGTTTTGTGATGTAACCAAACATGTTTTGTTAATGAAATGATGTTTTAAATTTTCAAGTATTACTTATATCTGTCCTGTTGTAATTTTTCTGTTCTATACTCACTAAAAATACTCCACCAAAGCTAAGGCATTCCCTCCGTGAGTGACCTTAGCGGGCGTGGGGTGTTACAAAACTTTTATTTCATGAAAGCAAATACGTGTTACAACAACAACACCATAATTGTCTTACACTTTTTCCAAAACATAACATAACACTTCCATAATCTGTCTTGATTACATTATTTAAAGAAGCATAAATAAAACATAGATAAACTGCAAAAGCCCCCATAGTGATTGTCCAAAGCCATAGTTCAAAATGAAAAGGTCCAAGCAATACATTTCTCTTCTTCAAGCTGGATGTTAAGATTGGTCAAGCTGCTGTGTTCCCTCCCTGTGGACCTGGGGGGGGGGGGGGAACGGAAGAAAAGAAGACGAAAGAAAAGCAGAGTCAGACATAAAGCCTGAGTAAGTCTAGTACTATTTTGTCTATGAATAAAGAACTGGGTATGATAAGTATAAACAAGAAGTGGGCAAGCACTATGAACTTGGTTAAGTTGTCTAGGGTCGAATATACTATCGTACCCCCTGTTAATCTCTGAACCCATATAAACTAGTTTCCAACTGGCACCCCATAATCAGGGTGATGTGATCCATTCAATGATGATCGGCTCCTACTCGCATAGTTACATGTGTCTTACGGCCCCCGATGTTGTAGTTACCTATGCTGGTCCCACCATGGGGTGTATCAAGTCCCATGGCGGCGGCCCGACACAACCTTAGAGTGCACAGGTATGCTACTGGTGTCCAGTGCCTTATTTTTTTGCGCTGGAGTGTGTGCACGCCCGCACCCCGTTAGAACCTACACTGCTACACCACCGCCGTCGATTTGACCTCTTACAATCAGCCCAGTAATCGTGCCCCACCCTGCCTAGTTTCAGGGTATCCTGATACACCTTCTAGGGTTACTGCTGAAAAGGGTCCCCCGTTACTAGGTTTTCTATCTCTAGCCAACATGCTAAGTTGGTTAAGTGTTTTCTAACCTAACCCCCACCAGTCCGTTTAGTTTAGCATGTTCCATTTTGATTAAGTCTTTAGTTCACTTAATCCTAACAATCCTGACTCAGCCTTAATTGTCTTATTAAGGCCCTGACCTCTCACATTAGACAGGTATTGTTGTGGCTGCCTGTTGCCGGTTGGTTCCGGGCAGTCTTACGCCACAACTCAGTCTAACCTCGGGTCCTTATTGGGCTCCATGTTTAACCTCCCACATTGGATAGGTATTGTTGTGACTACTGGACAGCCGGGCGGTTCCGGGCAGGTTTACATCACAACTCAATCCAACCTCGGGTTAAACACATCGTATGTTCTACACTTACAAGTTTTGTCTTTCTTCTTTATTTTCTTATATGTAAATATTTGCGGCCAATTATTAAGTTAATGGTGTAAAGGTTACACCAATCATGGGCCCAACCCATGCTTGAATTTGGGCCCTTCTATTTTATATTTTCATTCATTTGTAATTTTAACCCAACGTTATTTTCCCCCGTTTTACACGTCCGTTTATTACATATATATTGGGCTTAGCCTTTTAAAGCCCAATTTAGCCATGCGAAAAGGGGAGGCTTAAAGCGTGATTACATACACAAAGAGGGGAATGTGAGCGCATGAACTTGCAATATGACGTTGGAAATACAAAATAGAAACTGGTGTACTTGCATAGTAGTGACATATACTTTGGTCATAAAGCATAGGTGACATGAATCAAAGCATGTAAACTTGTAGTTATGTTAAGAATATCACTATTGACACATAGGCCTAACTACAACATGAACCTATATTTTTATTTAGGCATAATGTCAAACATAAGCATGGCATAAATATTTCTAACATAAGCATGGCATAATGTCAAACATAAGCATGGCATAGGTATAGTTAAATTTGTTCACATAACCATGACATAAATATTTCTAACATGAAATCATGATTTTTACTTTAGTCATGTAAACTTGCAAAAAGGGATTTTTGAACCTAACCTAGCTATGTACCACATATGTCATCATAAAATTCTTGTAAACAAGATAGACTTAATCATGGATTTTAATTATGCCAAATATCATTCATAGCCTAGCCATATTCATAAGTTTGCAAATAGGTTTTCTAGTACAAAAGCATGGCTTAATACATGATGCCCAATTTTTAACATAATTTCATATGGATTATGATAACCCAAACTTATTCCAATTACTTCACAAAAATGATGTTTGTATAAAAATACCCATTATGATGGCATAATATCAAAGCCCCAAACTTGCATGAATTTCAATCAACTACATACATGTAACTTCAACATGGATTACATAATTTGCGAATATTCCAAACGTATACTTGCATAGAACTACCGCATGTAGTTCTTTATAATTGAATAACATAATTCAAGAATATCCAAACGTATATAATATTTCAAATTGATAAGAACGCACAAATATGAATTACTTTATTGCCACAATTCAAGCATACAAACCAACACAATTATTTGTTCATACCAAAGTAATACTCTACTTACAATGGTTGTGGCGAATTCTCTAATTTAGGAATTTAGAGATGCGGTTTGATTCGATTGAGTTGCTTTATGCCTTAGAATTTGCCTCCTAATCCTCTCTCTCCAATTGGCGGCTACTCTTAGTCGTTCCTCAGCAACATGGCGGCTTTGTTCTTATTTTTGAATGAATAGATTAGGGTTAGTCTAGGGTTGTTTATATAGAGGTTATAAACTGATTAGGACCATTGATGTTGCTTGGATTGATCGTAGCCATTCATTCGCAAGAGAGACCAATTAGAGCCTGCCACCTAGCCCTAATGACAAAGCAAGCTTCTGAAAATCGGCCAAACACAGACCTGGCCAGCCAGGGCTAGACCAGACCTGGCTAGCAGGTCATTTTTGACCTGGGCGCACTTGGCAGGTGCGCCAGGTCAAAAATGTACTGGCGCACTTCACAGGTGCGCCAGTTCATTTTTGTTCTGTCGCACTTCCCAAGTGCGCCAGTGCATTCTGACCCTTCTCCGGTTTTTCGCCCAACTTCGTTCGTCCATAACTTCTTCATACGATATCCGTTTTTCGAAAACTCGGACTCTATTTCGCGTATTTTTCCGAGACGAACGCAATGGCGTATCCCGTTTCCCTTAGTTCTTTGATTTGAAATTAATTATACTTTAATTTGTGAGTTTCACAGTTATAGAATTCACGGGGTGTTACAATAACAGTTTCGAAGTCACAAGAAACGAAAGCACAAGAACAATGCTACAAAAGCTCGGAGCTGAAACCAACATTCCAAAAGATAAAATGGATCCAATAACAACACCGAGAAGAAAGAATGGCAGCCAAGACCAAGCCAACCGAAACTAAAAGGTATGAAGCGGCCGACACCAGGTTACAATCCGAAAGAGGCTTCTGTTGAGCCAATGACAAAAGAGGGCCCGATTTGTCTATAAACAAGACCCAGAGGTCACATCTGGATGAATTTTCCTCATTCCACAACCTTGTACTCATTTCTAAGAGAGCAAACCCTGATTTGCAAATCAAATTGGGGATTTCTTATGTAACCTCCTCCATGAATAAAATCATCAAAGCCCTTAAAGTGGATGTAGGTTCAATCTGAACCGAACCACTATAAATTGTTGTGTTCTCTACTATTTTGCATACTATGTTATATTATGTTATGCTGATTAAATGTTCTTACCCAACCTTCCGAACGAATACCTATCTACCTTATGCTTTCCTCACAACAGAAGCCCTTCTACACAAACCTTACCCTTAACCTTAAATCATTAAGATACCTTTCTCCAAGCCATTTAGCTTCCTAACTTGTGTTGCGCTTAGGGAGCTCTTATCCCAAGGTACCTGTTGGTCCTTGAGTCTCGTAAGCATGATACTCACTCCTTGAGGGAAGAGTAAATAATCTTCAGGCATTAGACCGATGAACTAACTCAAGCTTGTGGGAATTAAATATTCCCTTACCTCCCTTAGGTCCACATCCTTAGACCTAATTCCGATGTTGACGAAAAATATCGTTAACATTATCAACAACAAAACTGAATATAAAAGAATGAGAAGCATTGGAATCGAACCAGGTCCTAATGGAAAAGTAGAAAAGAGAAATCAAACCTTCTAAGGTGACTTTCCTAACTCGGTCCTGACTGCTGCCACCAGTTTGAGTCGCCTCAAGCGCATGAACCTGTGCTCGGGACCATCATGTCCCTTATCCCTGCTTCTGAGGGAATTGCTTGCTATAATGTCACATCTGTGCGCACTAAATACAAGCACCTCTCTTTGTCTTCCTACAGTCTTTGACAATTGTCCCATCATTCCACAACCATGACACTTAACTTCCTTCTTGATTTGCACCTTCTCAGGTTTCTCTCCCTTCTTTACTACACCCTTCTTGGGCCTCCACTTTTTTTTCCAATGTTGGGCTCGTCCTCCTCAATCTTATACTCTTGCTTACTCACTTTTCCATCTTCATGCATCAGAGCCATATCCACTAGCCTCTCAAATGTAGCTCCTATAGAGTTATGTGTTATCGACATTCCTTGGAGGGGTTGGTTCAACCCCCTCGCAAACCTCAAAGCCTTCTTATGTGCAATATTAACTAGATCCAAGCCAAACCTTGCCAACTCATTGAAAATATTCGCATACTCCTTTATCTGCAAACTACCATGCCTCAAACTCAAGAACTTTCCCAACTGCCTTCCTTCTTCAGCTTGTGATAAGAACTTCTTCTCAAATCTATCCTTGAACTCATCATGTCTCAACAATCCGCTATGCCTGAGCTATTTCCCATTAATAGGATGCTTCCCCTTTCAGTTGCTAAGCGACCAGCTGAATCCTTCTCTTGTCGTCTAGCTTCAACATTCCAAACACATGATATGTCTCCCTAAGTCAATTACGAGCCTCCACGTAACTCTCTGATCCAAGAAATGGCTTGTCGCTCATAGCACAGAAATCCTTACAGAGCATAGAGAAGTTAACTACTAGATTAGGTGGAACTACCGCGACTATAGCTGGGGGTGGGACATTTCCTTACGCTTCGGCAGGCGTTGTAGCTTCTACATATCTACAAAACCAAGTCGGAATGGGAATTCCCTCTGGGAAATTGGGATCCCTAGACATGATGAAAAGAGGAGAGATAAGGATTAAAAAAGAGATCAAAGGAATATTGTAATTGACTTAAGGGGATTTTTTTTCTTTCAAAAACAGGTTTTACTTAAAAATTCTTTACTTCTGAAACTACTTTTTTTAGAAACTTTTTTCTGACCTTGTAACCTTAGGTTCAAATACCAAATGTGACACCTAACATACCTTAACGTGACCCATAATAGGATGCATTAGTTTTGTGAAGCGCATAGATATAAAGTAACAACGCAAAGGCTAAGATTTACAAGACAGAAATGTAAAACACAGTGGTAACTTTTAAAAATATTTATTATTAACTGAGCAAATCTGTCACATCATTGATTGCAATTCAAAATACCACGGAATCATCATCATAAACAAACAAACTGTCTCATGGAAAAATATCAGAGTACAATAGTAAATCCACAAAAGTTAACCCTCTCATAAGTCATTATAATTGTCAGAAAGCAAGCACTGAAGAAATACATGAAACTAGAAATAGTCTAAATGATCAAAAGTCACTGCTGCGTTCCTCCACCCTGAGGACCTAGGGAGAAAAGGAAGGGAGAAGGAGAAAACTAACTAGGTCAGACATAAGTCTGGTGTGTTCTAGTAATTTCTAGCGTGAGCATAAGATAAAGAAGTATTTGACAGATGAATAGTAATGGACAAGAAAGTACAGTAAAGTAGAAAACATGAAATAAGATAGGCTTCTCATTCACATTCGAAAATTTCTACACCAACTACCAAAATATCATAAGTAGGCTTCACCTAATTTCTACACATCGGTCAGCTTCTTTTCTCGAATGTGAATAACCTATGCCAGCTATGGAATTTGGGGTTATCAACCCTGAACCCATCAACTAAAAAGTCACAACATTAATCACAGGCGTTACAGCGTCTTATCTTCCCTAATCGGAACAATGAGTGCTCATGGTTCTATCAGAACACGTTCGTACCCACCTCATTCAAACCAATTACAATCCTGTTCAGTAAAGCATGACCTAAACAAAAATGCACTTGACACAAGTCACCACTAGAATTGGTCCCTAATTTATAACTAGAATTTCTTCGAGCCCCTTATATCCCACTGGAACGGACGCCCTTTAGCTTATTAATCTCACAATTTTAACTTAACACATTTAGGCTCTTTAATAAGCCCAATATAACCACATGTTATTTTCCTAGGTTGTAAATAACATTTCTAATTAAATGTAATCTGTTTATACAAGCCTTCCCCATGTCACTTATTGTCCAATTAAGTCCAACCTATTCCAGTTTACATGTTTTTCAATTGCATGTTACTTAATGTTCGATTAAGTGCAATTTTTTTCCAATACATAAGTCTGAATATTCTTCGATTAAGATTTATACCAATTTACAGTCGATTACTTGAATATAATATTCACCAATTCACAACATTCCCAAAGCCCTCCTTTTGACATTCTTTCAATATTATTCCAATTTTTACGCAAATTAAATGATAATGGCCTAGGCTCTCGTTGGCTTAGGCTCAACGTAAAAACAAATAAAAAGGAGAAATTGGTCTAGGTTACTCGTAAGGCCTAGACTTAGAAATGACAAAAATAAAATAGGGTATTGCAAGACTGTAAATAAGAACATAGTAGTAAAGGGGATAATGAAGAAGAATTACTTGTAAATAATTAAACAACTAAAAGGAAAAAACATAGACATCGAATAGATTGAATAATAATTTACAGAAAACAAACTTATAAATATTGTAAATGTAAAACTTGTAGATCCAAACTATTTTACTGTCTCAATACTTCTCATATAAATAGCCGATCTAAAAATTATATCAAAAAGTCACAGAGAAAGATTGCAAATCCAGAAAAGTCCTTAAAAGAAAAAGAAGAATCCTTTTAGACCTACAATTGTGCAGCACTCTGACTTATTACCTAATTTTATTTCATTTTACTGCATAACTGAGTGGAGGCTAAGAAAGTGAAGAAGAAAAGGTGTGGGGGAAAAGTGAGGAATAGCTGCGAATTTATAGATGTTGAAGGATAATTCAGACCTTAAGATTTTAGGTTTTTAATCTTTTTTTTTTAGTGCAAAGAAGCTAAAGATTAAATGTCAATTACAGAAGGACTACGCACAGTCTTCACATGGACAATAAGACAGACTGCCATGAAGTCCGGTACACTCTAATACTTACAATGCAATCACTCAACACACCCACTTACATAAGTTTCTCAAAAGCAACAAGCAATTTCAAGCTTCTGCCAAGAAGTGAGATAATCAACCCAAGAAGAAGATACTACCAACACTCAGGAAAGATCACAAATTAGAACAAGTTGACATGAACAAGCTGCCACAAGAAGCACTTCCACTGAAATAGCTTGCAGCAACCAACTGGGAAGCAAACAGCAACAAACTACAACAACTCAATAGCAAGGAGCACAAGCACATACAGGAACGATCACCAAACGCTGAGAAAAATAACCACTTAACGAATGATTGCACTGGATGTCCCGAAGTAATAAGGATCAAATAACCGATTACTTAAACCAACCAAGAACCTAACTGGCAACACAAACAGAGTCATGTAGATCACCGGAGAACCATAGGATCGGGCAGAGTAGGTTACAAGCCAAGACTCGAATCAAACACAACAACCAATCCAGTTTCTGAGCTTCCAACATTAAAAAAAAATCTACAAACCTCAAGCATCATACCCAAAACAAGCGATACGAAATTTCGAACAACGAGTTGGTGATTAGGATTCACAAATAGGATGACAGTGCGAAAGAAAGAGCGCGGACAAGTTAAAGCGACATAAGGGGAGGCAGAGAGAATCAGAAGCTAGGTAGGAAGAGGATGCCACAAAACACAACTCGAAACGTACTGGCGAACTGGATCTGAAGACTAAAAAGACGAAATTAGGGTTACTAGAAAGGAAAACATGATCCAAACAACAAGGGAAAAGCTAGAAAGGAGATAAGGAGAGCAATGATGAAAAGGGAAGAAGAGAGACTATCTGGGAGGAAAGGAAGTACTAGGGTTTGTAGTAGTGGATTTCCCCATTGTTTTATACTGAAATTATGTTTTCTTCTAACGCTTATTTTTGTTTTCTATCCCAAGATTTTGGTTCATACTCCTTAGTCTTTTCATCCAATAGTTTCGATTTAGGTTTTTAATCTCATCCCTTAAAGACACATTAGAAATACATCAGCAAAGAAGACTCCAAAAGACACACAACGAGATCAACATCATGTTAGGCATGAAATTATGCCTGGCTCGTATTGGATTGACCTGCCTCCTATGTGGGTCGACACATGGGTCGATACAGATGGGTCCTGGTTCAACACAAGGGTCAACCCAGTTAAGGGATGGGTCGCCTAATTACACGATTTATTAAGTTTGTTTATTTATTTATTTATTTATTTAAATTTCTATTTTAAATTTCAAATTTTAACTTACCATAACTTTTTCATTTTTCATCCGTTTTACACAAACTAAAAGTCTACCGAACCAGAATTTCGTAACGGATTTAACAATAAAACCCTCTTTGGCTAATTCTGAATATTATTTTAATTAATATTTGTTGTTTTTACTCTTTTATTCTATTATTATTCACAAAAGTTTGGGTTGTCACAATTCTATTACTATAACTTTATTCAGTCATCTATGCCCCTTTTTCTTCGTATGTAATTTTATTACAGTTCAGTTTCAGCTCTATTCAATTTAAAAAAAAATTCTTATTTATTTAAGCTTAGGCCTTGCGAGAGCCTAAGCCATTGTCCTTTTATTTTGATGTTGAGTTTAAGCTTTCTTGAGCCTAAACCTTTTATTCTTTCTTTGTTTATGCACAAATTGGGTTAAAAATATGAAATTGATAATAAAAGCAAAAATTGGGGAAAAAATAAGAAATATGTATAAAAGGATAAATTGGGGTAAATTGAAATTGTGCAATACAGAATAGTTGAACTGTAACTTTGATAAACCGAATAAATGACATTTAGGTAGACGCAAATGACAGGGGTTGGGTTGTACATAAATTTAACAAAAGTGATGTTTATAGACAACCTGTAAATTAATTTTACATGCAGTCTATGAAATGACAGAAAGTTACATGAAGGAAAATAAGCCTATTAATAAACTTAAGGGTTGGCGTTAAGTTTAAAATAAATAAATTAACGAGTAGATGTAGTAGGAGTCTGTTCCGGCAACAACGGCTAATTAGGGAAAATGAGAGGCTCACAGTATTGGTCCGTTCCGAAAGTGAGTAGACTGGTTAGGGAAAATAAGAGGCCAATTAAAATAAATAATTTTTAGTGACCTAGGAGGTTGTTGACAATACAAGGGGGGTCTAGGGTAGCTAGGCGATCAATAATAATTATATGAAGGCTTTGGCTCTAGTAAATTAAATTGGTGACTAAGTCTAGGGGTGACTTATGTTGAATGCATTTTTGGTTGGAGATCCATATAAGTCAGTATTTTATCTTAATTATTTATTTCGGTTTGATTTGTCGAAGTGCAAAATAGTCATAACTATTATTGTCATCAGTATGATCGTGATTATTGTCATCACTACCGTTAAATGAGAACAACCAATCCTTTATATCATTCCTATCAGTATTTATTCACTTTTAGTTGTGCACATACACTTTTCCTTTTATGACACTAGAACTATTGTTTTATCTATTTTCCTTAACTTATCAGTCATGCTAGTAATCATAGAAGCTCACTGCACTTTATGTTTGAACCATTTTCCTTTCTTCTTCCCTCTTTTCTTCCCCTAGACTTATAGAGGGAAAGAGTACAATTTGGATTTATTTTGTTGATTTCATCATGAAGGATTCCTACAAAAGATAGATTATTTCTTGTCTCTTTTCTAAGGTAAGGTTGTATCTTTATTGAATATTTGGGGAATAATATTATTTTTTACTCTGATATTGTTTTGACTGAGATTTTAAGACATGATGTTTTGTAACAATTTAGTTAACTTGTAATAAATGTGCTTTTTTCATTTTAAAATAACTTGTTTTCTTCTTCCGCTGTAAACTTATTCGTCGGTGTCTTGTGAAATCTCAGTCGTTGTGGATTGACTAGTTCTATTTAGGCTCTAAGCCCTTATTCTTTATTCTTTCAAAATTGACATATTCTATTGGGTCGATTAGGTCAATCAGGCCCCGAATCCCAACTGTCAAATCTCTTGCAGCTGCTATTCTTTCTGTGGCATTTGTCCTTTCTTTCATCTCGGACTCTTGATTTTTCGAGTCTGATACTAGTAAAATAGTCGAAAGTCTTCCTTAGGTTTTGCGACCATATGTCCTTATACCTACAATGCTCTATATTTCCTTAACGAAATCCTTATATAGGCAATGTTAAGAAATGTGGGGTGTTACACAGAAGTAATTAATAAAAAAATAAGTTGGCAAAATTATCGGAATTTAATTGTGGAAGTTGCACCATTATTTCCGTAGCAATTTTCTGATCTATTTATATACAAGGTTTATAAAAATCAGAGCTAATATGAAAAGTTAAAAAATAGGTTTTATATATAACTCTGAAATTAATAAAAGTAGCTATAAAGATTTATTTTATTTTATTGTAAATAACCTAATTTGATAATGAAGACTTTTCCATTGCATCCAGTATGATTTTCTAGGTCATTTTCATGTATAACTTGTCAAAATCCGAGTTCGTATGATATTGTAGAAACAAAATTAGAAGAAATCAAAGAAAAGAAAAAAGTATAAATAAGCTGCGTCGACGCGACCCATAGCCAGGTCGACCCGGGCGATTCACGGGTTGACACACACTGCCATTTAGGCCCGAATCATGCCCAACCACGAATATAGCGAGCCGAACACAATTCTTTGGTCAAGTACGCTAAGTTGGAGTTTTTTTTTACTGGTTTAAATTTAAAACTTTGCTGATGTAGCTTGTTTTATTGGTTGTGCGATGGGGTTAGCCTAGATTTGATCTATAAATCTAATGGCCTAGGATCCCTAGCCTAGCATATAAACAAACCTTTAGACTGCACTCATTCCTCACAACACAATCTTTATCCCTCCGAGTTATCTCTTTATAGGACCGACCAAGCCAATATTTTTTAGGGGAAAATATTTATTAAAATAATTTACATTTATATATACACATATTTATACCCTTTTTAAGGGGAGATCTATAGAGGCCACAGAGGAACGCATTGAGCCACAAGGAGTTTGAAAATATTTAGATTTTTGATAATTCAGAAAAATATGGTTTTAAATAGTTGTAGAATATTATGTAGTTTTTCTTTATAGTTTTCTTGTAGTCTTCATACAGTTTTTAGTTATATATAAGTTAGTATTTTCAATTAGTCTTTTCCTATAAAGTTATTTTCAATAATTTTCAGTCTTTTTTTACAGTTCTATTTTATTTAAGTGTCG
This sequence comes from Allium sativum, assembly GCA_030737875.1. Taxonomy (NCBI): domain Eukaryota; kingdom Viridiplantae; phylum Streptophyta; class Magnoliopsida; order Asparagales; family Amaryllidaceae; genus Allium; species Allium sativum. Next base: position 9,952,323 of record CM060925.1, read on the forward strand.
TAAGACATTCTCTCGGTCTTCTTCCCCCTTTTGTGTTTTTCTGGTGTTTTACCCTTTTTTGTATTTATTTAAGGTTTATGTCAAAAACGCACCTGAATCTTTAAATGTACGCATATAAATGACTGATTTATGCAACTGCCTTAATCCTTTTATTTTGTGCTTGTGGAAAACAGAATTAAGGTAAAATTGTGCAAAAGCGGATTAAAGGAATGAAGCTAAATTTAAAGAAAATGAATATAAGACATTGAACTATAATTAAAAAGGGATTTGGATTGAAATAGTCTGATTCAAGTCGCTTAAAAATCCCTTCCATTCCTTCCTTGATTTTATCAGAACCCTCTCCTCCTTCTTTCCTCACTTGTTAAATCATGGTGTAAGGGTAGTTTTGTGTTAGAGAATGGTGTGTGTAAGGGTATGTGTTGTAAATGTATGGTTATTATTATATTAAAATAAACGTTTTTGTCCTTACTTGCTTACTTTTACCTAATCTATTTCTTAGCTTAATTACTCCACTTAGTATCTTCTTATGTATATGTTATCATGTATCTATATGTGTGTATATGTATCTCTCATCTTTGTACAACTTTCATACGTCAAATCGTCGACTGGTTTGAGTTAAACCATTATTCTAGATAAACAATATCCAAGAATGATTTTCTCTTTGCTCATAAATAATTAAAAGATGGTTAAATAAGTAATAAAACTCTATTTAATAATGTTAATAATTGTTATTATGAAATTCTAAAAGAAATAAGGATTTTTCCTTAGCTTAAATCCTTAAATCAAGAGATTAAATTTCTGAGTTGTTTCATAATGTTGGAGGACAAGTTGGAGGGAACCCTGTAGCTAGGTCCATTTTAGAAAAAACCCAAGCACCATGTATTGATCGAACATGTCATCTATGCAGGGTAGAGGATACTTGCTTTTTATTGTCCCCTTACTTATGTCTTGTTAATCCACACATAATATTTCGAAGCCATCTGACATTACGACAAATACTATGGCCATGACGACCTTTATACACCACTGAAATCTATATAAACCAATATCGTGTTGTACAAGCACCTAGTCGATGTAAAGCGGTTATCAAGGGAAAGAAATGATAGAAAAGATGGGAAAGGCAAAGAAAAGATAGAAGAGAAGAGAAAGAAGGGAACAGAACACACACAAACATAGAACCTGTCGTATATCTCACAATGCATTAGATAACATATAAATAAAAATCACAAATATAAAATAGGCAAGATAGTAATAATAATATAAACCATATAATCTGAGTATACAGGCTTATACAGTTGTTCAGAATGGTAATAGAGTTTGTACATGAGGTAAATAAACTCAAACTGATAATCTGTCTCTAGAAGAATATATAACACTGTCAAGGCTCCATAATGTCACACAATGGAATAAACAATCAGAATACACGTAAAAATATCTAAAATGCCACCTTCTATTAATCCACCTTTGTGGCTCCGAATAATACATATACCTGTCACATGGCCTGCTCATCAGCATCATCTATAAGCACCCTAGGTAATAAGTTGGAAATAAAACCTTGGATAAGCCAACAGTTTGGTATGAGAGATAACAAATCTCAAAGAAATACAAAGGTCGTAATAGCGTATATTGCGCGGAGGATGTGAGGACCATGCCATTCCAGCCCCCGCATCCACAGAGTTAGCACATAACAATCGATATGTACTACACTAGGATAAACATCATATAAAGATAGTTTGATAGATGTTTAAGTACTAATGATGATAAATAAGTAAACAGCCATAACATACATCATCCATCCTTACATCCACTCACTCGATGCGTAAAGTACATGACATCCAATACTTTGGTCACCTAATCCATTGAGGCATTGGCAGCCCCCACTACACGAGCAATGCAAAATTTATGTTATGCCCCCACTGCATGACTATAGCCGATAACCCTACCCAGTCCAAACTGCATAGGCTATGGGGTTTGGGTCAATAAGTCCACATTTCATTGGCTCTGATCTTTCCTTATGACACTCTCTTAAAGGTGAACTGAAATCACAAATACCAACAACCCTTTTCGTATCCATTCTCCATAGCAGAATCTATCTCAAGACTGTCCATAAAACTCCACTTTGAAGTCGAACGACAAGTGGGCTATTTTCAGTGCACAGTAATGCCTTGCGACCTCATCAACTGCCTTTGAAGTCGTGACAACTGCGTATCATCCCATCCTCACATGAAAATCACCTAGTATGACCCAATGTCACCTTTTATGCATCTTGGAGAAAGCTATCCATCGCAACAATCTTGCTCCCATCTTGAAATCACAATCGTCGAATAACGAATCACTGCCTAGAAGCACCACATCATTATCTCAAGCTAAATCCACTAGTCGAAGACTCATCATGTTGAAATCACTATCAAACGAATCAACATCCCTTGCTCCTCAGAACCACACCATTGTCTGTTAATTAGCCAAATGGTCAATAGCAATGGCAATCAATATCGACAACTCATAGTAATCGATAACGACTACCCAAATCATGTATTTAACCAAAATTAGTCAAATACCCATCCAAGGAAAATGCCCGACATTCGTTACAAAATCCAGCTTGTTGCTAAGTCCATCCTTCATCTTCAGATCGACCACTGAGGTCCAGAAACCATGCCAAATGATCCATCCAAAATTAACCGACCTAAGTCAGATTGGCCCGCTAATCCATGTTCAGATCAACTAGCATGCCGATTTGGGTCCAACACAGCTAATATGCCAAATAGGGATCAGTTTGGCGTACCGATCTGGATTCGGATTGGCATACACTGATCTAGATCTGGTTTGGCCTACATCGATTTGGACTCAAATCGGCACACCGATCCAGATACGGTTCGGCCTGCCGAAGTGAAGCCCTTTGTAATAAACCATAAAATAAACCAAAAATAGATGTAAGGTAATTTAATTTAATAATAATAATCAATAATAAGTTAATAGGTTGAAAAATGGAATTTTGAGTAATTTGGAATTAGGGCACGAAAGTATTGCTATTGCGTTCGTGGCGAGATTCTAATCCGTTTTCATATTTTATTTACTGAAAACGGAGTTTGTATGTAAAAGATTTTAATAATTTAAACAAGTTGTGCATAAATATTAACACACAAAGTTTGAAATTTAAGTAGATTATAACTATATCCGAAATATATTAATCATATATTGGTATGAAAAGATTATTCCAAGCAATTTTGAAATTGTGTGTGTATAATCACATGCAATTGGGGACAAGAATAATCAATATAAGGAAGTAAATATTCATAATTTATAACAAAGAAATGTTCCAGGAGAATTAACTTCCCCTAGCTGACCCCAGAAGGGGATCAACCATCCTTATAGGAGAGAGGGTCGACCGCCCTCCTATAGATGGGGTTGACTGTCCTCTTGGGTATTAAGGCATGGAGAGTATTTTGTTAGGGAGTTTTATAGAAACTTGCATCAGTTAGACCGACCAGATTTAATCTAAATATTCAATTGTTCTACACTTACACTTGTTACTATAAAAGGAGATCCCTATCCACAGTTAAAACCCTATTTTCATTCCCCTCTATGTCTCCATTCTTTTAACGACCCACCTTTTTGCTCGATTCTCGCCGGTAATTAAACCAATTTAAATTGTTCATAAAGATGGATGGTTATAGGTACTAACATATTTGAACAAATATAACAGAACTTTTTATTTCATTACAAAATTTTACATCGGAGTTACAAGGAATTAGAGTATAATACAAACTCAGCAGAAACGAAAAGCTCACAGTGGAAGAAGTAAAACCAAAATAAACTAGCTTCAAATCCGAATGCAGCTCTAAAGAAAAAACCTGCAAACTAAACCACTAGCTTCCCGTGCAAAGTTATGGGCACCTAGAGTTTAGGTGTGGAAACAATAAACTCTAGGTCAGTCGCGGGGCTTGTGTGAGAACTCAAAACAGTTATTATTAAGGGTTTGTTTTGAAGTTGGGAAATTCACTGGACCACGCCGCTAATGCGGAACGGGTTTACTACATGTGAAATCTCATGCATAGAAATTCGCAATGACTTTGGAAAAATGAAATTATCATAATCTCGTCCCATATCACACAATGCAAGCGCACACCAGATGGGAGAATTTTGTCTTATGATAACCAATAATGCTTTAATACGTGAAAATCCTCTTTTAATACTATAATTAGTGCATAGTGTTGAAACCATTTCACAAATAAATACATACATCATAGTGAACATAATAACTATGCCCACATACATAGTTTACAAACAAATCGAAAGGCTCGTATTGGTTATTTGGTTTCTAACATGATGGTTCCAGGAACGAAAGATCAATCGAGGCCACAAGCTAAGTATCTCCCGTTTAACATCCAGATGCGGACACCGAATTCAGAGCACAATATATCCCGGTTTACATCTAGACTCGGACACCGTATATACTTTGTTTCCTTAGGTTTCACAGGTAGTACTACCGCCGAAGCTTTCGAATTCAACAAAGATTATGTATATGTATACAACCTAATCGGCAGTTTACCATCAATCCGGGGTGTGAGGTTCATCAAGGTCATGACATACACAAAGCTACGCTTAATAAGCCATACTTTGATCATCACTATCTCATTACATAACTTGAGTATGTCACATTGCCGATTCACAAAATGTCACTGATTTCTATCAAAACATAACCTATAAATTCATATGTCTTAGAGACAAGAATAATTTATTGCCACAAATCCGATATATATTAATAGAAATCAGTGCTACGTAGTCAATTACAATGTCGGACACATAATCTACACAAGTCCATTCTAGGTTTGTACAAAACAACAACCCGAAAATCTCTAAATATATTCAGATCTCACGCCACTTATAACCACCTATCGGGTGTACGGCCCGATCCGAGACATCAGCAATCAGTCCAAACAATTCGAAGATTCTCGGTCTTCGCTTATCGATTTAAAAGTCTTGAATTGCTTTATAACGTCGTATTATTACTTGGAATGATTTTCGGACCTATACCCGATCCCGGCCTTTTCAAGTAATAAGCGTATTTTAAAACAATAGCCATGGACTATATAGGTTTAAAATTCAAATCTCCTTTAAAATCGATATTACTTATCTACAAAACCGAAGTTGGATTTATTTCAATTTTCTTAACCCCATTACATCCTTAACTCTTTTTCGAAATCCAATATTCATTGTACCAATCTTATATTTCAAAGCTTGATTCTTTTATTTCTCCTTATCCTTTCCATAAGTCTTCAAACTATCAAATCTTCATTTGTATTTAAATTTCTATTCACAATAATTCAAACAATTGATATTTCAAATATAAGTTTAATAATAGATTTATCGACCTGGATTTGATATCAATCCACAAACTCGGCAAACGCTATCAGAATCTTGATATAAATATGTTCTAATATTTCTGATAGTATTCGTCCTATTCTGGAATTTCATATCGAATATTCGTCGACCATCTCAACTCAAACTCATTACCTTTTTAAATTCCAAATTCCCAATCCGTTACTAAAGTCAGTAATAAATTCCATATGAAATCATTTAAGTTCTTAAAAATCTTCCAAAATATTTACAAGACCATTTTAATAGTTTAAAACAATAGTTTCAGTTTATAACTTCAAACTCGATTGTTTCAAAGAACCGTTCAAATAACACTTAGCAGCGTTACCAAAATGCTGTAACATAGCCATTTAAATCAAATGTTTTCAAAATCATTTGAAATTCTAATATTCCAGCTCTAACCATTTTTAAATAATAAGATAAAATTTATCAAAAAAATTAATAATTTTTATAAGCCCATTTTATTCGATTTCTCATTTCGGTCGCCAAACTACAAGTATAACGACCTTTCCCAATTTTGATTTTAACATAACTTGAAAACCGTACAATGAAAATTGGAAATTTTCTTTTCTATTCAAAACTATTATTAATAGAAATCTAACGTTTCTTGTTTTACGTCAATCTAATTTAAAATTTTCAAGTTATAGTCGTTCAAAAATTAAAATTGATATTAATGAACTGTCGCTACGCGGCACATTCGATTCAAGCTATATAACAATTTAACTTATAAATTGTTTAAAACCTTTTTAAAAGAAATTGGAATTTCCATAACATAAATCTAAAGTCATGCCAAATTTCTTTTCCAAAGTAATATTTTATATTCTCAATTTAGTTCCAAAATAAATTTACTTCAAAATTCATTAATTCCAATTCCAAACTTTCATTGAAATCTTTAATAATATTTATATTGAAACTTTTTCAATTACTTATAGATAATAGTTAAAATTGTTTGCTCAAAACCGATGTTGAATACATATTTCAAAGCACTTTCCCAAAATATTATATTTTCCCAACTAAATTTCAAACTCAATTCAACTTTAATTACTTGAAAAAATTTCCAAGGCTCCATTTCCATTTAATTGTAAAAAAAAATCCAGTTCGTTTTAATTATTTCAAAGCTTATTTAAATAATGGCATCAAATGTTTTCATAAAACTCGAATCACTTTCCTAATAAAATTTCAAACTTGTTTCAAATTTGAGTGTCCAAAAGGAGTTGAAACATTTCCAAAATTGTTTTCACCTTTTACGAATGTCGTTTGATGATTCTTAACTTAGATTTTCAACAGTTTGAAATCTAATTTCAAAGCTAAATTCCCAATTATTATTTAAATAAAATCATCATGAAAAGAAGATTTAAATCGATTATCCGTATAATTCCACAACTACGATGTGTGTGATTTCATACAACCAAAATAAATCAACCAATACGTCATCCATATGAACACGAATTCATCTATCATAATCACAACTGTTAAAACATCTAATCAATTGTGCGCAAAGCGTTACAATCAATAACGCTTAGTGCTCGGTGTATTCGAACTACGAACACTCATCACATATAATAACAACCATCAATAACCATCAACTAATTATAATTAACAACTAATTATAATTAACCATTTTAACTAATTTAATATTCTTTAAATTATAGTTCTCACCTTCATGCCTCCAAACTCGATTGTCAAGACCCGTCTCTATAGTGTACTGGCTTACGAACGATCATGTACAACTCTTCGCGAACGATGCTACACACACACTTCTTCAGCTAGCCTCACAACTTCATTGACAACAATCACCATATTCTCATACGACCATGCAAAGACCCCCTATAACGGGTGTAGAAGCACATTCATGTGCATAAATTCCCACGGTTGCGCTTAGATGCCACACACGAAAGGCATGCTAGACGGTTATGTCTCGTTCAAAACAGCAAAGCAGGGAAGAAAAATAAAAAAAGAGAAAGTGGCTTCATTGGTTCAAGTTAGAGTTGTCAAGCAAATTCCAGGGTAAAACAAGTGGTATGATCTCTGGTGATGGATGCAGGCTCAACAAAAGATAGCCACAGGCCTTGGCAAGATGCATGTAAAGGACATGGCTCAACAAAAGATAGCCACTAGGAGCTAACTGTGCGGAGGCGGAGCGAACCATGGCTAGAGTAACGTACCAAAATGGTTGTTGCGGCTCACCGGTGGACTGTGTCAGAAGAAAAGGAACGCTGGCCTCGGGCGCGGGCTACTGGGCAAGCGCAGTGACCTCTGGAGGTAGAGCAAGGAGAAGTGCGAACTACTGCTTAGTCAGGGAGGAGCTGATATACTTTAGGGTGGTCAGGTTCGGGACATGCGTAAGGGCGAGTATGGAGAAGGGTCGGAGCTAGGTGCTTGGCGACGCTTGTGGAGTTAAGTGGAGTATGTATGGGAGAGCTGGCGGTTGTAAAAATGGAGAAGGGGTGGTGGGTTGCGTGGGAAGAAAGAGGAGCAATGGGGTTTAGGCGAAGGCCAGTAGCGGCGGTGATGCCAAGGAGAAGAGGCAACATGAGAATGGGAAGGTTTGGCTTGCTGAGTGGAGAATGGGTGGAAGGCTGTCGACTGGATGAGGACTGATGGTCGCAAAACTAAGGTGGTGAGGACAAACGAGTAAAGGGGCCAACAGTATGATGGAAGGAAGCTACGCAGAGCACGTTCAGAACCAAGAAAACACGTGTAATGCATGCACTAAAACATTTAACAAGTGTACAAAGTTAATAAATAATTTCCACGCATGTACTTGATTTTTTTATTTTTTTTATTTGAAAGTTTTTTCCTTTCATGAAAACGCGCACCATTGGAATGTATGCCGATACAAGGGAAGATGTTGAAATTTTCAGCAACCGTCAACAAGTGTTCAAATAATTGAACAAATATTTTTATTTACCGCAAACGGTAACAAACTAAAATATAATCATGTACAATAATGTGTACAGATCTCAAAACAATAATAAAACAGAACGGTTAGCTAATTATGTAAAGTGTTAAAAGAACCACAGTTGCCCTAAAATACATTAAAAAAATATATGTTTATTTTCTTAGTTAAAATTACATTGAAATCCTATAAAGTATTTTAAGACTCCGCGTTAAGAAACTAAATGGTTATTTTAACCCGATTTTTAATTATATTTTATATTCTAATTCTAATCGTTTCAGCAATTAATTCGCCAACCGTTGAGCCAATTGGACTAATGATGAACTCATTCTGCAAAACGAACCTTGGTTCAAACATTTTTCTCAATTAATTATTCTTTCAATCTTATAAAATAATGCCTTTGATTTACAATTTTAATTTAATTATATTTCTACCATTTAAAAATTAACAAATCTTATATTATAAACCAATATCTAAATAAATCATATTTTGAAAAAATATCATTACTTATAAAATCTTATAAAAAAACAAGATCCTAAAATAAGTTTCATTACCAAAAATCATATTTATAAAACAAAATATTTATCAACCAAAAATATAAAAAAATAATTAAATCAATATTCCTATTAATTCAATTTATATAGAGAAAACTCGAATTATACAATAGAAATTCCTCTTTATCTCAGTAAAAATCCTGGGTTATTATATTCACCCTCCTTTAAGACTTTTCAACCTCGAAAAGGAAAGTTGTTAGTTATAAACCCCTATACAAATTTTAAATCAAATCCCCAATACAGTTTTTAGATACGATTTCAAAAGCTAAAACTTTCTTATAAATTTAACTCATTAAAACTACCATATCAAAATCCAATTTCTGTTAAAATTTAAAATTAAAGCATGAAATAATTTCTTTGACTCGAAATCCCGGTTTTGTTTTCAAATCACTTGAAATACTATCATTTTCTTTTCATATTGAATCATACTAGCTTGGGAATTTCAAAACCAAGACCATTTTGAAAATTCCAAATATTTTATGATGAGTGGCATAACAACATTTACGTTCCAAGTTGAGAGGTTTCTACCAATGACAAGGCCACTAGGCACGACTACATGTATCGATATAAATAAATGATGTCTCTCCGGACCTCAGAGAAGATCATCAATCAAGGGTTTATACCAATGTCATTTCTTTCTTTAGTCACAGGTTACTCGAATCTTAGTAATAAATTATTTTATTTCATATTCCAAAGTTATAAATCATTTTGCAACAGTAATTTACAAATATTTTCAAATCATATTATTGTTGTTTTCTAACCATTTCAAAATCTCGGGATTTCAAGCCGTCGAACTTACATCTTATAAATAACTTAGGTAAAATCTACTTCATTCAATAATTGGAAGTCAGAATTTTCACTTTGCAATACAATTTAGCTTAAACCCAATATTGTACAGCTTTTAAACTTTACAAATGTCTGAATCATATGCTTTATAAACCATTTCAATTTATAGGCCTTATCAAGTTTTCATGAAAATAAATTTCAAATTATTTTGAAACACTCTTGAAATAAGATTTTTCAATAGTTACACATAAGGTAATATTTTCAAAGAGATCCATAAAGTCATATACTTTCCTTTCCAAAATTCAATTTGTCCAAAGATTTGTCAACGCAATGCAAAGGATAGGTTCAGGAACAAAGTTAGGCAGTTTCAAGATTCGAGCACGATGAACAGGTAACAAAAGATGACGACGGGTCAGGGGATCGCAAAACACAACCAGAAGCGAAGGGATAATATTATGATTTCAAAACATTCATTACTATTTCAATTTTATTCCAATTATTCCCAATTCATCTTAATTCGTTTGCGAATTAAATTTATACTTTACAAACAATGAAGATGTATTTTATTTAAGTTTATCCAAACAATTTCAATCACTTATCTAGACGGTTTTAAGTATTTCTTGACGTTTAAATCGGAAACATATAGTCATCCCACTTTCGAAACTCAAAATTAAATACCGATGACGATGCATCAATCATCAGAATCATCCTCGGGCAATTAGAGTGTGATTCTATATCTATCTAGTATATATTAGACTTTGTATATTCGTTGATTAGGCATATATGAAAAATCCTTACATACTTGATAGTCCAATCTTGACGTCCAATAAAATACTCAAAACTTTTATCATAAATTATATTTCAAAATAATTACGCTTTCAAAATGATTTACTTAGTTTCAAAATAATTTATTTTCAAAATACGCTCTCTCAAATATAATACTCCAGAGTCTCATTCTTGGGCATTTCTAACCCTATCTCAAATGAGATATTATAACTCTAATGAGTCCTTTGTTTTGTTCAAATATGTCGTACCCCATAGCTTTGTATAACCAAAGCTCTAATACTAACTTTAATGGGTCTTGGCTTTGCAACCATCAACCACTGGGCCAACCTCCTAGCGTGGCATACAGTGATACCTCAAAACTGATTTTACAGTCAGCCTCTCGACTCAACCAAACCAATCTTCCCTATTGGGACTTGTAGGAGTAAGAGTCTCCTGCTCGCTACTAAGCAGACCGAGCGAGAACCCCCTATCATGTTCTACTAACCAGCTCTGATACCAGCTGTAATGGGTCTAGGCTTTGCAACCATCAACCACTGGCTAACCTCGCAGCTGGCATATAGTGATACCTCAAAACTGACTTTACGACCAGCCTTTCGACTCAATCAACCCAATCTTTCCCATTGGGATGTGTAGGGGTAAGAGTCTCCTGCTCGCCACCAAACATACCGATTAGCTGATTTTGTAAAGTGTTTAAAAGGACCACAGTTGCCATAAAATATGTTAGAAAAATATATGTTTATTTTCTCAGTTAAAAATTACAATAAAATCCTATAAAATATTTTAAGACAACGTGTTCAAAAACTAAACGATTATTTAACCCAATATTTAATTATAATTTATATTCTAATCGCTTCAGCAACTAATTCACCAACCGTTGAGCCAATTGGACCAGCGACAAACTAGTTTTGCAAAACGAACCTTGGTTTAAACATATTTCTCGATTAAATTTTCTTTCAATCTTATAAAATAATGCCTTCGCTTTACAATTTTAATTTAATTATATTTTTTGCAATTCAAAAATTAATAAATCTTATATTATTGACCAATATCTAAATAAATCATATTTAAAAAAATCATTACTTGTAAAATCTTATAAAATAAACATGATCCTAAAACAAGTTTTATTACCAAAAATCATATTTAAAAAACAAAATATTTACCAACCCAAAATATATAAGATTTTTAAATCAATATTCTTATTAATTCAATTTATATAGAGAAAACTCAAATTATACAATAGAAATTCCTTTTTAACTTAGTAAAAATCCTGGGTTGTTACAATTCCACCTTTTTGCCATTGCTAATTTCCAGAAAAAGGTTTGGGTCTCTTCTACCTCAATTATCTTTATTCTATCTTCTCTTTAATCTTAGTTTTCTATAGATTTAGAATTCTTGAAATTTTCTTTATATATACGAGATTCTAATTTATATATATATATATATATATATATATATATCATAAGGTTTGGAGAACAGTTTCGTATGCTGAATCCAGATTTTAATTCTGCAGCAAATTCTATTGTTTTCTATCTCAAACCAATGTGAGTGAAAATCATTTAAGTTTGTTAGTTTCTATGATTTGATAGGCTAAATTTGGATTATTGTGCCATGAAAGATTTGGGTTTATACGAAAGAAAACAATATAAAATCCCTCAAATCTTCCATTATTTATGTTCTACGCAGAAATGGTCAATCAGTATAGTAGTGTTGGGATTATTTATGTAATAGAAGAAATAATATTTGGGTGTTGATATGATTCTCAAATTTGGTCTAATTCTCTTATTGTAAATCTATAAATTGATATATATATATATGTGTGTGTGTGTGTGTGTGTGTGTGTGTGTGTGTGTGTATTTTGGTTGCTAAAGCTTAAGGACTTGAAAACTGCAATATGAACAGGTTTAAACATCTATTTCTAAAATGGATTGTTTGAACGTATTACATGCAAATTATTAAAGTATTAAGGTTTTGTACATGAAAATTACATAAAAGTGGATTAGTACCAGATTTAGGATTTTACTTATATATATTTAGAAATATTACACCTTGTCTCTATTTTGTTATTGAAATAATCATTCAAGCCTGGGTTACAAGTTGCATGTTGATGTTTTTTTTGAGAGAAACGGTTATGCAGCATGGAGCTACACAGCCGATTAGATAGATAAGTTAATTAATATAGCCGATTTATAAGCCAGATCGGTAAGCAAAATAATATGTTTGGGATCAAAGGTGACCCCTAAAGTTTTCAAACAGGATATTCACAGTATATACAGAGAAGAGAAGTCAAACTACAACATAAAACTTAAAAAGCGATGGTCAGTACTGCCTCCTTGAGATCCAACCTGATGGATCTTCCCTGGTACTCCCCTGGGATTCTACGTCTTGAGCCACCGTAGGAAGGGAGTGTTTGAAAGGTGCCGAATGAGCGGACCCTGACCAAGTATGGAACAAATAAGAGATACATCTACAGATGCTCACAAAATTTCTTTTAGGTTTGCAAAACACAAAAGCAATATGCTCCTTCCAAATACACCAACAATAAATTGCGATGAATACATCCACACAGTGATTGAGGGGTGTTGTACTGCCAGTAGCCATAGAATAAGGAGAGCACAGGGATGAAACCGAGATGGTAAGGAGTTGTCGCAACCCAAATAGGATAAGAGAAGTCACAGTCCAGGAAGAGGTGCTGAGTGGATTCGTTACGAAGTGAGCAAAGAACACAAGTGGGATCCATCGGAATGTTAAAACGACGAATTTTATCTTTTGCATTTATACAGGCATGGATAAGGCACCATTGAAAGAATAAAATGCGAGGAGGAAGATGGCATTTCTAGAGTCTTGCAAAGGTGAAGAGGCGACCATGATGGTTGAGGAAGTTGTAACAAGTAGAAACAGCCAAATCTTTGGCAAGGGCCAGAGCCCAGAAAAAATGATCATGAAAATCAGAGAGATTGGGGGAAGGAGTAAATTGGATGCGTCAAAATCAAAGAGTGAAGAAGGGAAAAAGAAATATAGACCGAAGTTTGTATTACGTTTAACAGTAAGGTCATATGGGGAAATGAGAGTGTAAATGTTAGGGAATGTTCGGGGAAGGGGAAGGTGATCATGCCAAATATAGAGCCAAACGTGACAATTGTTGCCATCACCAATTTTAACATGGAAGAGATGTTTGACATGAGGAAGGGTGGATTGAACTCCAGACCAGAAGGGAGAAGGGTTAAATGGGGGTGGGCAGTGAAGTGAGAGGTGAGGGTTAGAATGGTAGTGTAGCGATAGGATCCAATCTTTCCATATGAAATTGCATAGAATGAGAAGTCTCCAAAGCCATTTGGATAACAAATCCAACTTGAAAGAATTGGGATTAATGATACCTAAACCATATTAATCACGATGGAGATAGATAGCCTGCCAATTTACAAGTCTTTTAGTCAAACTGCCATTCCAGAGAAAAGAACTTATAATAAAATCCATTATGTTGACCACCCAGCAAGGGAGTTTAATAAAAGACATCCAAAAGGAAGGGATGGCTGAGAATGCAGGTTTGATGAGAACAAGGCAACCAACGGTGGAAAGTGAGTTTACTTTCCAAGAAGGGAGTCTGGTTTTGGTTTTGTCAATGAGGGGGAACCAATCCATTTTTTGAAGTTTGGTGGGGCGGAGCAGGATACCAAGGTAAATGATGGGGGAAATCTTCCAGGTTATAGTTAAGAATGGAGTAGAAGTGTGGGCCAAGGTAATCGAATTGCCTAACATTACAATGGAGCTTTTGTGAAAGTTTATGGAAATGCCAGAAACAAGTTCGAAAACATACAGAAGGACTTTGAGGCAATCAATGTAATTGGGTTCAGGTGAGGCAAAGAGAATAGTGTCATCTGCAGATTGTAGATTGGAAATCATTTGGTTTGATTTAGAATGTATGATTCCTACCAAGAAATTGTTGTTTTTGGATAGTTTAACTATACTATTGAATTCATCAGCAATGAGGATGAAAATGAGCGGTGAGAGAGGGTTTCTCTGCCTTAGGCCACGTGCAGATTTGATGAGACCACCCTTTTCGCCATTTGCATTGATATAGGAGAAGCTGGTGTTTAGGATATAGTTGATCCAACTACACCATTTAGCGGGGAAAAAATCTATGAGCCATAAGTTCAAGGATGAAATTCCAATTTACCAAGTCAAAAGCTTTCGAGAAGTCCAATTTTGGTAGTACTCCAAGCATCGAGGTGTGGTGACTAAAGGAGAAGACTTCTTGTGTAACACCCCGCATTTTTTTAAATAATTAAAAATATGTAAAAATATGTGTATATGCATAGATAGGTAAATAATGGTGATGTATAATGAAAAACTTATTAATATATGGAAGAGAAGAAAAAATTAATTCGATAACAGTGTACGTAACAGGGAAGACAATAAAATAAGGATACTTAATTTAAATATCAGGAATTAAGTAAACAGACATCACCATTGAGTTCGTCTCGGAGTTCTGCTTGGAATAGAGTCCAAGTTTTCGAAAATCGGATTCCGTATGAAAGAGTTATGGCCTTCGAAAGATTCAACAAAAATTTAGAATTTACATAGGAAAATACCCAGGCAGGTCGACCTGGGGGTCGACCTACCAGGGAGGTCGAACTGGGTGTCGACCTACCCTGGGAGGTCGACCTAGGGGTCGACCTTAGTGTCGACCTCCCCCCTGTTTTTTTTCAGATCTGGGTAGTGACGATTTTTGGTGTGCTGGACGGACCGGATGGCTTCTAGGGCGGTCTAATGGCTCTAAAACACTCTCTACACCTATAAAATAGCGCCTAGACCTAACTTAATTCATTAACAATTCCATAAGATGCCTCATTGCCACCAAAATTCAACCAAACATAGTCGCTGCTCCAAAACCCTAAATTAATTTGCATGTTCTTCATCAACTTTGGAGTTTAATCAAATCAAGTAGCAAAGTTCTTCATCAACAATTCATGCTCTTCATCAATAATCAAATAAGAAGATTAAATCAACGTTCTACATCAACGACAAATCACTTATTTCTCCAATCCAGTCAAAGTGAGTGGATTTGAACTATATTTGTTGTATAATATTGCTTCTATCGTTTACCATTCCCCATAATGAATATGATGATAATTTAATAAGCAGATATTTTATTTAAGCCTACTTTTAAGTTCTCTCCTTTTTATTCTTTCCCCTTTTTATTTTTGGATCTAGGTTATCCCGAACCTAGACGAAATCTTATTATATATATGTACGATTGAAATATGGGAATATTGGGGCATAATTTATCTTATGCAATCAAGGAATATAACCTGTAATTTGGGGATTGTGGCATAACAATTATTATTGCAAATATTGGGACAATTGGCGAATTTTACATTGAGATTATTCAATGAAATAAAGTTGAATTAAGGATTTTGGAGCGTATTTCAATAATGAATCTTTGGGTATTCTTTGGAAACATGAATCTATGCCGAATAGTGCGCAACTATGAATTTTGATTTATGATGTTAACATGAAATTGTGTAAATTTAATTGGAACTATTGGATATGGAATTGGTATAATTCAATATTAACAACATGTAATTGGATAACATGGACTGGTGAAACTTATTTGTGACTTGAAAAGTAAGCCCAGAGTGTGAATTAGATTATATGTATGAACGTAGGAATGTTGGGATATATATTGGGAAAATATTGATTATATGAAATTGGGGTATAATTGGATATTGGAAATTGGCATATTTGGGTATGAATAACATGGAATTGGTGAATTTGGCTATAATTGGATAATTTGGGTAATATGAAATTTTGCTAAATATTATGTAATTGGTGTAGTGAATGACAAATAGGAAATAGGCATAAAAATGAAATGTAATTAAGTTGAATTTGGAACATATGACATGAGTTTGGGGTTTGGGTGAAAGATGATTGTTAATGAACGCCTATGCCACGAGGTTAGGCGCGTTTGTGGTGTAAGACTGCCCGGAACCGCCCGGCAAATCCAGCAGCCACAAGCGGATGTCTAATGTGAGAGGTCAACGGCAAGAACTATAGGCATAACGGTTTATGACATGAGGTTAGGCGCGTTGTGGTATAAGTCTGCCCGTAACCGCCCGACAAATCCGGCAGCCACGAACGGACATCTAATGTGAGAGGTCATACATCGTTACGGATTTATAAATAAATTAAGAAATACTAACCATAATAAGACATGTGGGTGACATGGGTATGGTTAGAGGGTTAAGTGGGTGATATAAATGACATGTAAAGCATGACTAAGGTAGACTTAACCGTAGTAAGACATGTGTAAGATATAGAAACTATAATAAAGGGGGTTAAGTGGGACACGGGTGACATATGAAACAAAATTTGGATATGCTTAACCAAATGGGACCCATGACGGTATCATAAATTAATTGAATTGGGTATAGTTCAAGTAACGGGTTAAGTAAATGGAAGGGTTAAGTCAAATCTAAAATTAATGACAAGAAATGGGGAATGATAAATAACCTATTATGAATAAACTTGAATAAGGCAAGAAAGGATAATAGGTGGAAATTATAACTTGTGGGACAAGATAAGTTATAGGAAACGATAAGGAAGATGAGATAACTTATATGTAAAGATATACTTAAATTAAATGGTTTGGAAAGGAGAAATGTGAAATTAAAAATGATATAAGTTATATGAGTGGAAAAGAAGTAAATTAGAATCATATATGTTAGTTGGGTTGAGTAATTCTCCGGGTGCCAGTCTGATGTTGATTTCGGTCTTCGGGGCTGGTGTTTAGAGGGTTATTCTCCTAATCAGTTTGTATGTGGAATAAGGCATACTTAACTATGAATTAAGTATAACATGTTGTTGTAACCCAAAAAGGGAATAATTTATGAAACTGGAAAATAACATGTTGTGGGCTTGTTAATGGACTTAAGTGGGTTGAATATAAATTGAATTAATAAGCAGGGTAACTTGGTGAATACGAAAAAAAGGAAGCTAATGTGAATAACCAAGTTAAATGAGAAAGTTGACGAGGTGGCACAAGCATGAAATGAATGGTTAGACTTAGGGTCTAATGGCATATAAAACTAAGGCGCTTGAAGCAGTCCGTACGTTGTAGGATGAATAACCCAATGAGGTAGATCATGATGGTGTCATAAGGCACGAGGAGAGCGCACGTTCGCTATTTTGGCGGCTCCAACGGACTAGAAGGGGAAGCACGCGGCTTCCTGAGACGTTAAAGGTGCTCCTGGTTGTCCTCTGTAGTGGATTAGCTTCGGGCTAGGATTATAGAGGTTGGGTCTGCGCGGAACTACCAGGTGGGTGGGCCTTGACTGCACAAGTAGGGGGCAGTCAGAGTGCTGTACGCGGTGGCATTAAGGGTGATTCGGCGATTGCCTCAGGCGGAGGTGGAGGGTCAAGACCAAACGATAGCAAGATCGTCATACGCCTGTCACCAACAGCCTAAGGAATACGAAAAGACAAGAGCTAACCCCTAGAGATCGTTAACCTTTGCTATCAAGGGACGGGTGCGGGGAGACCCCACATGGATGTTTAGATTGTTTGCTTGTTAGGGGTGGTCGCTTAGCTCGTGTGGTCTTTACTAGTTGAGGGAGGGGCTGAGGTGGGGCCATAGCCACCATAGAAAAACTAGACCCGAGGGATATCTATACATTGGACACTCTTAGAGGCGGGCCCATACAGATATAGAAAAGCTCCCGACCAAGTTCCGTGTTTTCTGGTGTAGCCCTGCCACGAAACTTGGGTGCACAAGTAGAGGTTACGTGCAGTAGAAACACGGAGTACAATTGATGATACGTACGTAGGAAAGTCTAGGTACAACCATATCTTCTCTGGGTGGTGTATCATAGACTAGAGGGCATTATTCGGTGATGGAACCAAACTCGATCGAATAACTTGAGGATAGCCGTCAGTACGCTTACGTAGCACAGCGATAGCGGTTCTATGCAGATGTAGCGTTGTACGTTACTATGGCATAGGATGAGGGTCTGTGCATATTACTTTGGCGATACGGAAGAGATCGTGCGAGTGGGGTATCACGGGGTGTACCTCGGTTTGGGGGTAGCTACATATACACTATATTAGGTTAATCTACTAGGGGGTAGATGGGTGTGACGTGTGTGTAAGCTTTGAGTGCTAATAACACGTATAACTTAATAAATAAGAAAGTGTAATTAAACGGTATATGTAGGATTATTCAAGAAGTGTAGTTTAAATTCATTCACATAGAACTTGTGTTCTGACCCCCTCCTCATAACATCCGCAGGTTAGACAGAGACTTATAGCTTTGGGAATACTGATTTAGCAGTATTGTGATTAAGGTAAAGCTATGTTTTAAATATATTATATTTTACACCTTCCGCTGTGAGGTGTTTTCCAAACTCTGACATATCTCTTTTCTCTGTATTTTTCTGCAGGATACCAGAGCAACCAACTCGGGTTTCAGTGGATTGGATTTTTATAAAAAAAAATCGGTCCATTGGAACCTGGGTTGTTACATCTTGTGTGGCTGCTACACAGTTAAGGATGTTACGGCCGAGGGTAAATATGGATTGTTTGGCACCAACTAAGGATGCGATGACAGATTGGAGACGGTTAGCAAGAACTCTAGTGATGATCTTAAAGGTTGTGTTTAGGAGGCTGATAGGGCGGAAAGATGTTAGGGTGGTGAGCCGGGGGATTCGGGAAGAACTACGATATTCACATAGATCAAGCATGCAATGGACATTAAATTGGATTTGAATTTGAATTCAGTGCACATCTCCAAAATGCCAAATTTACCAATAGGCCAGAAACGTTTAAAAAAGAAAGGCCTGAAGCCATCGGGACCCAAAGCTTTGTCATCTGCCATATCTTTAAGAGCTACCCAAATCTCTTCTTCTAAAAAGGTTGATCAATGTGGATGGGAGGAGGGTCAGGGTAGAGGAGGTCCCAGTCAATAATAGGAAGGGAATGAGAGCTTTTGCCGAGGAGATTGTGGAAAAAATCGTTAAAGAGACGAGGAGGTCGAATTGTTCCGTGTATATGGTATTATTATTTTGAATCTCAGAAATGAAGGTAGTTCTACGTCGACCATTAGCAAGGTGATGGAAGTAAGCAGTGTTCTTATCACCATCCTCAATCCATTTAGCTTTTGAGCGTTGTTTCCAACTAATCTCTTTCTATTTAATAAGTCTATCAAGCTCAGCTCCTAACTCTTTTAGTCGAATGGTTTCATAGTCAGTTAGTGGGCAAGATTTTTCTAGGATATTGAGTTCAGATTATTTTCTTGAGCGGCCGAGATCCATGAGAAGAGGTTTCCCCAACAGATTTAAACCAAGGAAGAATAATTTTTTGTAGAGATCAATGTTTGAAAACAAATCGTTCTGTAGCAGACTATAACTATGTCGGCTATGACCAAGCCAGTTTGATGAATTCTTCAAAGGATAGTTTAAGAAGCCAGAGACATTCGAATCTGAATTGGCATTTAAAGTTAGGTAAGGAACCAGAGTCACGAAGAAGGGGACAGTGGCCAGAAATGACAGTAGCTAAGCCTTTGACTAAAGAGAGAGGGTGGAGGTCCTCCCAGGCCGAGTTGAAAAGGAAGCGGTCAAGCTTAGCCAGAAAGGGAACGAATCTTTGGTTTGACCAAATAAATAGATGGTCAATGGGTGAACAAGAGTTGATGAAGGAATTAAATGCTACTGAATCATGGGAGAGATTTCCCTGATTATTTTCCAATGTGGATCTAGTGGTATTGAACTCCCCTCCGATCACCCAAGGTCTAATGATGTAGGTACGTAGTCCATGTAGCTCGGGCATAGATCAGGCCATTCATTAACATCTTGAGGGCCATAAATATTTGAAAAGAAGTAGATTGTGTTGTAAGGTAAATGGTGAAGGGATACATGCAAGGCTGAGGGATGGATGATGGTTGGATAATGGGGACGAAATAGATTCATTCCAGGCTGTTATTATACCGCCTCTTGAGCCTAATGCTTTAATATATGCCAAACTAGATAAGAAGGGACCACCCTACAGTCTAATTAAGGTTGGATTGGGGACACTAATCTTTGTTTCTTGGAGGAGAAGAACGTTGTAACAGCCCGCATTTTACGTATCGGAAGATCGTAAAATATTTTTATTTTATTCCCTGAGGGTTGGATCATTCTCATATTTTAATATGTTGTTTATGGGAATGTGATACATGTTCATAATTTTTACCGATTTTGTTTGTGACCATTTTCCCCTGTCAGTCTTGTATATGGCATAACTTTTGACTCGGATCAAATCAGAAGGTGAGACCTGTTCCAGTGGAAAGGAAATGATGATTGCCTTTCCGTAGAGTGTTTACATTAAGGATTTGGATCAGTGGTTTTGGAGGAATCACTGTTTTAATGTTTAACAGTTGGCTGTTTAGGTTTTGAGAGCCTTAATGGGCTGATTTGTAGAGGCCCATTAGTGGGCTGGTGGAAGCTATAAATAAGGGGTGAGAGATATGGAGAATATTTTACTTCCTCCATTCTCTCATTTGGTGGCCTATGTTCCTCCTTCCTCTAACACCTTTCCACCATTAAAATTTGAGATCTACATTAGAGAATCAAAGATCTACATCATTTGAGGCCAGATCTACATCGTTTCAAGGGAGAGTTCATCGAATCAAGGAGTTTGGATCTAAATTCTTGCTTTCCGGAATCTAATTTCACTGTTTTTTCTTTGATTTGGATAATTGGTGAGTGATATGCATTTATCACATGGATTCAATCAAGTATATGAATGTTTGATCATGTTTTTCATCAAATTCAAGTGTTTTCTAATAGATCTACACCTTGGTAAGCTTATTTTTATATGAATCACCGTATGATCTAATTTAGCAAGTTTAAACTGGTAATTCTTATGCTATTTCATATGTTTATGCAAGTTAGATTCATAATTTAGTTTATATGTTCATTTATCATGATTTTGATGAAGTTGCATAATTTTGGTGAAAATCATCATATTCATGTTGGTAGTGATTTCATAACATGCTTATGGTTGTATTGGATGAATTGGATGAGTTGATTTCGTCATTAGAATCGATTGGCGAAGTTTTGGTCAAGTTTGGAAAAAGTTCGGATCAGGCCTGTCATTATTACGAAAATGCCATTGTGTCCACTTGACCAGAAATGTGTCCGCTTGGCCAGAAATGTGTCCTCTTGACCAGAAGTGAGTCTGCTCGACCATAAGTGTTTCTACTCGACCAGGATTGGGTCCGCTTGACCAGAATTGTGTCTGCTTGACCAGAAGTGTGTCTGCTCAACCATGATTGTGTCTGCTTAACCAGAAATGTGTTTGCTTGAGCAGAAGTGAGTCTGCTCGACCAAAAGTGTGTTTGCTTGACCAGGATTGTGTTCGCTTGACCAGAAGTGTGTCTGCTTGACCAAATGTGAGCCTGCTCGACCAGAAGTGTGTCTGCTCGACCAGGATTGTGTTCGCTTGACCAGAAGTGTGACCGTTTGATCAGAAATGAGTCTGCTCAACCAGAAGTGTGTTTGCTCGACCAGGATTGTGTCCGCTTGACCAGAAGTGACCAGAAGTGTGTCCACTTGACCAGAAGTGTGTCCGCTTGATCAGAAGTGTGTCCGCTGGACCAGAAGTGTGTCCGCTAGACCAGGATTGTGTCCGCTTGACCAAAAGTGTGTCCGCTTGACCAGAAGTGTGTATGCTCGACCAGGATTGTGTCCGTTTGACCAGAAGTGTGTCTTCTTGACCAGAAGTGACTCTGCTCGACCAGAAGTGTGTCTTCTCGACCAGGATTGTGTCCGCTTGACCAGAAGTGACCAGAAGTGTGTCCGCTTGGCCAGAAGTGTGCCTGCTTGATCAGAAGTGTGTCCGCTTGACCAAAAGTGTCAGCTTGACCAAAAGTATGTCCTCTTGACCAGGTCCGCTTGACCAGAAGTGTGTCTACTTGACCAAAAGTGCGTGCGCTTGGCTAGAAGTGTGTGCGTTTGACCATATTAGGTTATTGTAGCGCCTTCAAACACCGTGATCGATGGTAGAAACGTTGTGGTTTATTTCTTTAGCAAATGTGTGTGAATGTTATAGATTATATTGAACCCTATATTGAGGTTGTTTGGTTCAATGATGATGATGGCTTCGACGAGTGTCCGGATGAGGATGTTCGCAGTGATGTAAATTGGTTCGTTGTTCGTCGTATGCAATGAATGTGAAAACGACCCAAGGTTGTATTGAGTTCGTGTAAGTGGTTGCTCTAAAGTGTTCTAAGCTTATGAAAAGTCATGATTAATAACGATTAGAGATGAGAAGGATGAGGAATTATCGTTGTCGTAGGTTCTAGCAGGCTCAAAGCAGGGGAACGATTGAAAGATCGATTGTAGGTCGAGTACCCTGGGTATCGTTGAAAGGCCTAGTTGTCAAGGTTAGACATATGTATGTATCGTTGAAAGGCACATGGTGCTTATGCAAGAACCGCGGCGTCATGTATAGTCCTTGATAGTTGATGGCAAATTGTTTAGCCAGTAATACAATTAACGATGGTTTCAAAGCAAGGTTGGCGGTGATAGCCAGAGTCTGTCATGGATGTTTGAATGCTCGGTTGTATTATATGTTGTATGAGCTGCCTTTGCCATGTGTGAATGGTTGTTTTGATTGCCTTGACTGAATCTTTGTTTTTTTTGATGTATGGATCATAAAGGCTATCAGCGTCAAGTGTAGGGAAGGCAGGAGTGGAGCTGGGTTGATTAGATCGTTTATTTACCCATTCTCATATACTTTATTGATGAAGTTTGTTAGCTGTTTTATTTCTCACTAAGATTGTTGTCTGACTCAAGGTTTTATGTTTCCCTCTTACTACCTTGGGTTGTTCATCCATTTTTGGATGGGTAGACTATTTGGCAGGTGATAGGTGATTGCTTATTGAGGACGATGTAGTTGTTCGGAGGCGAATAGGAGGCTGGCGTACTATCGTACTTACTATCTAGTATTTCTATTTCCACTGTTTTTTACTCTCTGAGTGTTGTAGTGAGGCAATTTGTATAAACACTATTGTTGCAACTCAAGTCTATGGGTATTAATTTATAGTCGTCCTGAAAGTTTAGTATTTTCGCTTCACTATTAAACCTGTTGTATATATTCTATTCTATTTTATCCTTGCTTACCTACTCTGATGATTGTCCATAGCTGTCGTGCACACCTTTTAGCGCGTTATTCCTCTTGTATAGTGCTGGGGTTATGGGCGGTCGCCACATTTGGTATCAGAGCTCTGATTATCGATTTTAGCCAAAGTTCAGAGACGTGATCACGTATGAGAGACGTATTTGTGGATTTCAGTTGGATGTATACTATATGATACCATATAGTATAGTAGCTTTGGTACTTCTTTAGCATCTTATCTTGTATGTGGATTAATCATTCCATTTTAGATTTAGAATGATTCGTCAAACTTCTAAGAGTGAGCCTGAGAATGGAAGAGTAGGAGATGGAAGCCAATTGGAAGCTTTAATTGTTGCATCGGAATATCTGGTTATGTTTGGGGCAGCCATAATGGTAGCAGCTATGTTAAGGGTACCCATTCTAGAAGCGGCAGTAGAGCATGGTATTCATGTGCAAGTGCCCAGATGGAATTCTGGTAAGCGTCGGAGGGACTGTTCTCCTACGGATGAAGAAACCTTTATTGGCCCAGTGCTACAAAGAAGAAATATAAGAAGAATGTGCTCTGCTTCAATTGTTAATTGGAGGGCCATTATTCCTGGGATTGTAAGGAAGAAAGGAAGTGCTTTACATGTGGCAAGACAGGACATAAGAAAAAAGACTGCCCAGATACTCTGAAGAAAAAGCAACCGGAGGAAACATGTATGGTGGAAGCTATTCCGATCTCATATTACATTCTGGATGAGAACTAGAAGGAACTATTGTGGTTTGATATGCTTTCTGCTAATGAAGTTGTTAAGTTCAGTTTTGTACTAGAGCATTGCTTTCTTTTACCTAAAATAAGATTGTATTCTAAATAAGTTTAGAACATGGAATTGTGATGGACCTTAGTTGTATATAATCCAGTATGAGTTCATCTGCTCTTTTCGTATTTTGTTGTGATCCAATGTTGGTTAGTCATGGTTGCTCCTTTAGTATAAGATTTCTTTGAGTTGAACTTCGATGGGTTTTGGATTATCTTGAGCATTGATTTGCTCAAGAGGTATGCAGCAAAAGTGAATTGCGAAAAGCTAGAGGTGAGAGTCGGGGATATGGAAGGGCGAAAGGTGTTGATTTGGGGTAACCCGAAGATGGTGTTTTCATGAGTTGTTATATTCGCTTGAATTGCGAAAAGCTAGAGGCGAGAGTCGGGGATGTAGAAGGGTGAAAGGTTTTGATTTGGAGTAACCCGAAGATGGTGTTTTCATGAGTTGTTATATTCGCTTGGAGTTCCACAAGAAGACTTGTCACCCGTGCTAATCGCAAATGAGTTTGAGTTGTCTTTGACGAAGTCAAATGGTGGCCGCCGCATCGTGAGATTGAGTTTAGGATCGATTTGGTTGAAGGTGATAGACCAATCGTTATGCCTCTTAGGCAGATGGTGCTTAAGGAACAGCGAGAGTTGGACGTGTAAGTTCGTGACCTTCTAGGAAAGGGATTCATTTAGAGATGTGTTTCCAAATGGGATGCACTGGTTGTGTTTGCAACCAAGGCAGATGGCTCATTGAGATTGTGTGTGGACTATCATTAGCTAAATAAGGTGACCAAAAAGGAGAATTAACCATTGCCAAGGATAGATGACTTATTCGATCAGCTTCACGAAGCTAAAGTGTTTCCTCAAATGGATTTGGCAACGGGGTTTAACCAGCGGAGGGTGGTGAAAGATAGTTTGTCGAAGACACGCATGTTTGGGAGCGATGTTTTCAGAATAGAAGAGCCTCGAGTATTTGGCAAGGTTTGATTTCAGACCAAGATGAATTGGAAAGCTCGCATATAGATTCGGGTTACTCGAGAAGATGTCGTGTGTGTATGACACTTTTCTTGAATCGTCCCTACGAAATATGCGCATAATCCGGTTGCGGTAGTATCTCCAGAATAATACAATTACCTAGAAGTAGAGACCATAGTTACGAGTCCTTGTAAGTCGCTCTGTGATGTGGGAAATGACACAAAACAGCTTAGGAGAAAGATGGTTAAGCTAGTCAAGACAATGGAGCAAGGATGGCGACGATGGTGCGTGGGAGACGGACAAGAGTATAAAGACGACTATCCAAAAATCTTCGTCTGTATGACCCATTAATATCGTGCCATCATTACATCATTGTTACATGTTGTTATAGTTACTTGTTGTCACTCTTGTTACTCGTCGTTATTGTCATTATCTTTGTTGTTGTCGTTAGAATTCCGCTTGCTAGGATAGGGATATAGATGCATGACTTGATGGCTGCTATTTTGGATGATAGAATTGACTGCTCATGGATGGTAGGCATGCGGAATTGCTTTGGTTACTTGTGTTTGCTTGGAATTTCGGGGGCGAAATTTCTAAGGGAGGGAGAATGTAACAGCCCTCATTTTACGTTTCGGAAGATCGTAAAATATTTTTATTTAATTCCCTCAGGGTTAGATCATTATTATATTTTAATATGTTGTTTATGAGAATGTGATACATGTCCATAATTTTTACCGATTTTGTTTGTGACCATTTTTCCCCTGTCAATCTTGTACAGGGAATAACTTTTGAATCAGATCAAATCAGAAGGTGATACCTGTTCTAGTGGATAGGAAATGATGATTGCCTTTTCGTAGAGTGGTTACATTAAGGATTTGGCTCAGCGGTTCGGGAGGAATCGTTGTTTTAAGGTTTAACAGTTGATAGTTCAGGTTTTGGGAGCCTTAATGGGCTGATTTGTAGAGGCCCATTAGTAGGATGGTGGAAGCTATAAATAGGGGGTGAGAGATATGGAGAATAATTTACTTCCTCCATTCTCTCATTTGGTGTCCAATGTTCCTCCTTCCTCTAACATCTTTCCACCATTGAAATTTGAGATCTACATTAGAGAATCAAACATCTACATCATTTCAGGCTAGATCTACATCGTTTCAAGGGAGAGTTCATCGAATCAAGGAGTTTGGATCTAAATTCTTATTTTTCGGAATCTAATTTCACCGTTTTTTCTTTGATTTGGAGAATTAGTGAGTGATATGCATCTCTCACATGGATTCAATCAAGTATATGAACGTTTGATCATGTTTTTCATCAAATTCAAGTATTTTCACATAGATCTACACCTTGGTAAGTGTTAGACCAAAATTTGGGCCTGACACCCAAATGCAATCACAGAATGCAGAAAACAGTAAATAAAGAGGAGACACACGAAGTTTTTATAGTGGTTCGGCTGTAGATGTAGCCTACGTCCACTTTATAATCTTATTGTTATACTAACAGATTACAGGAATCAGTTACATGCAGACAAGCAATCCGTGTGTTAATTGTATTGAAAAGAGAAGAATTTGAGTGTATGGAGGTGCAAAGTCCTTGCACTTCAGTAATGGTGGAAGCTCTGAAGAGTTAGAGCCAAAAGATCCTTGAAAATGCCTTCAAATGGGGTATTTATAGCTGTAGGAGAGCTTCTGAGTTGACTGGATTGTGATGGGGTACGTGGCAGGCGATCCGGAAAAGTAGGAGTAGAAGTAGCCTTGAGAATAGGTCAGAACAGGCTGCGCAAGAGCAGGTCTTAAGGTCGGATCACTGTCATGGTACGCACCATGAACGGGTCGTGGTCAGAGGGAGCGAGCCGGGTGATGACGAGCTGGAGTGGTCGGGTCGCGGTCTACATGTTCTCCACGATCCGAAAGGGGCGATCCAAGGAGAAGCGATCCGATCCAGGAGATAGCCAGATTACACCCGTTCACGGAAACGGGCATAAGATTCAAACCGTAAGTCCGATTGAGCCAAACCAAAGCTCAAACTGAAGCTAATTCAGAGATCTACAAGAGTTACAGAGATTAGCTTTGTAATCGCTATTTTCGGGGCCAAAAGAGGTCGTCTTATAGGAGTTTCGGGTCTGTTTATGTTGAGGATGTGATTTTGACCAAATCTCTCAATGTTTTTTGACGTTGTTTCCATCGCTTGAGCATGTTATCATTCAGGAATTCCATGTATGACAGCTTTTGCCAAAATATGTGTCAACAGTAAGCTTATTTTTATATGAATCACCCTAGGATCTAATTTATCAAGTTTAAACGGGTAATTCTTATGTTATTTCATATGTTTATGCAAGTTAGATTCATAATTTAGTTTATATGTTCATTTACCATGATTTTGATGAAGTTGCATAATTTTGGTGAAAATCATCATATTCATGTTGTTAGTGATTTCATAACATACTTATGGTTGTATTGGATGAGTTGATTTTGTCGTTAGAATCAGCTGACGAAGTTTTGGTCAAATTTAGAGAAGGTTTGGATTAGGCCTGTCATAATTATGAAAATGCCATTGTGTTCGCTTGACCAGAAATGTGTCTACTTAACCAGAAGTGTGCATGCTTGACCAGAAGTGTGTCTGCTCGACCAGGATTGTGTCCCACTTGACCAGAAGTGACCAGAAGTGTGTCCTCTTGACTAGGAGTGTGTATGCTCGACCAGGATTGTGTCCGCTTGACCAGAAGTGTGTCTGCTTGACCAGAAGTGAATCTGCTCGACCAGGAGTGTGTCTGCTCGACCAGAAGTGTGTCCGCTCAACCAGAAGTGTGTCTTCTTGACTAGAAGTGAGTCTTCTCAACCAGAAGTGTGTCTGCTCGAACAGCATCGTGTCTGTTTGACTAGAAGTGTGTCCGCTTGACCAGAAGTGAGTCTGTTCGACCAGAAGTGTGTCTGCTCGGCCAGGATTGTGTCCGCTTGACCAGAACTGACCAGAAGTGTGTCTGCTCGACCAAGATTATGTCCGCTTGACCATAAGTGACCAGAAGTGTGTCTGCTTGACCAGAAGTTAGTATGCTCGACTAGAAGTGAGTATGCTCGACCACGATTGTGTCTGCTTGACCATAAGTGTGTCCGCTTGACCAGAAGTGTGTCTACTTGACCAGAAGTGTGTCTACTTGACCAGAAGTGTGCCCGCTAGACCAGAAGTGTGTCCGCTTGACCAGAAGTGTATTTGCTTGACCAAAAGTGTGTCTGCTTGACCAGAAGTGTGCTCGGTTGACCAAAAGTATGTGCGCTTGACCAGAAGTTTGTGCGCTTGACCATGTTAGGTTATTGTAGTGCCTTCAAACGCCTTGATCGATGGTAGAAACGCTGTGGTTTATTTCTTTATCAAATGTGTGTGAATGTTATAGATTATATTGAACCCTATATTGAGGTTGTTTGGTTCAGTGATGATGATGGCTTCGACGAGAGTCTAGATGAGGATGTTCGAAGTGATGTAAATTGGTTCATTGATCTACGTATGCAATGAATGTGGAAACGACTCAAGGATGTATTGAGTTCGCGTGAAGTGGTTGCTCTAAAGTGTTCTGAGCTTATGAATAGTCGTGACTGATAACGACTAGAGATGAGAAGGACGAGGAATTATCGTTGTCGTAGGTTCCAGCGGGCTCAAAGCAGAGGTACAATTGAAAGATCGGTTGTAGGTCAAGTACCCTGGGTATCGTTGAAAGGCCTAGTTGTCAAAGTTGGACATACACACGTATCATTGAAAGGTGTATGGAGCTTATGCTAGAACTGGGGCGTCGTGTATGGTCCTTGACAGTTGATGGCAAATTGTTTAGCTAATCATACGATTAACGATGGTTTCAAAGCAAGGTTGGCGGTGACAGCCAGAGTCAATCATGGATGTTTCAATGCTCAGTTGTATTATATGTTGTATGAGTTGCTTTTTCCATGTGTGAATGGTTGTTCTGATTGCCATGACTGAATTGTTATTTCTTTTGATGTATGGATCGTAAAGGCTATCCGTGTCAGGTGTAGGGAAGGCAGGAGTGAGTTCTTCTCTGGTGTTAGGTAGATTAGTTCGTTTATTTACTCATTCTCATATACTTTATTGATAAAGTTTGTTAGCTATTTTATCGCTCACTAAGACTGTTGTCTGACTCAAGGTTTTATGTTTCCCTCTTATTACCTTGTGTTATTCATCCGTTTTTGGATGGGCAGACTAGGTGACAGGTGATTGCTTAGTGAGGACGATGTATCTGTTCGGAGGCGAGCAGGAGGCTGGTGTACTATTGGACTTACTATCTAGTATTTCTATTTCCGCTGTTTGTTATTGTCTGAGTGTTGTAGTTAGGCAATTTGTACAAACACTATTGTTGTAACTCAAGTCTATAGGTATTAATTTCTAGTCGTCATGAAAGTTTACTGTTTTCGCTTCACTATTAAACCTGTTGTATATATTCTATTATATTTTATCCTTGCGCTATGAGATTTACGACAGGTTCCACTTGTGTTTACCTACTCTAATGATCGTCCATAGCTGCCGTGCACACCTTTTAGCGCATTATTCCTCTTGTATAGTGCAGGGGTTATGGGCGGTCATCACAAATGTCGATTTTGTGCAGGGATAAAATAAGATTTACGACATGACTTTTAGAGGGTCCCCCAACCGTCAAATATTCCAGGAGACTAGTTTCATTGGGTATGACTTTAATGCTCTATTTCGAGTGTTTTCATGATAGTGTAGTGTTTGTCACGCAAAATCACACCCATACAATGTGCTAATCTCATATTTAAACTTCTATTTTTAGTAGAAAATCCCGAGTCTGAAAAAGTACCCGAACCACCGCGAAGTGATCTGGCTCTGCTGAGTATTGAACCACGGCGAACAAGTGCTGGTGTAAGCCGTTATTCAGCAGGCTAAGAAACGAGGGAGGTTGGTTGATCAGCAATGGACTATGGCAAAGAAGGCTGCGGAGGAGACTGGTGCCTGCCTTGAAAGTTAATGTCATACATAGGCTGTGGTGGAGACTGTGGCCAAGCTCCCTAGCCCACCGTGCTCATGACTTCTAGTGAATCATCGACAACAACTTCACGGGGATTGTCAAAGGAGAAGGAGTAGAAATTTGAGCTTCGTAACCCATCATATTGAAGCGATCATCTGAGTCAAGGTCTTCAGTGTGCACATGATTATAAAAACATTTCACGTCCCTATCGTAGTTCAGGCCTAACAGTACTATTTCAGGTTTATTGTTGGGGTAAGCATGTTCCCAATGTTCGATTTTAAGCAGGTGTTCGTAGTTGTTGATGTAAGCCACGAAGGAGCATGGAGTATCTACGCCTACATAAAATTGCATCTTGAGGTAGAGATAAGGATGATCAAAGTTGGACCAGTCACAATTGTCAAGCTCTATTACGCGACCCATTGCCATTAGTGCTGCATGAACCGCCTCGAGATTATTTCGTAGAAACTCAGGGAATCCTTGGATTTCGGCCTAAGAATCTGGTTCGAGGTTGAGGGTTGTATCTTGTTAAAAATTAGACCATGGTTAGAGTAGGATGGTTCCACTTGCTTTCCTTAGGGTTCCAAGATGGAGGGCACAGATGTAAACGTCGTGGGTAGGACAACAAATAAGAAAACATTTATCAGAGATGATCCACACTGCCCATTCTTCATGGTAGAGGTTGGATATGAGAGTGACGCGTAGGGAATCAAGGGTCTAGTAGGCACTGGTGATAGTAGTAGTGAGGTAGAGAGAATTGTCCGCCATGGATTTTGAAGAAATTGGTTTTAATTTTTGAATGTAACGAGGCGAAGGAATTGAATTGGGTTTTTGAGAGAAACGAGGTGACAACGCGGATTTATTAAGGGAGATTTGGTTTTTAAATTCGGTAGTTGTTTGAAAATATCTGGGGACCCATTGCACTATGTTATGGCGAATAGAATTCGAGCGCGTATTACCCTTTCGTGCAAAGGACGAAGAGTTTTTCTGAGGACAGCACAGGCTCGAGTGCCCATAAAAACTGCAATGATAACAAATATTTGCATCTTTGCAGTTACGTGCCACGTTTCCTTTTTCCATGCATTCTAAACAATGTCTTTTGGTCTTCAGGAATTTAATCGTGGCTCTAATGTATTTAAATTTTAGTAGTATTCTCTGACCTTTGATTGGTGAGGGTTTGGCAATAGGGGGTTTGGGTGCTAGCGTACCCACCACTTGAGCATAAGAACGTGCAGGTGACGAGGAATGTGAGGATGATGAAAGGTGATCAGGCACTAGCCTATGGTGAGTTGACAAAACTGAGAAGGAAAAGAGGAAATAATGGATACAATAAGGATAGGTTTGGGCGGAGGTGGTCCAGGTTGTGGTCTAGGTTTGGGCGGAGGTAAGTGTTTAAGACCAGATTAGTATTTGGGAGGAACAAAGGAGATAGAAGGAGAAAGGGGTTTTGCCGCCATTATTGAAAAATCAAGTTATCTACCGAATTGGTGCGTTATATAGGATCAAGTTGATGTTGTTATTTCCCTTTTTTATCATTTATTATTGTGAATAAGCATGTTAGACCATGTTAATTGATAGGGAAGTTTACTTGTATACCTTATTAGTGGTTTTTACGATTGACATTTCAAATGTGGAAAGGACGTTAATCTCGTTCACATAATTCATGCCTATAAATATATATATATATAGTTATAGCAAAATAAATGTAATATTAATATGTATTAAATGCGTACTAAATAGTTTAAACTAGGGATTTGAATTTGCATGTCCCCATATGAATTTATATGCATGTGCGTGTGTTGATGACTTTAATTATAATTAACAGAACATAGACATGAGGTTAACTATTACTTGTAGTGGATGCGTGCCCGGAACCGATTGGCACATCCATCATCTACAAGCAAAACTGGTTAACGTGAGAGGTATAAGTGTCATGGGCTATTATAATTAGTACACTTAGATGCAAGGTTAAACTCAACTTGTAGCAGAAGCTTGCCCGGAACCGCCCAACAAATCCAGCATCTACAATTGGATGACTTAATGTTAGATGTCTAGTGTGTGTGTGTGTGTGTGTGTATATATATATATATTTGTGTGTAGAGTAGACCTGCTTTGGGAAAGACACTAAGTGGCTGGCCTGCATTTTATTGGGCATTAAGTGGTTAGGACTAGGTTCACTCCTTGGTTTTGGACCCAAGTCATGGGACCCGCCATTCGATGTTTTAAGCGTTTGTTCGCCTTCTCTTATATAAGATATTAAATGGTCTTATTAGACAATAGGGTATAAGTAGGTTAGTTCTACAAGTAATATTCTCTTCTTATCTAGGGGCTTAGTAAGGGCTGACTAAGGGATGGTTTGTATAAAAGGCCTAAAGGAACCACTGTCTGAAGGAAGTATTAAGTGGCCAGTAAATCATCCGTAGGGACAGCTAGATAGTAACAAGATGTCCACCAGGAGGGTCTTAAATAGTGTCATGCTTCTACCTAAACATGATATTAAGTGGTCTTTATAATTTCTTGGCCTACAAGGAGAGTATACATTTAATGACGAAGACGTTAAAGACGAGGTCTTAAGTGGCTAGGGGTCCGCTATGGGTATTAAGTGACTGTAAGGATGTCCGTCCTTAATAAATTATATAATGGACTTAACTGACTACATATAGCTCATCTGGTAGGGTATTAAGTGATTGTAAGGATGTCCGCCTTTAGATTTATTTATGGGGCATTAAGTGACCTCTAGGATGTCCGCCCTTAGATTTACATATTGGCATTAAATAACTGTAAGGATGTCGGCCTTGTATGTTTAAGTCGTGTATGTTCGTTGCGTAGACATAACATGAAAAGTTTACACTGCTAAATATAGGAAATAGTCATTCCTAAACTTATATGTTTTTCATCGCTGACCTTTCCCCTCTTAACATAAACAAGTTAGTAGGTGAGGACCCTATATCAGCGATGATTAGTGATTTCTTGGAGGAGGAGCCTTTTGGTGGAGATGTAGTTATTTTTGGTAGTAGTACTATTATTATTGTTGTTATCATGAATTTTAAGATAATTATTGATGTACCTATTATGCTCTAAGACTTATTGTATATGACATTTATGATTTTTTTCTATGGTACATCTATTTATGAGATATATATTTTATCCCTTCCGCTGTGTGAGATTCCGTTTTTGTTTAGATTGATCTATGATATTTGTTTTTAGTATTTCCTTATAGGAACTAATGATCCGTTTAGAATGGCTCTAAGCTTCGATGGGCCTTTTCTAGATCGGAATTTAGACCTATTCCAAGTGGGTAGTTACATTTGATATCAGTGCATAAGTTATTCGATTATTGGGAAATATACGTAAGTGAGATGTATTTGTTATTTGCAAAGGTTTTAAAAACTGTATATTTATAAATATAAGTACTATACCCCCAAAAACATATGCGGTTATACTAGGCAACCTTATCTTTCTTCCTTTTTGGGACTTGATACTATCTTAGGAAGTCCACTGAAGGGTTTCTCCCTTTTTAAATAGTAGAAATGGCCAATAACCAGCCCGAACAGGGGAACCCGGCAAGGCCTCAGCACTTGCCTGAATGGTTCTAACAGTACCTTAGGATTGTTGAACATGTCCCCACTGTCAATCCTTCCCCAGCAGAACCAGCATCTCAGCCCATTGAAAGGACCCTCAATTTTCCTCGTCTTTGCAAAGATTTCATGAACTTAGGAGGCAAGCCATTTTTTGGAACTGAGAGCTTCTTGGTAGCTAAATTTTGGATAATCAAGTGCTAACAGATCTTCGAGGTTACCGAATGGGACAACCTGCTTATTCATAGTACAACAGCTTAGCATTTGAAGGGAGAGGCCCTAGAGTGGTGGAACATGATTTAAGAAGAGAATGTGGGTAGAGTGTTTACTTGGTTAGAGTTTAGGACCCGCTTTGAGACTAAGCTCTTATCTGATTCTGAGATGATCCTATAGATAGCAAAGTTTTTTCAGTTGAAGTAAGGGGAGTTAAGTCTGAGAGAGAATGTAGCGAGATCTACATAATTATCTAAGTTTGGGAGAGGGCTGGAGGACACCCTATGAATAAAGTCCTTAGGTTTGTCAAGGGATTGGATTCTCCATTGTGGGAAATGATTTTTGTCCTAGGCGGCGTTTGGAGATACATTCGAAGCCTTTGTTGAGATAACTATCATGTATATGGCTGAGGAGATTAAGGAAGTTAAGAATGATAAAGGAGAAGGTACCTCTAGCTTCGGGAAGAACAAAAAGAAAAGTTTTGGCTTAAGAAGAAGAAATGAGGAAAATTTAAGAAGGAGCCCAAGACATGTTCAAGGTGCCATAGAAAAGGGCATGAGGCGAAGGACTGTAGAGTGAACTTAGCAAAGCTGGAATTCAAAGGAAAATGCTTTAACTATCATGATGATAGGCACTTGGCTAGAAACAAACCTAAACCGAGAGTAGTGAAAAGTGGAAAAAACTACACCTTGGAGGTAGCACCAATTTGAAGTCAACCCACTAGAGATCAAGGACAACCTGCGTTAGAAGGTATAATTTCTGTCCTAGGAATTTCTTTATGTACCATGTTTGATTCGGGAGTCACCCACACCTTCATTGCAAGGAAGATTCTTGATTCTTTGAAACCTCCCTTATCCTTTGCTAGCCATCCGATAGAGGTTTCCAACCTTATCAGAGGGACTATGCAACTTTTGTTTGTGTGTAAAGACCTATTATTAGATATCGGTGATGTCGACTTCTTTTGGGTTGCATGTGTACCTTAGTTCGAGGGGTATGGTATCATTCTAGGAATGGATTGGCTATCATTTTATGAGGCTGTCCTTAGCTGCGATAAGAGAATTGTTTATTTGAAAATTTGTGGAGGCCACAACTTAGAGATCCCTTGTAGGACTAGGAATAGGGATTCAACTTTATTTTCCTTACCATCTGATTGAGAAGGACCTTCTTTGGTGCCGATTATTTATGGGTTTCTAGATGATTTTGAGAAGGTGGTAGGACTTCCACCCATAGAGAGATATATTTTAGAATAGACCTCGAAAATGATGTGAGGCATGTAGCATTTCCTTTAAGGCATATGAATCTTATGGAAAGGAGGGATACAGATAGACAAATCTTTGAGTTATTGCAAAAAGGGTTTATTCAGAGGAGTACATCTGAGTGGGGTGCACCAGTAGTATTTACCACAAAATTTAATGGATTTTTGAGGTTATGTGTGGATTATAGGGAACTAAATAAACTTACTTAGAAGAATGGATACCCCTTATCAAGGATTGATGATTCGTTTGACCATTTGGGAGGTGCCTATATATTTTCTCAGTTAGATTTGCCTATTGGATTTCACCAGTACAGAATTTCGAATGAGTGTAAGCGTAAGACAGCGTTTCAGGCGCCAAATGGATTGTTCGAGTGAGAGGTTATGCCTTTTGGATTGACGAATACCCCCGCTTTCTTTGTAGACCTTATGAGTAAAGTATGTAGGGGCAAACTTAATAAGATAGTTGTTGTGTTTGTAAATGGCATTCTTATATTCTCCAAGGACTTTAAGGAGCATAAAGATCACTTAAGAAAGGTCCTAGGAATTCTAAGGGAAAACCAGCTTGAGGCCAAATTCTTGAAGTGTCACTTTTGGAAGAGAAAAGTCAAGTTTCTTCGGTATATTCTTTTAGGGAAAAGGACTAGCGGTAGACCCCGCTAAGGTAGTGGCCATTTAACAATCGAGGATACCCCACAATGCGACGGAGGTTAGGAGTTTCCTTTGGTTAGCAGGCTACTACCGGAAAATTATCAAGGACTTCATGAGGATTGCAACCCCTCTAACCCAATTGACGAAAATGGATCATAAGTTTGTATGGACAGAGAAGTGTGGTACTGGCTTTGATAGGTTGAAGGAATCTCTCACGAGTGCGCCTATTCTTGTTATTTCGAATGGAGCAACGATGTTTACAGTCTTTACCAATGCTTTTGGGATGAGTTTAGCAGCGGCACTTATATAGGGGGTAGAGTAGTTTCCTACACAGGTAGGCAACTTAAGAACCATGAGAAAAGGTACCCTGTCCATGACTTAGAGTTAGCATCTGTAGTATTTTCCCTAAAGATGTGGAGACATTATCTTCGAGGAGATAAGTTCAAGCTATTCACCGACCATAAATCTCTTAGATATTTGTTCTCAACAAGATCTAAACCTTCGACAGCAGCAATGGATGGAATATCTAGCATCATTCAATTTTTTCATTCAGTATACCCCTAGGAAGGGTAATGTCATAGCCGACACCTAGCGGAAGCATGCTACCCTTAGTTCGATCACCTAGTAGAGGCAGTTAGAGTTTCTTTCCAGTTTCAATTTGTAGCCACCATTTGAGGCAGCAAAAGGATTTCTTGGAGTTATGAGGTTAGATCAGTCTTAATAGAAAGGATTAAGAATGAGCAAGACCGTGATGATGAGTTGAGGTCATTAAAGAGAAGATTTCTAAGGGAGAATCTTTTTCTCATTTGGATAGATATTTAGTCGATAGTAATGGTAGTTTGAGGAGAGATGGCTGACTTTGTATCCCCAGGTGCGAAGACCTTAGGAAGGAGATTCTTGGGGTGTGTCATAGGTATAGGATGACCATATACCCTAGAGGAGACAAAATATTTAGGAATATGAGAAGAAGTTTTTTTGGGAAGGAATGAAGGACATTGTGGAATTTGTTGCCAGATGTTTGATTTGTTGAAATGTCAAGGCCGAGCAAGGTAAGCATGGAGGACTGTTATTACCTTTAGACATCCCTCCTTGGAAATAGGAAAAAACTTCTATGGATTTTATTGATGTGCTTCCTAGGAGTCAAAAAGAAAATGAAGCTATTTGGGTCATCGTGGATAGGTTAACAAAGAGTGCTAATTTTATTCCAATCAAGAAGTATAGGACCGTCGCGTTATCGAATCAGGTGTATGTCAAGGAAATTGTTAGACTACATGGGATACCAACTTCTATAGTTAGTGATAGAGATCCATTGTTTACTAGTGAGCTTTGGAAGAGCCTTCAAGAAGCTGTGGGAACGATGTTGAATTTGTGTACAACCTATCACCCGCAAACCAAAAGTTAGACAGAGAGGGTCAACAAAGTTCTAGAGGTTCTACATAGATTTTGCATCATTGACTTTGGAGGAGCTTTGGAGTAGCGCTTGGCTTTGGTAGAGTTTTCATATAATAATAGTTACCAAGCGACGATTGGTATGACCCCTTACAAGGCATTGTACGGGAGGCCATGCAAATTGCCCACTTATTGGTAGGAAACTACTGGAAAGATTCTACTCGGACCAGACCTGATCCGCGAGTCTACGAAGATTATCACTTTGATTCAGCAGAGAATGAAGGCTTCCCAGGATTGGCAGAAGTCAAATGCAGATAGGAGGAGGAAGGAACTAGAATTTAGTGTTGGACATTTGGTACTTGTTAAAGTTTCCCCTCTTAAGAAGACAGTCCGTTTTGGAAAGACTGGGATGTTGGCTCCCAAGTTTATTGGGCCTTTTAGAATCGTGGATAGAATTGAGATGCTAGCCTATCGTGTGGATCTTCCCGAGTGTTTATCGGGAGTCCATAACGTTTTGCATGTTTCTCACCTTCGGAAATGCCATTATGATTCATCCGCCAGATTCAAGCTAGATGTTATTGGGGGCTTAGGGAGCTTCGAGTTGGAATCTAGGGTGTCCAATGCCACCGCAAAGATTGTGGAGCATGGAATCAAAAGACTCCGCAACAGATCTATTTGCCTAGTCCGAGTATAGTGGGGAGATAACCCTACGGGAAGCACTAAGGAAACTGAGGAGAAGATTAAGCAAACTCATCCAGAGCTTTTTTAGGTAGTTATTCCCTCTCAAAAATTCAATTTTTTTTGCATTGTCGTTGCTATATTGGATGGTAGGAGATGGTTGCAACATAAAAGCATCGTGCACTCATATAGAATTATATGCATGTTAGGGTGATTTGCATACATATAGCATCACTTACTACACACACATGCTAGGACTGTGCTCACTTTAGCAAGTCTGCAGTTTATAATCACTATAAGTTCTGGATGTTGTTGGATGTTTATAAAATAACATGGGTATATAACATAGTTGTTTTGAGCGAGTTGTGTTCTTCACCCACTTCAAAATATTTTGGGACGAAATCTCTTATAAGGGAATGAGAATATAACACCCTGTAAAATAAATCTAAAATAGAAGGTAATTTAATTTAATAATAATAATCAATAATAAGTTAATGCACTAAAAATGAAATTTTAAGTAATTGGGAATTGGGCCATGAAAGTCTTATTATAACAATCGTGGCAAAATTATGATCCATTTTCATATTTTATTTACAGAAAATGGAGTCTACATGTTAAAGATATTAGTAAAACAAGTTGTGCATAAATATTAACACAAAAAGTTTGAAATTCAAATAACTTATAAATATATCTGAAACATATTACTTATGAATTGGCATGAAAAGAATATTCCAACTGAATTTTAAATTGAGTGTATTTATTCACATGAAGTAGGGGACGAGAATAATCAACATAAGGAAGTAAATATTCAGAATTTATAACAAAGAAACGTTCCAAGAGAATTAATTTCTCCAAGTCAACCCTATATGGGGAGTCGACCGGCCCTATAAGAGAGGGGTCGACTTAGGGGTCAATTGTCCTCCTATAGAGGGATTTGACTGCCCTCCTTGGTATTAAGGTGGGGAGAGTATTTTGTTAGAGTGTTTTATACAAACTTGCACGTAACATCCCACGTCCATTAATGTCACTCACTAAGGGAATGCATTAACATTCAAAGAGCGATATAAGTGTATAGAACAGAACATCACAGGAAAGATATATAAAATTGTACTTTAAAATTCAAACTTTAATCATTACAGCGGAAAAGCAAAACATGTCTGGTTACAACATCAAAACCATATACTTAAGCCAAGTACACAAATATCCATCTTGAACAATTATTATCATTTGCCATTTATGCCAATTTCAGGCTAATTATGTTAATTACCCAAAATCCCCAATTTCGTGTCATGCCCCAAATTTAGTATTTGTCATGCCCAAATCAACCCAACATATATTGTGCCAAATTTAACATTTATCATGCCCAAATCAACCCAACATATATTTTGCCAAATTTCCCAACATTCCCTAAATTACCGCTCATACGTTCATCTCTATGAGATTTGGCCTAGGCTCGAAGTAGCCCGGCTATAAAAACAAAAAGGGAAGGAGGAAGTGACAAGATAAAGAACAGGCATAATACTAACAATAAAATAGGCATAAGTATGAACTGATCATAAAGATATGATAAAACTGATGATAATATCAACATGGGCATATAAGAATCACGGATCTTCAAACTGTATCCGTTTTACGCAAACTCAGACTCTATCCCAAGAAAAATTCCAAGACGAACGCAATGGCGCAACCCGTTTCCCTTAATTCTTCTTCTAAAAATTAAGTATTCTTTAATTTGTCAATTCTAATATTTTAAAATTACGGGGTGTAATTCTCCTTTCCTTAAAGGATTTCATCCCCGAAATCTCCAAGTTTAGGAAGAATGTATATCTTACCATCCAATCATCCATCTACTCATCCATCATCCACAAGCATCCATTGTCATTAAAAAAATTCTAATGCTATATGAACATATGCAAAAGTGTGTGTATATGTTCCTTATCTAATGCAAAGATCAGGCGGTCTACTGATTCAATTGACCTCCTCAATGCGAATTATGTTAGTGCCATGAGTCCAACATGTATGCAATTATTCCTAATGCACTTTATAACTTCTATATGAGTGCACATTCATTCACTCAAATGCAAAGTCCATATGATAACATATCAAATTTCAGCAACATACAAATATATGTGCAATATGCAATATGAAAGTGACTGAGCCGATCTTAGTGCCTAGAGTGTGTGTAAATGCATCCACGAGCAATCACTAGCAACCACTTGCATCCACCCAATACAACATGTCTCAAACACATGTTTACAACCATAGGATTTTCTACCTAAAGATCGAAGACACAATCGAGAGGATATACTAAACGATAGAACAAGTATAAACAAAGCGGTAGAAAAAGGAGAAGTTTAGAACATACCCTCAAAAAGGAAAGGGTACTACGCATGTATCTTATCTTCCGTTTCCCAAGTCGCATATCCTTGATCATCTCCCCATTAGACTTTAACCAACTTGACCTCTCGGTTGCGTAACTTCTTGACCTCCGATCCAAGGATGCAAGTAGGAACTTGCCTAATCGTGGCATCTCACTCTACTTCTACTTCTCTAAGCATGCTCGGATCTACTACTTCCGCGGTATCATGTAAAC
The DNA here is from genome assembly GCA_030737875.1 of Allium sativum. Lineage (NCBI taxonomy): Eukaryota > Viridiplantae > Streptophyta > Magnoliopsida > Asparagales > Amaryllidaceae > Allium > Allium sativum. The sequence continues at coordinate 9,992,973 of CM060925.1, forward strand.
ACTTCCTCAAATGCGACACATGAAATACGTCATGAATACCACTAAGCTTCTCAGCAACTTCCCTCTGTAGGCCATCCGTCCAATTCTTTCTGTAATTGGGAATGGCCCCACCAACCTTGCTGCCAATTTCCCTATAGATCCAAAACGAACTATGTTCCTCAATGGTGACACTTTGATAAAAATTGTGTCTCCAACATCAAACTCAAGATCAGTTCGTCTCTTATCAGCTTATGACTTTTGTCGGTCTTGTGCCATCTTTATGCGTATTTGAATCAAGTCTACCTTCTCCGAAGTCTCCCTAACCATCTCGGGCCCAAGCAAAATCTTATCCTTAGATTCCCACCAACAAGTCGGTGATCGGTAAGGTCGTCCATATAAAGCTTCAAAAGGTGCCATGCCAATACTAGTCTGATAGCTATTATTGTAGGCGAACTCTACAAATGGAAGGTGCTCTTCCCATGTCCCTCCAAAATCCAAGATGCATAACCTCAAAAGATCTTCTAGAATCTGATTCACTCTTTCTGTTTGGTCGTCCGTCTAAGGGCGATAAATGGTGCTCAAACACAATTGCATTCCTACCGCCTCTTGCAAGCTCTTCCAAAATTCACTGGTGAAATTGGGATCTCGGTCGCTTACGATACTAGAAGGTATGCCGTGTAGAAGAACCATCTCTCGGAGATAAACAGATGCTAAACATGCCGCCATTCTTTTACTCTTAACGGGAATGAAGCGGACACTCTTGGTAAGTCTATCCACTACTACCCAAATCCCCGTGTTACCCTTCTTCGACCTTGGCAACCCGTCGACGAAATCCATGGAAACACTTTCCCATTTCCACTGTGGAACCTCTAAAGGTTGAAGCAAACCACCAGGCTTCTTTTTCTCAGCCTTGACTTGCTGGCACACTAAACATCTAGAAATGAACTCAGCCACATCCTTCTTCATTCCGGCCCAAAAGAAAACTCGCTTCATGTCCCTATACATCTTGTCACCACCGGGATGTATGGTTATCTTAGAACGATGTGCGTCTTCAAGGATTGTCTTCCTCAAGCTCTCATCTTGGGATACACAAAGCCTCCCATCCCTACGCAACCAACCTTTTTCATCTATAGTATGGCCACTAAGATGGCTCGAAGGATCCCCTCTTATAAGCTTGTCTACTATCTCCATCAACTGTGGGTCATCTTGCTGTGTCACTCCTATCTGACCCAAAAACGTAGGTCGCACCTCTAACGATGCCAACAAACCAAGTACATAACCAATAGCGGGTCTAAAATCAAAGGTAGATATGTACTCCAAACTCTGCCGCTCAATAAACAAGGGACTCAAAGTCAACCACTTTCTACTTAAGGCACCAGCCACGACGTTATCCTTGCCAGGGGTATATGCAGTCTCAAAATCGTAGGATGCTAAGAACTCCATCTACCTCTGTTGCCTTAAGTTTAGATCTTTTTGAGAGAACAAATATTTTAGTGACTTATGGTCTGTATACAACTCAAACCTCTCTCCAAGCAAATAGTGACACCAAGACTTAAGCGCAAAAACTATGGCAGCCAACTCTAAGTCGTGGGTAGGGTAATTCTTCTCATGAACCTTTAACTGCCTTCCACCATAGCATATCGCCCTGCCCTCTTGCATCAAAACTGCACCAAGCCCTGTCCCGCAAGCATCGGTATACACAGTGAACGGTTTACTCCCATCCGGCAAAACTAAAACTGGAGCTGTCGTCAATGCCCTCTTTATACGTTGGAAAGCATCGTCATAGTTAACATCCCAAGAAAAGGTCAAATTCTTTTTCGCCAATTGTGTAAGTGGGGCTGATATCTTTGCGAAGTCCTTAATGAACTTCCTATAATAGCCCGCCAGACCAAGGAAACTTCTTACTTCTGTTGCATTCTTAAGAATCTTCCAATCTTGGATTCCTTCCACCTTCGCGGGATCTACTGCTATCCTTCCTTAGAGACCACATGTCCTAAGAGCCTCACTTCCTTTCTCCAAAAATGACATTTGGAGAACCTAGCTTTGAGTTGATGCGCTCAAAGGGTCTCTAAGACTTCCTTAAGATGTAGGGCATGTTCTTCCTCTCTTCTATAGAAGATCAAGATATCATCCACAAAGATTACCACAAACTTGTTTAGAAACTCCCTAAAAACCCTACTCATCAAGTCTACGAAATATGCGGGTGCATTCGTCAAACCAAAAGGCATGACGAGCCACTTGAAGAAACCGTCGGGAGTCCTAAAAGAAATCTTATCTATACTATCCTCAGCTACCCTCAACTAATAAAATCCTGTAGCTAAGTCCAACTGCGAGAAAACTAAAGCACTAACCAACTGATCGAATAAATCATCTATCCTCGGTAATGGGTGCCTGTTCTTCTTCGTGAGCTTATTCAGCTCCCTATAGTCCACGCACAATCTAAGCGAACTACCAGCCTTTGTAGCAAAAACAACTGGAGCACCCCACTCCGAGATATTTCTTCTTATGAATCCTTTCTCAAGCAACTCTTTCACTTGCTTACTAATCTCTCTCCTTTCTCTTGGAGCCATGTCGCGCACAGGCAATGCAACTGGCTTTGCATTGTCCACCAAGTATATACGAAAATCTATCTCATGTTTTGGAGGTAAGCCCCTAACCACCTCAATGACATCTGTATACCTACGGACTTCTCGAACAGATTGCAAATCATCAATAGATATGTCAAGAGATTCTAGGTAGCTAAGCATAATAGAACCCCTAGGGTCGCATGAGATATCGAGAGTATTACCCAAACTTGTCAACAGTCTAACTACCATCTTTTCACAATCGAGAATGGCACCATACCTGGCTAGCCAATCCATTCCTAGAATCAACCAATAGCCCGTGAAACCAAGCACATAAGCATTGCATTCGAACTCAACGCCATACAAATATTCTCAAATCCCGAGATAACATGGACAGATGAGTCGTACCCTCAATAGGATTTGAGACAGCAATGGGATCCACCACTATACTAGTATCTAGGTGTAGAGACTCAACAACAGAAGCAGATATAACCAAATGTGAAGCGCCAGAATCAAATAAAGTACGTACAGGATGATCGAAAAGGAAAATCAAACTTTCAACAGAAAAGTTTCTACATCTCTCTTGCTTAGCTGCCATGAGAGCATGAACCTGCCCTCCAGAAGTAAATTATGTCCTCTGTCCTTGCCAGTGCCCTTGCCTTCTGGGGAAATCCTTGATCAGATGTCCTGTCTCACCGCACTGAAAACAACCAGTCTTTTTCGCCTTCTTCATTCTACAATATTTAGCTACATGACCTGGTATACCACAGAAATGGCACTTCCTTTTATCTCGGGGTTTCCCACTCTTCTTAGGATCCACTTTCTTGTTCTGTGATCCTTCAGCCTTCACCTCCTTCTTATCCTGTGCCTTATCAACATTAGCACCTTTCTCCTCTTCATATATCAATGCCATGTCAACCAGTTTCTCAAAGGTAGCCTCCATAGGAATGTGGGACATAGCTAATCTGTGTGGCAGCTCATTCAAACCTTTAGCAAATTTCAAGGCCTTCTTATGTGGTGTATTAACTAATTCCATACCAAATCTTGCTAGCTGGTTAAACTTGTTAACATACTCCTTCACAGACAAACTCCCTTGTTTCAAAGCCAAGAACCTCTCCATGTATAAACTCTCCTCTGCTTATGAAAGAAATTTCACCTCGAACCTTTGTCTAAATCCATCCATGTCTCCACTGCATGTCCTCCATTAGTCACTTCCCACCTAAATGAAGCTTCATCCTTCATCAACCAAGCAGCTAGCTGAACCTTCCTTCCATCGTATATCTCAAAGATAAGAAATAAGTCCTCCACTTCCTTGATCCAGTTCCAAGCCTCAACAAAATTCTCAGTTCCATGAAATGGTTTTCCGCCCATCGCACGGAAGTCTTACTGTTAGACCAAAAAGTGGTTCTAACACCAAAATTGACTAAAATCGAAATAAAATAAGATCAAAAGTAAAATGGAGACACAAAATTTATAGTGGTTCGGCGTTGGAAAGCCTACGTCCACTTTATAATCACTTTCCTTGATGATATAGGTGTAAGTACAATGAGATATTCACTCAATTCACTCACTATTCACGTACATTCAATCAATTATCTCAGAATATATGTTTAATGACGATTTGGATTATCTAGGAATGCTGGAATTCGGTTCTTGAAAGTGCTTGAACTCTCAAAGTGCCAAAGAAAAGATCCCTTTTACTGTCTCTTGACGGGGTATTTATAGGTGGAAATTCACTCAGATTCAGTTCTGTTCGAAGCCACGTGTCTTTCATCCCATCGTACTCGGGCTCGGATGGATTCCAGTGCTGACAGCGCATCAGAGTAGTGGTCATCGTGGGTAGGAAATGGTCATAACCGCTCCGAATATTCAGGCGATCGTGGGGTGAAGTAATATGGAATATGGGTTCGGTTCGGAGGAGCGAGCAGAAGGGGTTCGGATTGGGGCATCCGATCCGACCCGACCTGAGCTGAAACTGAATCCTTGTCCATTTTGCTCTGTTCCGTCCCGAATTGGTAGTGGCCCTCTGATCCGACTTGATAGTAACCCTCCGATCCAACCCGATATTTCTGAAAAGAAACGTTCTTCAACGCTTGACATCTCGACTTTGTGTTGCCTAGTTCACAAAGTAGGCCAACATTTTGCCCCCTCAAAGGATGCTTCTGTTGGATATAGAGCATGCTTTGATTGTCATTGCATAGTGCCTTCCAGGTAATCTTCCTTTTGATTTTCCTTGTGCTTTCATCTTCCTCTTCGAATTTTAACCTAATTCAAATGCCAAGTTGACATTTGAAATTCTGTTCGGTTCGGGCTCCGACCCGAACGGCTTCTTTTCTTTTTCTGTTTCGTATTGGGCTAGTGGACCAAGCTGTGCTGCTGGGCTTTTGATCCGGTCCGAGCGGGAAGATAGGGAAGGAATACGAGGAGTCAATACTACTATATATATAAGTATGCCACTTGTCTGCTTCCTTCTTCCTTTTCTATTACTCTCGTTTCCTAATTCTCAATACGAACCCTAATCTTCAAGGAGTCCCGAAATTCTTGCTTCGATTCTTGAAACAAACACATAGGTAGTCTCGAAACCCTGAATCCTATCGTTGTTATTGTCTTTAATCGAGATTTTACGGTTAATTCGAGCAAATTGGGCATATTCATTGTCATGGTTTCGATGCCATGGTTTCCTCGTTCCTCGCCGTCGTCGCTGCTGGCTCAGCCGCCACCTCGAGGCGCTGGGAGGTTGGAGAGGATGTATGCTCATTTCCCCTATGGAGTTTTGGAAATCAAATCGGGTTCGACTGTGGTTGAGGATGAAGAAGAAGATATAGAACATAAAGGGTCGGTTTTGGTGGAGAAGTATGGGGGATGTAGGAGAAGAGAAGAATGTGATGTTTTCAGTATCGAATTGGGTCGGAGTTAAATGTGAGAGAGAAGGCGAAGTCTTCCTAGCCGAATTGGGTCAGAGTTAAATGTGAGAGAGAAGGCGAAGTCTACCTAGCCGGATCGGGTCAGAATGTGGATTAAAGAAGAAGGGGTGTTGGGACTCAAGTCCATCCGATCCGATCCGAGCACATAATCCCGAACCGATCCGATTAGATACCACTTCTGACCAAAACAAAGCCTTACCTCCGATCCCATCCAATCATCTATACCCGAACCGATATGAAGCAGCCTCATCTTAATACACAAGAGTCTGTCTAATTGGCCAAATCAATACTTGACATAATTTCCAACTTCGTGACAGTTAGGATAGTGCCCTGCGAACATAAATAGACATCAAGAACTGCCTTGAACCTTATTACTTTGCCAAGATTTTGCGTCGCACTTTCGAACGTTAACTTTACACTTTCTGCATACACTGCTCACACTTTAGATAATACACATGCACGGGGGGATACGGGCTAATTTACTCTAACTTGTGCTATTGCTTCTTCAATAGTTTTGTGACCATGACATCCAGACACTCCTCTAGATTAGCAGAGAAAAAGGAGGTCCCAGAGACATCCAACAAAATTACTCTTGAAGACATATCTTCTTCCTCGGATCCAGAATAGGATGACGAGGGCTCAGACTACGAGGTTGAAACTCGCGAAAGCGACAATGTGTCTTCTGAGGGTGGAGTTTCCCTGGGTTGTGAAGAGGAAGGAGGGATTGGCGATGACCGAGCTCCTGATGAATTTGAGTCTGCCATCATACTGGAATCACCTCAAGATTCCGTTGAATCGACGATCGACAATGATAGACTTATCCGAATACGACTAAAGTACGGGATACCCAAAGGGGATACCTTGTTGCCATCAAAATCTGATCGTCCCCACAACCCTCCGGAGGGGTATATGGCAATCACTCGGCTGATGTGCATGGTCGGGGCTATTCCTCCATTTTCTCCTTTCGTCGTCGATTTTCTAAGACAAATGTGGATTGCCCCCATGCAGCTGCATCCCAATTCCTATGCTTACTTGTACACCCTATATGTAGCGTACCATGAGATCTTAGGCATAGATCTCACTTTTGACGACGTTCACTTCTTCTATAACTTCAAGCACCGGGCTCGAGAAACCCCTTCTTTCTGTTACTTCGAGTCTGTCCCTAAGAGGAAAATTATTCCAGCACCATTCAGTAGTAAAGCTGGGGACTCCAGGCTGGAATGGTTTTATGTAAAGCAACAACCAGGGTGTGCTAGGAGGTGGACGGAATCAAGTAAAGCACTGGTTTTCGAAATCTTGACTCTGTACATTCAAACCACCGCATTAATTCGTTTTTCTTTTTGTTTGCAGTTGATAACCCGAAACAAATATCGGACCAAACATTCTTTGATCGGATGCACCAACTCCTTAATGGTGATCAGAAGTTTTTAACTATTGACGAAGTCCTTAAGGACGAATATCTTCATCTTCATGGGTTGCTGTCCATTACCCGTAGCATCGGTCACGGGACGGGTCCCTATGTATATATTCCCCCAGTGGATGTAGTCCCGGAAACGGGCGAAGGTTCGAGAGCTCCTACAGTACCTCTTCAGACTTCACCCTCTCCATCTTCTACTCAAGATGATGAATTGGCTAACATGGCCGAAAAGCACCGTGAAGGGTATACTGTTCCCGAGGATGCCATTTCTCCGGAAAGGTCAACGTTTTCCAAAGAGTCGCCGATTGATGCTTCTAAGGGAGATGTCCCTAGTACCGATGACCCACTATTTCAGGGTTTGGGGGATCTCCCCGTACCGGAAACTATTTACACTTCAGAGGATTTTGGGATGAATCCTTTAGTTTTCACTTCTTCCGAAGAGACCACTCCTGCTAAGGCCAAAGAGCCCGCTCGTACTAGTCTAGCTTCGGACTCGGGTTTGTCGGGGGGAAAACACCACTTAGGACGCACTTAACACAATAACGCTACAACTCACAGCATCTTTCTCTTTATGAAAATATTGATCCTGAATTTCATTTGTCATGTTGTGCAGGCACGATGTCCCGATCCTATTATGACATCAGGAACTCCGTCGTAGCATGTCTAATCCGCCCTATGATACTGAGCAAGATCGCCGCGAAGATCGCAGTAGGGAGGATAGAAGGCCCTATGACCCTTATCATTTGCGAACCTCGCATTCTCGCTCTCCTATCCGGACAGACCCAGAGCGATATAAAGGTTACCAAGGTCATCGGGAAGAGGACAGGCCGCAATCAAAAGACTCAACCTCTTCTCAAGAAAAGCGCAGTAGGGAGAGGAGTCCGCCAAAAGATACCGAATCACGAAGCAAGCGTAAGGTTCCCGCCAAACAGCCTAGAACGGATAAAGAGACCATTGAGCCCTCCACGCGTAGGGATACCGAGTTGACAGTCCCCGCCCCTCCTCCACTAGATGCTGAAACTGCAGTTAAGCGGGCGTATCTGGAGGAGCAATTTCCTGAACATTACTTCGAAAACTTGACTTTTTTACCTGCTCTTGAGCCTATTTCTTCAAGGTGGGCAGATGAAGCCAAAGCAAAGATAGATGCGGTCGAGAAACAGTATTCAGAAATGTTCAAGTATTCGCGCAGCCTTTCCAGAATCATCCGCACTTTAATCACGAATGCTGACTCGATGCAAAAAACCGCAGAAGACGATGCAAAGGCCTTAAAAAAATCTAGGAAAAGACTTGGAGGATACACAGGCCCAGCTTGCTGTTGCTCAACGGGATGCTACTAGCTTCAAACAACAATTTGAAGATCTGCAAAAACGCTGTCATGATTTGCTTGAGTCCCATACCCAAGAGCGTTCGGAATTGAAAAAACAAGCCGAAGATGCCAAGTCAGATGCTGCCAAAACGCGACTTGCCTACGCTGACCTTGAGCGGAAGAATGCCGAGTTAGCGAGGAGGAATGCTGAATTGGAAAAGAAAAATGCTGACTTGGCTTCTAAGCTAGCGGAGGCGGAGAACAGGGTTGCACTAGCGGAGGGTAACGTCGAATGTGCTATCAAGTCCGCTGAAGAGGCCCGCAAACAACTGTCGGAGGCTGAGGGAGAGGTGCATGGTTTCAGCGAATTAATGATTGAATTTTTTGCGCATATCATCCGCCGCCGGAACATTTCTTGGATTGAAGATTATCCATCAACCCTAGTCCAAGTATGGAGTCAAATTGTTGAATGGGAGAAAGAGGAGCTCAAGGTTGATTCCATTGACGAGGACAAGCTGATGGAGAAATATTTACGAGATGATGAACCAGAACGCCTAGCCGAAGGACGCCGCCTCATTGCTGCTGTTATGGACGAAGAGCGGGGGAAGGCTAGGCAAAAGAACATTCCTGAGGCTGGTTCTTCCTCTACTGCCTCTGCAACTTCTTAAGTAGAGGGATATGATCCTGAAAACCCGGGGATCCCTCGGACATCTCTTTTATCCCCCATACCCGAAACGGCATCGGAGACAGCAGTCACTCCAGCCGAGAAGTCTTCGGAAGGTATCTCTACATTTTCACCTCAATTCGTCAAAGCTATCTCTACCTTTCGTCACGTAATTGAGAAATCGATGAAGAACCCATTATTTTCTCCTGAGTTGATAACTGTTGCTTCTCACTCTGTAGGTATTGAACCGTCCGAAAAGACTGATGTGTCCCTGGGAACCGCCTCTGGAGCAGAGCCTATGGAAAGGGCAAAAGGGGGAAAAGACAAGGCTGCCCCCATAGATTCGGGAGAAGGAATTGAACCGTCTAAGGCTGACACTCCTCATGATGACGAAATGATAGATGCCTTAAAGGATGATGGCAGCAACGGGGGACATGAGGAAGATCCTGAGGTGGCTATAGTCGGGGAGTCGAAAAGCGCCGATGATGTTACCTTAGCTGCACTGAAAGCTGAACAAGATAAACGCATGCAGCTTAAATCTGAAGACTTAGACCCTGAAAGACTTAAGCCCCTCGCAGTAGTGGATGCGGGATCAAGGTTAGTTGTTAAGCTTTCGACTAGATCTATTACAGAGGAAGTTGCTAAAAAGTCTTCTCTTGATTCCAGCGCTCCGCCTTCCGGGAAGAAGCCAACTGATTCCAGCACTTCAGCTTCAGGGAAGAAAAAGTCAAAGCGCATCTTGACGGAGGCCGAAAAAGAGGCGAGGGATGCGGAGAAGGCTGCTAAGAAGTCCAAGCCTCCTTTGAAGTCTAAATGATGGAGTGTCTTGCGCATTTGATTGTCCCATAATTGTTGCTGCAAGGGTGGCCCTTGCACCTTCTTTTTGTCTGTTTTTCTGTACAAATTCATTCATTTGTGAATAAAAAATAATTTTTTTTCTGCAATGTCTGTTAGCTATCAGTTTTGCACTTATGTAAGAATGCATGTCCTACTATAGTTGTGTAATGAGGTTATGGTAGGGGGAAATATGTGTGTACATATATGCCCCCAGTCAATCTTGAAAAATTATTCATGATTTGGTCAAACAGTCTGAATGTCCCCAATTCTCCGACTGGGTCACATTCTTTGTGTCGTTAATGCCTATCGTTTTTTCTGGCATTTTTTTTATACTCTCCTGTCTTATACTCAGGTTAGAATTCTTACTGAGGTGGTCTCTTATCTGGGTGCACCTTCACGCCTTAGAGGACGTCGTCTTCCCGTCCTTTATACTCTCTCTCAATTCTCGAGAGTTAGAGTTAAGAATGTCGTCTTCCCACTCTTTTATGTCTTATCGCACAAACAGTCGTTGTGCTTTTTCCGGCGTATAAACTGTTTTCAACCTTTCAGGTTTTAAATCATCTTATATTCCATAATCGCAACAGAATAGTAGTTGAAGGTATATATAATGCAGGAAAGTAAATGACACACGATATTTTTATAGTGGTTCGGCTAAGTCATAGCCTACATCCACTTTATAGTTCTTTGTTCATATCAACAGACTTTTCTAAGGCAAGTCGTGCCTTTTTACAGAGTTCATAAGAAAAACAACAAAGAGTACAACATTTCTAATTCAAATATCGCATCAAGTGTTGGGCATTCCATGCCCTATGTACCTCTTCGCCATCTACGATCGTTAACTTGAAGGTTCCTGTTTCAAGTTTCCGTTGGATGACAAAGGGTCCTTCCCACTTTGGACCGAGGTAAGGAAGGGATGGAAAGACTCTCTTTAGCACCAAATCTCCCGATTCAAAAGTCCTAAGACGAACTTTTTTGTCATAATAGCGTGCCATTTGACGTCGATGCCTTGACGCACGCAAGTCTGCTTCGTCCCTTTTTTCTTCGATTTCATCAAGAGACTCGAGTAAGAGTGCCCAATTCGTCATCGGGTCATAATATGTCACCCTGTGGGAGGGAACTTCAAGCTCTACTGGAATTACTGCTTCTGAACCAAATGAGAGAGAGAATGGGGTATGACCGGTAGCTGTCTTAAACGTTGTCCGATATGCCCACAAAGCTAAGGGCAATTCGTCAACCCATTTTGCCTTTGCGCATTCTAATCGTTTCTTGAGGATGGATTTTATGACTTTGTTTATTGCTTCTACTTGCCCATTCGACTACGGATGAGCGACCGCAGTGTACCGTTTGTCGATCTTATATTTCTGGCAGAAATTTCTGAATTCGGCACCATCGAACTGGGTTGCGTTATCAGTTATAATGGTCCTTGGGATCCCAAATCGGCATATAATATTTCTAACCACGAAACTTATCACCTTTCTCGCCGTGATTTTGGTTAGGGGCTCAGCTTCCACCCACTTCGTAAAATAGTCCACAACGACTATTGCATATTTCGCTCCTCCTTTAGCAATTGGTAGAACTCCGATGATATCAATTCCCCACATGGAAAAAGGCCAAGGACTTACCATCGATCTGAGTTGGGTCGGCGGTGCTCTGGGGATTTTGGCGAATCTCTGGCACTTGTCGCAGCGTCGTGAATAATCAGCTGCATCTTTATTAATTGTGGGCCATAAGTATCCATACCGCAATATCTTTTTCGCTAAAGTCTGACCTCCTGTATGATCTCCACAATCACCTTCGTGTACTTCTCTTAGTACACGTTTGATGTCGTTGTGTGCTATACATCGTAACAGGGGTATAGAAAATCCTTGTCTATAAAGAGTATCATCTTGTAGGATGTATCTGGTGGCCTTGCGAACTATAGCCCGTCTCTCACTCTTCTTTGATGGGAGTATCCCATTCTTAAGAAAATTCTTAACTGGGGTCATCCACGATTCCTTCTCCGGTTCTGCTTCGAGTGCGAATTCAATTTCCATCGACTCAAAGCTTGGCGATTCCAACGTTTCAATCGGAATTATTTCGGTTTCTTCCGGATTGTCCGAACTAGCTAGCTTTGCTAGCCTGTCTGCCTTCTGGTTTTCGGCTCTTGGGATATGCGTTATGTTATACCGCTCCAGGTTTCCCAACAGCTTTTCCACTTTCCCGAGGTAGGCAATAAGTCGAGGTCCCCGAGCCACAAACTCCTTTCGCACTTGGAAAACAACTATTTTGGAGTCGCAAAATATGTCCAATGTCTTTACTCCGAGTTCTTTAGCAAGTTTCAGCCCGGCAATCAGGGCTTCATATTTAGAGTCGTTATTAGTCACTGAAAATTCTAATCGTAGAGCATAATATAACGACCGGCCCTCAGGAGTAACTAAGACGATTCCAGCTTCGGACCTTCGGTCGTTCTTGGCTCCGTCTGTGTACAGCTTCCATGGATCTAATTTTAACTCGTCCTCTGACTTGACCACTTTGTCATCGATCATTTCCTCCTCTGGGATTGTGAACTCTGCTATAAAGTCAGCCAGAGCTTGCCCCCTGATCGACCTCCGCGGCTGAAAATTAAATCAAACTGACTTAATTCAATATTCCATTTGATCAAACGCCCCGATGCTTCGGGTCTCTGCAACACCTGCCTCAGAGGCTGGTCAGTGTATATGGTTATTGGGTGAGGTTGGAAATAGTGACGAAGTTTTCGGGAGGCGATTAGGTGGCTGTAAGCGAGTTTCTCAATCCTTGGGTAGTTGCGTTCTGCAGCTGCCAATTTCTTGCTTACATAATATACCGGCCTTTGCACTTTGTCTTCTTCTCGGACCAAGGCTGTGCTTACAGCATGAGCCGAAATCGCTAAGTAAACAAATAACTCTTCATGACCCACTGGCTTTGACAAAATCGGTGGTTTTTCTAGTAATTCCAATAAATTTCGAAAGGCCTCAACGCAGTCCGGAGTCCATTCGAAGTCCTTCTTTCCCCTTTTAATCAAGTCAAACAATGGGACGCATTTGTCCGTTGCTTTGGAGATAAATCTACTCAACACGGCTACTTTCCCTGCAAGACTTTGGACATCTTTAATTCTCCTTGGTTCTTCAATGTTTCTTATCGCTGCTATTTGGCTGGGATTGATCTCAATCCCTCGAGAGCTCACAATGAAGCCTAGGAACTTTCCCGATGCCACTCCAAATGAGCATTTCAAAGGATTTAACTTCATTCGATACATTCACAGGATACCAAACATTTCTGCCAAGTCTTGTGTATGGCTAGAGGACTGTTTCGATTTGACAAGCATATCATCCACATAAACTTACATAGTCTTCCCTATTTGATTATAAAACATCCTGTTCACCAAGCGTTGATAGGTAGCTCCAGCGTTTTTCAATCCGAAAGGCATGACCACATAACAATACAACCCCAAATTTGTAATGAAGCTCGTATAGTCTTGATCTGGCACGTGCATAGGAATCTGGTTGTACCCGGAATATGCATCCATGAAAGAAAGAAGTTCGTGTCCCGCTGTCGAATCTACAAGCTGGTCAATTCTGGGGAGTGGGAAGCTATCTTTTGGGCAAGCTTTGTTCAAGTCTGAAAAATCAATGCAAGTCCGCTACTTTCCGTTTGGCTTCTCTACTAAGACGGGATTCGATATCCAGTCGGGATATGTCGAATCTCTAATAAATCCGTTCTGTTTCAGCTTCTCCACTTCTTCTTTCAGAGCTGCCGACCTCTTTGGGCCCAGCACATGTCTCTTTTGCTTCACAGGCGGGTGTTTTGGGTTTATATTTAGTGAATGACTCATGACGGATGGCGATATCCCACACATGTCGGCGTGGGTCCAGGCAAACACGTCCAGGTTTGCCTTCAGGAAGTCAGTTAGTTCTTTGGCTCAATGTGGATCCAACTGGGATCCAATCTTCAAGACTCTTGTTGGATCAGCTTCGTCAATGGGTATGTCCACTGTCGCTTCATTAGGAGTCGCATTTCTAGCCTCTGGTTCCTCATCTTTTCTGGGATCCAAGTCTTCAGGCGTTCCTTTGGGCAACTCCTTCGGGGTCGATCCCTCTAATTGCTACGCCGAACCCTCCTTTGGAGGGGGCAAAGCACCTTTACTTTCGATGATAAGTCCCTTCATCAACATCTTTAACTCGGCCACATAACAAGCCCGTCCGAAGACTTGATCTCCTCTCACTACTCCTGTACCGGCTTCAGTTGGGAATTTAAGCAATAAACACCAAGGGGCGATGCAAGCACTGAACTCTGCAAGGGAAGGCCTTCCCAAAAATGCGTTGTAGGGCGAATCCACGTCCAACACTACAAACTGAAGCATTCGCACTCTTCGACGTTCCCCTTGCCCCAATGTTACGGGCAATTCTATATACCCCATTAGAGCTGTCGACGCTCCGTTGAAGCCTCGGATCCAGCCTTCGCATGGCTTCAAATCTTCAGACTCAAGTTTCATCTGATCGAATGATTTTTTAAATAAAATATTAACAGAGCTTCCATTGTCTACTAGCACCTTATGAACCAATGCCGGTCCAATGGTGGTGGTAATGACCAACAGATCGTCGGTGGGTGACTGGATTCCGGTGTTGTCTCTACTATGAAATACCACGTCATCAAACATTGTCCTCTGCTTTTTCACAGGGGAGATATCTTCCAAATCACCACATTCATCCACATCTACATGCTTAGCTGCATTAACGTATTGATCCATTGCTCTAAAATTGTGGATCGCTGGGTGGGGTCCACCTACTATGGTGTTAATAACAATTCCCTTGCCTTTTTGCTGCGCTGTAGGCTTGGGAGCAGATTGATTCTGGTTTGGAGCATGTTCTCCTTGCCCCCTGTCTCTTGGGGCAACCTTATATTCATCCAATTTTCCTTCGTGCAGCAGCTTCTCAATCACGTCTCTCAAATGTCGACATTCATTTGTTGAATGCCCATGAGTTCCATGAAATAAACAAAATTTTCCAGTTGCGATTTCTTTCTCCGTTGAGTCTCGAGGCGGTGGTCTTTTATATTGCAAAACATTGTATGTATCCAAGTAAATGTTCTCCAGAGTGTCGTTCAGCGGTGAATAATTCTCATAAGTCTGGAACCAGAGTCTTTTGTTAGGATTACTTCCTCGATTCCTATTTCTTCTGTTACCATTCGCATTACGGTTGTTGTTGTTGCCCCCGTTTCCATTATTGTCGTTTCCACTCTTGTTTCCCACATTCACCTCAACTTTCCCGGAACTTTCTCCAGACTGCTTCACGGCAACATTACTCTGAACAGTTTCTTTTGAAGCTACTCCAGACTTTCTCTTTCTGTTTGCCCTTGCCTCCTCTTGTCTTAAGTGAATATCGGTCTTTTCATAGAATAACTCTCACTTGGGAGGTGGCTTCCCAGAAAGATAATCTCCAAACTCGGAGTCAGGATCGACTCCTTCCATCAAAGCCATCAAGATGGTGGGCTCGTGCGGGTCACTGACTTCTGTCACAACTAAGTTGAAACGGTCGAGATATGACTTCAAAGACTCTCCTGGCGCTTTCTTAATTCTTGATAATTCAATAACACTCTTAGACTTTCGGGAATGGAGTCGAAACTGATTCATAAAACATTCGCTTAATTCCCTAAAATTCGATATCGACCGAGGGGGAAGTCGGGTAAACCATAGCAGCGCCACGTCTTCTAAATAGATCGGGAAGGCTTTACACTTCACTGCGTCAGGGGCAGCAACAGCATTCATGAGCCATGCGTATCGCATCAAATGTTGTCCCGGATCTGTTCTCCCCTTGTACTTGTCCATCTGCGGTAGGTTAAAACGTCGGGGAAACTGAAAGTTGAGGATGTCATCAGTAAAAGGAGTATGGCTTCGCTCAATGCCATAATCTTCATTGGTGTAGTTCCGACTTTCAGACATAATCTGGCGTACCATAGTCCATACGTCAGCATTGGTCAGGGGCCGTTCAGGCTCCTTGGCTCTGATATCCGGGTTCCTTCTGGGCCCTTGATCAGGGGACGCCCTCCTTCTAATGTTCGGGTTTCCTCTGGGCTCCTGATCAGGGGACGCCCTCCTTCTTCGAGTCGCTTCTGCTATGCTTTGTTCCCTACGTTCCCGGTCGATCTCGGGAGGAAGGGGCTGGAGCATTTGTCCCTGAGTGGGATTGGTGAGGTTAGGGTCTCTGGGTAATACATGAGACCCCCGCATTGGTAACAAGATTGGCTCTCTTAAGCTCGGATCATTGGGTCCTAGTACCCGTGCAGCGTCCTCGCGGGACCCCAAAGATCCGAACGTCAGCTGATCCAAATTCTGAGGTCGTTCGAGCGGCCTTCTTTCATGGGGCCGTTCTTCCTCAGAAGAAGAAGACTGATCCGTTGGTGTGTGATGAACCGGGGATGGAGTTCTCTGTCTGCGGAGTTCGCTAATCTCCCTGCTCATGATTCTCATGTTTTCTTGCATCATGAGATTAGTGCGCTCGTGGATTTTCATAGCCTCCCTAGTACTCTCAAGCATGTCAAGAAGGCGCGAAAAATCTCCTTGGGTAATAGGCGCAGATGGATTGACCTGATCATTGATCCTAGTGGTTGGAGTCGGAGCATTTGGAGGAGCTCGAGTAGAGGTTCCAGCATCACCAAGCGACGGATTGGATCGTGGCTGAGCAATCTATTCGGGTCGGAGCTGGGAGACTTGTTCGGGTCGGTGCAGTGCAACTTGTTCGGATCGGTTCAGGTTAGGGGAATGCACTACTTCAGATTCTCCTACTCGGATCAGATCGGAGCTCTCCCCTTGAGTTTGGTTCGGATTTCCTGTATCTGTCCGATCCACTCCCGAGCTCTGTCCACGAGACCTTGTCATAACCGCGTTTTGCTGATCTTCACCAACTCCGTTCCCTCGACTGGTTTGAACTTCCTTGCCTTTTCCTTTGGCCATAGTTCTTCAACAATCAACCAACAAATATTCAAAAGCGTCGAAACTTGAGGATTAACTTCTTTGAACTCAACGGTCCAAAAAGTAGAACGATAATCCGGAAAAACAGAGAATTCAAATGGTTCTCAGTGAAAGCACCAAAATGTTGGACCAAAAAGTGGTTCTAACACCCAAATTGACTAAAATCGAAATAAAATAAGATCAAAAGTAAAATGGAGACACAGAATTTATAGTGGTTTGGCGTTGAAAAGCCTACGTCCACTTTATAATCACTTTCCTTGATGATATAGGTGTAAGTACAATGAGATATTCACTCAATTTCACTCACTATTCACGTACATTCAATCAATTATCTCAGAATATATGTTTAATGACGATTTGGATTATCTGGGAATGCCGGAATTCGGTTCTTGAAAGTGCTTGAACTCTCAAAGTTCCAAAGAAAAGATCCCTTTTACTGTCTCTTGACGGGGTATTTATAGGTGGAAATTCACTCAGATTCAGTTCGGTTCGGAGCCACGTGTCTTTCATCCCATCGTACTCGGGCTCGGATGGATTCCAGTGCTGACAGCGCATCAGAGTAGTGGTCATCGTGGGTAGGAAATGGTCATAACCGCTCCGAATATTCAGGCGATCGTGGGGTGAAGTAATATGGAATATGGGTTCAGTTCGGAGGAGCGAGCAGAAGGGGTTCGGATCGGGGCATCCGATCCGACCCGACCTGAGCTGAAACTGAATCCTTGTCCATTTTGCTCTGTTCCGTCCCGAATTGGTAGTGTCTCTCCGATCCGACTTGATAGTAACCCTCCGATCCGACCCGATAATTTCTGGAAAAAAGTTCTTCAACGCTTGACATCTCGACTTTGTGTTGCCTAGTTCACAAAGTAGGCTAACACTTACATATCTTAGAAAAAGTGTCTGCGTGGGGAGGAGGCGGAGGAGGAGCGGCTACAGCTGGGGGAGGAGGAACATCTACTGGGCCTGCGGCAGTAGCCCTAGCCTCTAGATACCTTCTGAACTAGGCTGGTATCTGTATGCCCTCGAGTATATCGGGTTCCCTAGACATGCTGAAAGGAAAAAGGGAGAGATTCAAAACAGAGAATAGAAAGATAGATATATGGCTTTTGGGGATTATGTTTTTCATAATAAACCTTTCTTTCGAAAATACCCACTTTAAAACATGTTTTTGAAAATACTTCTTTTAAAAATGCTTTTGAAAACGGTTTTTCAAAATCTTTTATCTGTTCTGGTAACCTTCAGCTCTGATACCACGTGTAACACCCCACGTCCATTAATGTCACTCACTAAGGGAATGCATTAACTTTCATGGAGCGATACAAGAGTGTAGAACAGAACATCACAAGACAGATATATAAAATGGTACTTTAAAATTCAAACTTCAATCATTGCAGCGGAAAAGCAAAACATGTCTGGTTACAACATCAAAACCATATACTAAAGCCAAGTACACAAATATCCATCTTGAACAATTATTATCAGAGCACATAAAAGTAAAACCATAATCCCACTCCTTAAAGCCAAAATGAAAAAGAGATAAAGCTGAGCATTACTTTCAACACTTCCAAGCCCTTCAAGAAGAAAGAAATCCAAGTCAAGCTCCGCTAATCCCACCCTGAGGACCTGAGGGGAAAGGAAAGAAAAGAAGCGAAACAAAAAGGTCAGACATAAAGTCTGGCGAGTCCAGTTATTTTTAGCAAGAAAATAAGTAAAGCATTATGACAGGAATAAACTAGATGAAAGATATAACCATGACATAAGGTAAAGCAGGATAACAGGATGAATACAAAGGAATGTCTAGTGCGCTTCCCAGATTTCTTACTTAATTTAATTCTCTGCACCACCTACTAGTAATTCTTATCGAAATGATACCAACTCCGCAATCAGTAGCCCTCAGGCGTAACATCTAGTAAGAGGTATCCACCCATACAATCCTTGACAGCCTACTTGCCCATAATAGATACTAGATGTCCCCACACTACCCCTAATCGATTGGCTCCTTAACTCGTAGATACCTGTGCGGGTCCCAGCTTAGGGTGTATCACTCCCTAAGTGGAAACCCATTGTTGCACAGCTTTATACCTACTGGTGTATAATGGCTAAATCTTCCAATGCCGGGAACACCTTTTTACATGCTTAACGAACCCGTCGGAACTTGCACTGCTACACCTTCGATCCTATTTGACCGCTTATAATCTGCCCAGTAAGCGTGCCCCAACCCTGCCTAGCTCAGGGTTACTGATACCACTAAGTGGGTTACTGTTTGAAAAGGGTCTCTACCGCTACTAGGTTTTTCCTAGGGTTTATCCCAACCCGACTTATATTGGTTAAGTGTTGTCTATCCACCCAGTTGACTTAACCCCATCCACTTATCAAATCAATTTGTATTATTGGTTAAGCCTGCCTTAACCCCACCTACCTAACATGTTTTAGGTATCATATTCGTCTTTTATCAGAATTAATTAGTTATTAATGCACAACCCTCTCACTTGCTTGTGGCCGCTGGATATGTCGGGCGGTTCCGAGCAGACTTCCACCACAAGCCAGACTTAACCTCGTGTTTAAGAATCTTTTAGTTATGCCTACGATCTCTCACATTAGACTGACCGTTTACGGTTGATGGTTAGGCCGGTTGGTTCCGGGCAGGCTTCTACCGCAAACGGATTCTAACCTCGTGTCTCAGCATGCTTATCTTAGCTAATTTATTCATTTGCCATTTATGCCAATTTCAGGCTAATTAGGTCAATTACCCAAAATCCCCAAATTCATGTCATGCCCCAAATTTAGCATTTTTCATGCCCAAATCAACCTAACATATATTATGCTAAATTTAACAATATCATGCCCAAATCAACCCAGCATATATTATGCCAAATTTCCCAACGTTCCCTAAATTACCGTTCGTACATTCATCTCTATGAGATTTGGCCTAGGCTCGAAGTAGCCCGGCTATAAAAACAAAAAGGGAAGGAGGAAGGGACAAGATAAATAACATGCATAATAATAACAATAAAATAGGCATAAGTATGAACTGATCATAAAGATATGATAAAACTGATGATAATATCAACATGGGCATATAAGAATCACGGATCTGATGTATATGCTAATGGCATATAAGAATCACGAATCTGATGTATAGGCTAAGATAGAATTGATGAGATTCAGTCTTATTATCATGTATAAATCTCAAATCCAATCTACAACATGTCAGAATTGCTTCAGCATTATTTTAATCTAAAAATAATCAATGGACTCACTGAGATTGGATTAAGGAAGAGAATTAGGCGTTGTTGATGTAGATTCGTTCCCCTTTACATAATTCCTTTACTTTGATTTTTTGAAGAAGAGAGACTAGTTTTAATTTAGGTTGCAGCAGCATGGAGGCGCCATGGATGAAATTAGTTTAGATTAGGGTTAGGTTAGATGCTTATTTATAGGTGTATAAAGGCCTTTAGATCTGATTAGGAACCATCTGAGCCATCCAGACCAGTAAAACACGTCACCCAGCCAACCAGAAGAAGACACGTCCACAAAACATGTCGTCAGGAGCTCACCCAAATCTGGGCCGAAGGGGGTCAACACCCCTGTCGACACCCCTATAGGAGGGTCGACACCTATGTCGACTCCCCTAGGGGGGGTCGACACCCTAGAGAGGGAGATTTCCCACTCATCCAGATTTGGCTGATTTTGATTTTTGAATTCAATTTTGATTTATTATTTAATTCTGCTAATTCTTGAATTCTTCTAAGCTTCATAACATCTTCATACTGTATCAGTTTTACGCAAACTCGGACTCTATCAAAAGCAGAATTCGAAGATGAACGCAATGGTGCAACCCATTTCCCTTAATTCTTCCTCTAAAAATTAAGTATTCTTTGATTTGTCAATTTTAATATTTTAAAATTATGGGGTGTCACATTGCATCAGTTGGACCATCCAGTTTTAATCTAAATAATCTAACGGTCTTCACTTACACTTGCAACTACAAAAGGAGCTCCCTAGCCACACTCAAAACCTTATTCTCATTCCTCTCTATGCCTCCATTCTTCCCTTCATCCATTGCCAATTTCCTGAGAAAGGTTAGGGTCTCTTCTACCTCTCTTTTCTCCATTCTATCTTCTCTCTATTCTTTTCTATAGATTATGAATTCCGGAAATTTAGTTTATATATATATATATATATATATATATATATATGCACATCAGATTCTAATTCTTATGTATATTATGGAAGGATTGGAGCACAGTTTCATTGGCTGAATCCAGATTTCAATTCTACAACAAATTCTACTGTTTTCTATCTCAAATCAATGTGAATGGAAATTAATTAAGTTTGTTATTTTCTATGATTTGATAGCCTAAATTTGGATTATTGTGCCAAGGATGATTTGGGTTTATACAAAAACAAAACAATATCAAATCCCTTAAATCTCCCATTATTTATGTTTTACATAGAAATGGTCATCAATAAAGTTATGGGTCGGGTCGCCCACTAACCGTTGCTTCTGCGTTCAGTTTTACTTAATATATTATACATCGTTTTATTTCATTTTTTAGTTAATAACTTCTTCATACTTAATCCAATTTATGCAAACTAAATGTCTAT
This sequence comes from Allium sativum, assembly GCA_030737875.1. Classification (NCBI taxonomy): domain Eukaryota; kingdom Viridiplantae; phylum Streptophyta; class Magnoliopsida; order Asparagales; family Amaryllidaceae; genus Allium; species Allium sativum. The sequence continues at coordinate 10,014,236 of CM060925.1, forward strand.
CTGAATCAAAATTTCGTAATGGACGCAACAGTGATATCCATTTTATTTAATTCTCAATATTTAATATTTAATATTTAATATTTATTTTATCAGTTTATTCCTTAATTAATTAATCCATTAATTTATTATTGTTTGTTAAAAATTTAGGTTGTTACATTCTCCTCACCTTAAAGGATTTGGTCCCTGAAATCTCTAAGGATAAAAGAATGTTCTGAATGCTAACACCCATCTTCTCAACCATTATCTACTGGCATCCATTGTCCTTAGAATTTCTAATGCTTTGTATGAACGTATGCAAAGGTGTTGTGTATATGTCCCTAAGATAACGCGAAAATTTGGCGGTGTACTGATTCAATTGACCTTCTTTAATGCAATATATGTCTGTGTCATGTATCCAATATGCATGCAAAAGAATCCTAATAATACATATAAGTTCTATATGTGTGCAAAACCATTCACCAAAATGCAACACCCATGTGATGATTCCACCATTTTCATCCATTAAAATTTGAAATGCGCACACATCCATAGGTAATATGTAAGTGTTTGAGCCGATCTAGTGCCTAATGTGTGTGTAAATGCATCCAATGACAACCACTAGCAAACACTTGCATCCGTTTGCAACCATCAAACATAACATGTCTCAAACACATGTTTCAGCCATATCCTATCATTTATAAGCTCAAATCCTAATATCTACACTTCCCACAGATATACTAGAGGGAAACCCCTAATCAAAGGAAGAAGCGACAAATAGAATATCAAAGAGGAAATACATGTTAAAGGAATGCAGGTAAGAAACTTGAATCCCTCGGTGTAGTTCTCTCATCTCACTTAGTTTAGTAAATTCAAGGAGAAACTCTCAAGTGAACCAACCCAAAATCTTACCTTAATCTTACAAGTAAAGTCACACTATTCCTCCTTTCCACATTTCTAGTCTTTACTTTACCCGTCTTGTGTTCCTTGGCTCATTCCACTTATATTGTCCAACCCCATAAAGACTTACTTACCTCCCCACTTTTTATTTATATATTTTTTCCAAAACCTTAGAAAAAAATCTTAATGAGGCAAAACTTTAGTTACAAAAATTCCTTTTATGAAACATATATAGTTGCTTTTATGAAATTTCCAAATAAAAATTTCATATCAAAACACATTAGTCTTTCAAAATCTATGTCCTTTGAAAACTTTACACATGTAGGGTTTCGACTCAAAGTGGTTCCATAAGTTTCCATAAAACACCTCCTTGTTATACTCTTGTCTAGGAACACAATTATTTCAAAAAAAAAAACTATTACTTGGCTTTTTCCGAAAACCTTTCCAACACAACCGAAGTCCAACTGCTTCCTTAAAATACATGCCAAAAGTTCCAACATAATGGCTACTCTATTCTTTTAAAAAGATCAGGTTTAGGGAGTAAAATATTCCAATCTAACTAATCCTTCACAGGTTAACACTCGAGTTCGAGTATCCCTAGGAAAACCCATTTTCTTTCCGACATTTGAGACAACATATTATACTGATAGCTTGCCTAAGCCTCCAACAATCCATTGATGGTATATTCCCATAGCTAGGAAATATTCAAGTCAAAACCATGAAGCTTAATCCTCACTTACACCATGTGCTTTATCCAAAGATGCTACAAATTTAGCATTTCCATAAATACAGATCCGAAAACCGGTCTCTCTCCTAAAGAAAACCTCTCAGTCATTTATTATATTCGTAATATATATATATATATATAGTACAAAGCGAACTGAACCGATAAAGCCTAGAGATGTACTAGAAATATCAATATAACCGACCTTTCGGGTCGCAAGAAGTCTCAAAAATTAGTCAATCACATGACTTCGCCCAACCATCGTCTTCTTGCAGTCAAAATAGCCCCCATAAATACTTAACAGATATTAGGCCCGCACCTTTTCTCTATAAGTCCACATGTCATATTAAAGCCTATGCCATATTTTAGGCTCGCAATCTACCCCCTCATTGTAAGTCAATATGTAATATGAGGCCTAATCATGACAACCTAATCCATACCTAGAAATGCCCCAAACATCAAGATATTAGTTTCAACCCCGACTCACCACAGATAAACAGATAATCAAGCCGATCCCTACGGCGTTCAGAAACTACCACTAGGTCTAAGTGCAAAATAGTCACTAGTTCTATCTTCGCACCCTCAGGGATTTACCTTATTTGTAAAGGACCCCTCCACTAAGCCTAAAATACAAACGCTCTACAAGATTCAACTTATTGTGGCTATGGCCCCATGCATCCAACGCATCAAAGCAAAAAGGGACAAAATATTCCTAAACAAAATAGGAAAACTAACAAGAACTAAAGATACCATTCTTTCTTTCACCAACCCTTGCCTTTTCCTTGAACATTTCTTATCAACACCCTTCCTCGTAATCCTTTTGACATTAATATACTCATGTTGATCATTTACTTGCCATCTTTAAATTCACCTTTTTGGAATATCCCTAATTGATTGGTTATCGAAAATGTATAAAAATCTATTTCCATAGTATTAGAAAATATATTTTATAGAAACCCGTGATTGCAAGATATTTCTTTTTAATCATATTTCAGTTGGTGGTTAGTGTGCAATACAATAAAACTCCAATCCGCACCAACCCGTTCATTCTTGCAATGGTGTTTTTTATGTTAAACCAAATTATCGAAATACATCCCCCTTTCTTTAACCAATCAATCTAGTTTTATCTTATCTTCCAAACTATCCTTTTTATCACCGAACTAATAAGGTAGTTCCATCCATATTATCATGGAATTATCAATTATTCAAATTTACAACCTATAAAGGAAATACATTTTTATCACTGAAATACATCAACTCTTCCTAACTGCTAAGCTAAATGAATTTATCCATTATTCAAATTTTCAACCTATAATGAAAGCTTAGATAGAATGCCTTATAACTCAACTAAAAAGATAAAGATTTAGAAAGAGTCAAAGGAAGATTGTAACTGACTATAGGGGATATTTTATTTTCAAAAGTAACTTTTGATTTCTGAAAAATGTGTTTTCTTTTGAACATTCTTTCTTTTAAAACAAAATTTTAGTGATCTTGGTAACCTTAAGCTCTAATACCAAATGTAACACCCCACATTCCTTAATGTCACCCCTATGAGGATTTAATTAAGAAATTATGGAGCATTATAAGTAGAAAGGTATAAAAAACATCACAGAGACTAAGATTTCATAAGACATAAAAATATAAAATTTACAGCAAAAGAAGAAATTTTCATTTTAATTAATACAAAACCATCTTTGTTTCATTTAACCAATCAGTTACAAACTGTCATGTCTGAAAGTCTTAATCAAAAACAACATCAGAGTAAAATAATGTTATCCCTCAAATATAGTCAAAAAGAAACAACCTAACCTTAAAAAAAAGAATAGGAAGTGATCCAACATGCAGAAATCCATCACTATAAAACTAACAAAGAAATCTGAACTATGTACTTTCTCCCTGTAAGCCCGGGGAAAGAAAATAGAAAGGAAATGGGTCAGACATAAAGCATGGTGAGTTGGTGTGATTTCCATCTCGACTTGCAAAGTTAACTAAAATAGATAAACAATGGTTCTAGTGTCATAAAAGGGCAGGTGACTATACATGTCTAAACATGAACAATAGATGATATGAACTGATAATAAGGACATGCAATTCTTATAAAAAGACAATGATGATAGTAATAATAATAATAGATCAGGCAGATTGACTATTTTGCACTTCTAAAGATCCAGACAGAAAAAGTAATTAGGAGCGATTTTTCCTAATGCTACCCATGGATCGACTCTCTACTACGCAAATATCATGTGCCAGCCATGGCAGTAGGGCATATCAGTCCCTAACCCATCAACTTGTTAGACACGGACCTATGCGCTGGTGTTACAGCGTCTTAGTTTCACCCATCGGACACATGTACGCTCATGACTCCGCTGGAACGCACCTGTACCCACTTTCCACTTTTGAATCTCTTACAATCCAGATCAGTAAAGTGTTCCCTGGCCCCTACCTAGTGTGAGGCCCCTCTATGATACCAACAGGGGTACTGACTGATACGAGTTCGCGCAGCAAGATTGACAAAAGCAACCCCTAGGCTTGTCCCCCCAAGTAACTAGAATTTTAAGAGTCCTAAAACCGGATATAAATAGCAAGACGTGGGACCTCTTAACTTATTAATTAATAGGTTTAACTGAGCAGGTTTAAGTTTATTAATAAGCATGGTTGTAAGTGACATTTCCTATAAATGTTATTTATGTACAACCCCTCCCCCAAAACAGACAAGCACCTGCTCAGATGTATATAGATTACAGTAACACGTTTTACTTAATTTGCATCTGATTCTCACATTTTCCCCTGGCATATTTACTTAATATTATATTAAGTATAATTCACATATTCTCCAATTGCATGTTAATTTCCAATTAAATACCATTTATTCCAATTAACATGTTTTCCCATACTGATTACTTAATGTCGTATTAAATATAACTCATTCTGGTTAACACGTTTTCCCAATAAGATTACTTAATGTCATGTTAAGCACAATTAACGTGTTTTTTGTACTAACATTAAATTCACGTACTTTCCAAGTTAACGAATGAACGTGTTTCCCATTTTAATGTCAAATGACAAATTGCATGTTTTCCGATATAGATGCCAAATTGTCATGTTTACAAATTAGTGTCAATTAACATGTGATTACAATATCAATGCCATGTTTACCATACTAAATTAACATTTACATGTCTTTTCCCATCTCAACATCAAATGAACATGAATATCAAATGAACGTAAATGTCTAATCAACATTTTTCCCAAACTAACATTAAATGAACATAAATTTTTTATTGACATATTTTCCCCAAATTAACATGAAATGAACATAAACGTCTAATTGACACGTTTTTCTCAAATTAACATGAAACGAACGTAGGTGACCTCTTTTCCTCAATTAAATTGAACACAAATGACAAACTGCATGTTCCCCCAATTAACATATTCTCCTTAATTAATGTCAATTAACATAAATGCTTAATCATCATGATTTTTGAATTAACATATCCTCCTTAATGTTAATTAACATGAATTACCTTGTTTCTCAAATTAATATACTCTTCTTGTTGTCAATTACCATGAATGACAAATTACTATGTTTTCAACATATTCTCCTTAATGTCAATTAGCATGAATGAAAAATTATTATATTTAATATGTCTACAAATTAATGTCAAATGCATGTTCACTGTTTGCGAACAAATTATACAATTGTAAACAACTGTAAAATTCGTTCGTCTTTCCTAAACAACAAGGATTGTTGTAGAGGGTGTCGAACTCTAGGACCAAATTATTTTATTAATAAATCCAATCAAGTTATCCCTAACTTTTGATTGATTGAAAATACAGAAAATAACAGTAATTAAATATAAAAGAGAGATTTATCTAATAAGAGAAAGCAATTAGGGGATAGTGACATAGATCAGATTCATAATCATCAATAGCCAAAAGATTAACCAGATCTAATACATGTTTCTATCACAAACATGAATCAACGATAATAGGTTTTTAGAAACAAATATGTAAATAACGACAAGCATAGCCTATGCAGGAGCTCAGCTCTACAACCATAGACTATTAGGACAGATTCACTATTTTATTTCTAAAACCCTAAATATTAAATCTAGATCTGATAAGTGTTAGATTGAACTCGAATATACCCTGTGAAGGAGCACAGCTCTTAAACGACACAGGGTATGAAGGTTCAGATCTAACCCTTAATTCAGATCCAGATATACATGTATACAGTCCTCATCTTTTGGCTATGTGATTCATATTGAATCATACTATCAGCGTCATCACCCCCTAATCAAAGGGGATTAGCTAGACATAGCTAAAGAAGAAGAGAAAAAGAAAATAAATAACATGAACATAAATAAAATAAACAAAAAGTAAAAAGAAAGGGAGAGAATGATTTTATTCCAAGAAGAGAATTACAGAATAAAACCTAATGTGTTTTTTACAAGACTAAGATACAATGTATTTATAGCTGATATGTCAAAGGCTAGCTAGCTAATTATATAATGTGGGACTAAAGAAATAACCCAAATAACACATAAGCCAGTGTGAACGCAGCTTTAGAGTGAGTGGTCTAGCAAATAGGCTAGTGTGAACGCAACATGAGTAAGAGGCCTTCCAAATGAGCTAATGTGAATGCAGTTTGAGTCTTTATTGAGCCAAATCTTCTTAACTGAAATATAATTGCAACCGTTCTTCAAGCTTTAGACTCTTCAAGCTTTAACAATTTTAAACTTCACTCTTTTTAAGCAAATTCTTCATGCTTTATTCATCAAATGCTCTAAACCATGATTCTTGTCAACAATCTGAAAACACAGCTATAAATACACAATATCAATTATTTAAAAGATAAAATAAGATAAATATGCGGATAAAATATACACATTTACGTGTATATCAAATACCCCCACACTTATCTTTTTATTCGTCCTCGAATAAACTAAACTAAGATATGTCACACTTTCGTAGGAAACACGGTTGCATTTAGCGTATGCAACAAGCCGTTAAACCTCTGGGTGTCCCCAGTAGGACGAGTGTTGTCTCGTGAGGGTTTTCAGCGGATACTACCCACAAAATCCAAAGCGTCTTATGTACGCGGATTAATCAAACAATATATTTAAAGTCTTTCACATTCCAAGGATTTCACCTAACTTCAATAATAACGGTTTAGCCCCAAATTGTCCATCCCATAATTAGTGCAAAAATGAACAAAAATTTTCAAGCTGAATCGTAATTCCTTGATAACACTGTAATTGTCTTGAAGGTTAAGAGCGTGGTGTCAACCAAAGTTCTACACATCGACAATGTACACCCAATCATTTATTTGAACCTTTATTTTTTTTGAATAATTTTGCACCAGTGTAACTGTAATGTATTGGATATGAGTTATGCATAGATGAAGGAAAATTTTTGTAAGTTCTAAAAATATTCTAGATAAGAGGGCAAGTGTATTAGTTGAATTTCAAGCTACAAAAGATAAAGTATCACTAAGGCACATATGAACATTTTTATTTCCTTTCATCTCCTCAACTACAATCCTTGCTTCTAAGTACGGTATGATGGATGTGGATGGAAATGGATGCTTCATAGTCAAGAATGATGAAGACTATTTTATTCAGAGAGACTCTCTCTTTATTTCATTTTTTTTTGTTCTTTTTTTTTTCTTCTTTTTTTTTCTTTTTCTTTTTCTTTTGCATGATGAATGGAGATGGAATGATGACATACATGATTTCATTTGATTCCTCCTCTACTACCAACACTTCATGAAAGGAAAGTTTTGTGCCCTGGTTACTCTACTTCTATAACCTTAATTCAACACACAAGTCTGGATTGATGTTATACAAAAAGCTGAAAGGAATGATAAGCAAAGTTTCGTAAGATAGATAACCCATATAAAATAAGATGTGGTATATGGTTATCCTACCTTAAAATAAGTACGGAGTGGGTGGTGTAATATTGGTATAAAAAGTGACGTTTTTGACCTTTAAACAAGGTTCTTGAGTATACCAATATAAGATAAACTTGTCGAAACATGGATGTAAATCGACTAAAACTTGGGTTTGAATAATGTGGGGTATCGAAGAAGAAGGCTACAATGAGTCATTTCTCCTTAATTGGGCCAAGTGGATTTTAGAACTTACGAGTGTGAAAATTTGAGTGAGAGAAATATTATGCATGAAAACGAACTCAGAAATTCCAACATATGTAGGTGCAAACTCATTTTTATTTGATTTTTTTTTTTGATTTTTTTTACTTGCACATTCTAACATGTATAACAAGGGTTGACACGCTTACTCCAGAACACGACTAACGTCTGCACAGTCTCAAGCTAGCATCTTAAAAAGACACATTACGATTCAATGAATAAATAATGTTCATTCCCATCACCCAACAATTCAACTTATCAAACAAGAACCAAGGTGTTATTTATGAATTTAAGTTAATCCTTGTTCAATGAATGACCTAGTTCATAACATTTGATTGCTGATGTAATGTAAATTCCCCCCACACTTGAGTGTGACTGTGTCCTCACAGTCGTTTATCAGACATATCTTAGTGAAAGGTAAAAACAAATAAGAGGGTCAGCACGGCTTACCGGATGTGTGTGCAGAAAATACGCAGTCATCGAATAGATGAACCGGTCCACAATGGACCAATGGATCAGCCTCATTATGAGACATAGCTTCAGCACAGAAAACCAAATCATAAAGAATTTTATATCTCGTTTCAGATTTGGAGAAACAAATTTTGTTTTTTCAAAAGTTTGAGTTGCAAATTTTAAAATTTTGAGCTTACAATTGATCCTAAAATCAAATTGGATTTCTGTAGCAACTAAAGAGAGGTCATCGAGCTGGGGTTCAGTAAAAGTTTCAAAAACAAAATTTGATTTGTTCAGATGATGTATAAATTGAGAGACGTGGGCATCACTCTCACTCCCACACTTGTTTTGAGAAATATTGTTCGGTTTTGCTTTAATATTTGAAATTTTATTCACTAAAGGTTCATTCATAAACCTAAAGTCAAAACCAAACAAATGAATTTTCAGTAAATTTCGAAATCGTGTTTTCTCAAAAACAGTGTTATTCCAAAACGAGTTCATATGCTGCAGAAATTTATCAGTGAAAAACGAGTGATCACGGTGTGGTTCAGTTGAAATGATCAGGTCGCAAGGAGTTTCAACAATTTCAGAAAAATCGTCATCATGTTTGAGATCACATTCAATAGTCCCATTGTTTTCAACCTCAAGAATTTCAAAGTTTTCAAATGTTTCATTTTCAATTTCAGACCCAACAACATCATCGTCAATCAGTTTAAGAAGTTTTCGCTCATCAAAATCGTCCTCACATAAACAGTTGTTAACAACTTTATCATTTTTTTCATATTGATAATCTAAAGTTGCTAAATTTTCATACTTTGAGAGAGGAAGATCGAATAGAAGATTGACGTCTTTGTTTTCAAAAGAATTTAAATTCAAATCAATCACAGAGCTTTCAACAACTTCATTGAGATTTTCATCGATTTCAAAAGTTGTCAGTTGAAAATCATTAATTGTGGGCAAAGGTGGATTATCGTTCGATTTGTCACACATTTGGATTTGATTTTGTTTCTCACGAAACTTCAAGTAGTCATCAATTTCATTTGTTTGCTCAACAAAATCAAATTTATAATTATTTACACGAGAATTTTCAAGTTGAAATTGTTGAGAACAAAAGTTTTCACTAGCACCACAATTGAAATTATTCCCATTGCCAAAATCATTTGAAAAATGATTTACATTTCCATTTTGAATTTGAAATTCATTTTGGAATTCAAAACTAAATTGACAAGGGTTATAATCAAAATCTTTGGAATTTGAAGGTGAAATCGGATTTTGATTATTTTGAAAACTTTCACTTGAATTGTTGCACATGTATGAATTACACCATTCATTTATTTCTTGATTTTGTTGTATGCTCAATTCAAGTAAAGATTCAATACGTGTTTCAAGAGTTGAGGGTTGATCATCATTTTGAAAATTTGGTGGTGTACAATCAGTAGTATTTTGAAAATTTTGAAAAGTCGGTGGCATAAAATCAAAATTGTTTGTACAAAAGTTGTTATTAAAATATCCATATGAATTTGGTGTAAAATTATATGGATTATATTGATTTTCACAACTATCGTAAAATCCGTTGGAAAAAGGGAATTGGGACATTTTCAAGAAGCTTCTAAAAAAATTGTTAAAATTAACAAATTCGGATTATATGAATACAAGTCTGGGCCAGGTTCGGACAGGGATTATCAGTGTGCCACGAATCACCGTAGAAACACAATTGAAGGTTTAAGAACCTGTTTGAGTTCTAGACTCTACCGTTCCTTAGACACCTCAGAGAGTATCAATCCTAATTGTCAATTTAACGAATATTTTGTCATATGAGCTCTGGGGAATCCTAAATTTGATTTCAAAAATAATTTAGTCCACATTTATTTTAAAATTTCCAACCACACATCAACAATCAAAATAATCAATCACAGACAGTTAAAGAATGAGAAATTGCAGAAATAAAATTTTTACAAGCAAGCCGCTGCCCCTGCAGACGATTTTGACAAGCAAAGTCTATATATATATTTTTATTTGCAGCAGCAGTCCCTGTAGAGATAGAAAATACTCACCTTGATCGGCAGTCCGTCCAGTGCAATTGGGTAGCGCGTTCACACCCCACTTGGTGTGCAACCGCTTGAACCTTAAATTGTCTGTTGCGTTCTGTTGTTGTCGCCTCCTATTAATTGCTTGACTGCGCTGCGGCACGGGTTCGGGCTAGGAGCCCGAAAATTTTTTTTTAAGGCTTTTTTCTATTTTCCATTGTACCTATTTTTTTTTTTTTTGAGATAAACAACTAAACCTGCAAATTAAACTAACAAACAACTTGAAAGAGAGAAGGAAAAAAAACAAAACAAACTGGCTAAACTAAATAAATGAAAACTCAAATAAACCCAAATTAAAAAGAAAGAAAAAAAAACTTAAAACAAATTAAAAAAACTAACTAAAACCAAGCTAAACCAAACCCAACTAGACCACTCTAACTCTAGGTTCTGGTTTCTCAGAATCAAGCACTGTTTTCACTTTTCGCCGGTAGAACCCAATCAATAGTATAATGGTCATCACATAAACTTTTCAAACCAAAACAATGGGCTAAAACACACTCAAGTCCAAAGCAACGCAGTACAGCTACCCAGTATTAGCCGCAAATCAATATTATCCCCAAAAGAAGGCAGTAAAACCTAATACCAAATCAGTTACCAACCGCGAATCAATCAGCCGCAAATCAAAAACAATAAAATCACGTTGTTTGTCCTCCCTAAGAATCAAATCACGTCAAAAGAAAATTTTCGCTGGTGTAGGGTTCGAATGGTGAATTGGGTTCGATTGATGAAGGGGAGTTGGCGGATTCGGTTATCAGTTTCAGGTTTGTATAGCGATTCAGTTGCGGAATTAGGGTTCGGATTGAGGAATAATGATGGCCGTGGGCTTACTTCGTGTACTGTAATTCTTGAAATCAGATTGGAAGGTGTCCAACGTTGCGGTCGGTTTGAGGGGATTTGCTAATGAGCTTTCGTTGCTGTGTCCTTTTTTTCGAATTTTGGTCCTCAGGTAGCAATTTGTTTGTATGACTGTGGACTGTGAAGTAGAGGGGCTGCACTGTAGAATTGTGATTTGGGAAGAAGATGCGATGTGGAAGGAGGGGTGTGTTCTGGACGGAAAGCTCACGGGGTCGGCGTTGCTCTTTGAAAATGGTAGTTTGGCTGAAGGTGTACTATAGCGTGATGACAGTAGTGGTATTGTTTGAGAAAGAAGGCAATTTGGACTGATGCAAGTAGATGTGGGTCTTTGAAGGTGGTGCAAGGAGATTTGGACGTGGGGTGTGATAGGGTGAGTGATGGTGTTTGTCTGAAGTCAAGGGGAGTTGGAGTAAAGGTGTTATTTTGTGGTTGTCAGGATGTCAGATGTGCAGCAGGTTGGTGATTGGTGAGGAGCAGTTTGGAACTGCTGATGAACTGTGAAGGGCTATAGAAGGCAGTGTATGGCCGAGGGAGTTTGTATTGATTTGTGGTGGAGTCTGTTTTTGCAGTGAGGTAGAAGATGGTATATGGAGTGATATAAGAAAAAATGGAAGTGTAGTTGAAGTCCGGATGTAACAGCAAAGTGGATGTGAAAATGGAGGGGTAGTGATATAAAGTTGTACGTAGGCGAAGTGGTGAAAGAAGGCGAAGTGGTGCTGTGTTGCTGCAGAAATGAATGATGGTGGTTTGTGAGGAGGACTGGTGACTCAGTGACGAAGGTGTGATGATCTTTTGTTGAACGTGAGTTGCAGTGGAGGGATGTTGTTTGATGAAGTTTATTGTTTGAGGAAGTGCTAGAATTTGGCAGAAGTTGAAATTTATCTGAGGAGGATTTGTGGCAAGTGAATGAGTTGGACAGGAGTTGGTGGAGTAGGATGATTTTGGCAATATGGTGTTGGCTGGTTGTATGGACGTGCTGATTGAAGTAGGGGGGAGCAGTGAGGTTTTGTATTGCAATAGAAAAACAAAGAAGGAAAGAAAAGTTTTTTTTACTTGTAGGAAAAGAAATGAATAGACCAGAAAAGGAATGAGAAAAAGGAAGGATATTTCAGAATTTATTGCTGTGAAAAGAAAGAACTTGTAATGGAAAAGAAATCTAAATGAAATTTGCAATTTTTTTTTTTGAAAATTGAAAAAGGTGAAAAGGGAAAGTATTGAAAATGGGAAAGAAAAATAAAATCAAAAAAATTCAGAAAGTTGGCAAGGAACTGACAGGAAAAGTGGCAAGAAATTGGCAGAAAAGAAAATGATTGAAGAACAAAAGGAAAGAAATAAAGAAATTTAGGCAACAATTTTTTTTTTTGAAAATCAGCAAATAATAGGAAAATAAAAATAAAACAAGGAAAAGATATTTTTTTATATGAAAAAAATAATAATAAGAAACACTAAAATATAACCCGAAGGATCATTAATAAAAATTATTTTGGTCCCCGGCAACGGCGCCAAAATTTGTTTGCGAACAAATTATACAATTGTAAACAACTGTAAAATTCGTTCGTCTTTCCTAAACAACAAGGATTGTTGTAGAGGGTGTCGAACTCTGGGACCAAATTATTTTATTAATAAATCCAATCAAGTTATCCCTAACTTTTGATTGATTGAAAACACAGAAAATAACGGCAATTAAATATAAAAGAGAGATTTATCTAATAAGAGAAAGCAATTAGGGGATAGTGACATAGATCAGATTCATAATCATCAATAGCCAAAAGATTAACCAGATCTAATACATGTTTCTATCACAAACATGAATCAACGATAATAGGTTTTTAGAAACAAATATGTAAATAACGACAAGCATAGCCTATGCAGGAGCTCAGCTCTACAACCATAGACTATCAGGACAGATTCACTATTTTATTTCTAAAACCCTAAATATTAAATCTAGATCTGATAAGTGTTAGATTGAACTCGAATATACCCTGTGAAGGAGCACAGCTCTTAAACGACACAGGGTATGAAGGTTCAGATCTAACCCTTAATTCAGATCCAGATCTACATGTATACAGTCCTCATCTTTTGGCTATGTGATTCATATTAAATCATACTATCAGCGTCATCACCCCCTAATCAAAGGGGATTAGCTAGACATAGCTAAAGAAGAGGAGAAAAAGAAAATAAATAACATGAACATAAATAAAATAAACAAAAAGTAAAAAGAAAGGGAGAGAATGATTTTATTCCAAGAAGAGAATTACAGAATAAAACCTAATGTGTTTTTTACAAGACTAAGATACAATGTATTTATAGCTGATATGACAAAGGCTAGCTAGCTAATTATATAATGTGGGACTAAAGAAATAACCCAAATAACACATAAGCCAGTGTGAACGCAGCTTTAGAGTGACTGGTCTAGCAAATAGGCTAGTGTGAACGCAACATGAGTAAGAGGCCTTCCAAATGAGCTAATGTGAATGCAGTTTGAGTCTTTATTGAGCCAAATCTTCTTAACTGAAATATAATTGCAACCGTTCTTCAAGCTTTAGACTCTTCAAGCTTTAGCAATTTTAAACTTCACTCTTTTTAAGCAAATTCTTCATGCTTTATTCATCAAATGCTCTAAACCATGATTCTTGTCAACAATCTGAAAACACAGCTATAAATACACAATATCAATTATTTAAAAGATAAAATAAGATAAATATGCGGATAAAATATACACATTTACATGTATATCAACTCTGCTAATGAATTACCTTGTTTCTCAAATTAATATACTCTTCTTGTTGTCAATTACCATGAATGACAAATTACTATGTTTTCAACAAATTCTCCTTAATGTCAATTAGCATGAATGACAAATTATTATATTTAATATGTCTACAAATTAATGTCAAATGCATGTTCACCAAGTCAATGACATATTAATACATATACAATATCAAACACAAGTTTACAAATGACATTTCTTCTTAATATAAAATTAAGTTTAACCTATTCATGTTCAATATATTGTTCCTTTATAGTAATCCCAATTTATGACACATATTCTAATATGTCCAATTTCCCATTTTAACATTATTTCATACTTTTCCAATTCTATGCAATTCAACCGGTAAAGGCATAGTAATACTGTATATAAGACAAACAACAGAAATGGGATATGGAAGAGAGATGTACATATAAACAGATAGTAACCGAAAAAGAATAGGTAATAACAATAATTAAAATAACATATAAGAATAAACTTATAAACACTAATACTTTTTAGATCCACTACATATTTATTGTAGAAATTCATTTTATTTAGATTACTACAACAACTATTATGTCTATTTAACTTTGACTTTGAAGAAATCTAAAAATCACAGTAATACTCGCAATAGTTGTTGTAGATCTGGAAAATCTTCTAAATAGTTGTTGTTAGAAGAAAAGCAAGAATTATCCCTTCAATCTAGGATTTGGCAGCACCTAGACAATTTCTTAATTTTTATTTAGGACATAGCCTGGAGGAAGAAGATGAAGAATGTTTGTGTGTAAGAAAATGGTGAGGCTGCTAGCCTATTTATAGATTAGTTAGGATAATTCTAAATCATTAGATATTAGGTTATTAAATCAAAACGTATACCTCAAGCTGAGTCAACATATGTATGTAGCAAACAAAACAATCCAGATTCTGTTGTAGGAATATGTCCTACATGCAGGTGCGTTGACCTACCTACTACCAGGGTCAACACATGGGTCGACTCGCCTTAGACCTCGGTCGACCCCTGTTTCGACCCAGTTATAGGCTGGGTCATCCACTAACTGTTGCTTCTGCATTCAGTTTATATATTATACACTGTTTTAGTTCAATCTTCTTTAGTTCATAACTTCTTCATACTTAATCTGATTTATGCAAACTAAAAGTCTATCTAAATAAGAATTTCTTAACGGACTCAACGGTGATATCCATTTTATTTAATTCTCAATATTTTTCTGATTAATATTTATTTTATCAGTTTATTCCTCAATTAATTAATCCATTAATTAATTATTGTTTGTTAAAAATTTGGGTTGGCCTGCTCGGAACCGATCAGCATATCCAACATCTACAAGTAAGGTTGGTTAATGTGAGAGGTCTAGGTGTCATGGTCAATAGGCCATTATAATTAGTACACTTAGATGCGAGGTTAATCCTACCTTATAGTAGAAGTCTGTCCGGAACTGCCCGACAAATCCAACATCTACAAGTGGACGACTTAAAGTGAGATGTCTAGTGTGTGCGTGTGTGTGTATATATATATGGGAAAGTCTATTTAGACATAAATGTTTGACACTAATTGATGGACACAAAATATGAACCAGAGGATTACACATGATTTACACCCCTCACATAAAGACAAATTAATCATGTGGCTGAGATTTTGTGTCTCTTGATTTGTGTCAAATTTTTGTGTTCATATAGTCTCTCCATATATATATATATATATATATATATATATATATATATATATTTGTTTGTAGAGTAACCTGCCTTGGGGATGGTATTAAGTGGTTGGCCTGCCTCTTGTTGGATACTAAGTGGTTGGGACTAGGTTCGTTCTTAAGGTTCACTCCTTGTCTTTGGACCTAAGTCGTGGACCCACCCTTCGAGGTTTTAAGTGGTTTTCCTCTTTTCTCTTATATAAGGTATTAAATGGTCTTATTAGATGATAGTGTATGTACAGGGTAGTTTTCCAAGTAATGTCTGCTTCTTATCTTAGGGCTTAGTGAGGGCTGACCGAGGGACGATTTATATAAAAGTCCTAAAGGAACCACCATCTAAGGGAAGTATTAAGTGGCAAGGAGATCACCCATAGGGACAGTTAGATAGTAATAAGATGGTCCGTCAAGAGGGTCTTAAATGGTGTTGCGCTCCTACCCAAACCTGGTATTAAGTGGTCGTTACTATTTCTCGACCTATAAGGAGAATATACATTTAATGACGAGGAAGTTAGGGACGAGGTCTTAGGTGGCTAGGGGTTCGCCATGGGTATTAAGTGACTATAAGGATGCCCTACCTTAATAAATTAGATAATGGCCTTAAGTGACTAGGTATAGCCCACCTCATAGGATATTAAGTGACTATAAGGATATCCGCCCTTAGATTTATTTATGGTGTACTAAGTGACCGTTAGAATGTCCGCCCTTAGATTTACATATATCCCATAAGTGACTGTGAGGATGTTTTCCTTATATATTTAAGTTGTGTATGTTTTCTACGTAGACATAACATGAAAAGTTTACACTACCAAATATAGGAAATAGTCATTCCTAAACTCATATGTTTTTCGTTCACCAAAACTTTATGATATGACCTCCCTCCTCTTAACATAAACAGATTAGTAGTTAAGGACCTTACATCAGCGACGATTAGCAATTTCTTGGATGGAGAGCCTTTCGGTGGAGATTTAGTTATTTTTGGGAGTGGTACTATTAATGTTGTTGTTATCATGTATTTTTGGATAATAATTTACGTACCTGTTATGCTTTGAGACTTGTAGTACTTGATATTTATGATTTTATCTGTGGTACATCTATTTATGAGATATTATATTTTATCCCTTCCACTGTGTGAATTTCTGTTTTCGTTTAGAATACTCTATGATATCTGTTTTTCATATTTCTTTATAGGAACCAACAATCCATTTAGAATGGTTATAAGTTCCGATGGGCCTTTTCTGGATCGAAATTTAGGTCCTTTCCGGGTGGGTTGTTGACCCTCCCTCCATCGTCGACTCTGATGACTCTCCATCTACGAGTCCATCGTTGAGCTCTAATGCTACTAAGTCTTCGGATCCATCCAAATGCTTTGAAGCTCCATCATGAATTTATCTCATCCGTTTGAGTCTATCATCCTTGTGAACTCCATCAATATACATCAGCACATGTATTTGATCGATAAGCACCCCATACTCTAACAAAAAAAATTTCCTAATACTAAATCATCTATGGACATCGTTTTAAGCTAAGTTAAGCAAACAATGCAGCCATGCAACACGTAATCACCCAATTTCTTAAACTTACAAATATCCAAAATAGAATCTAATAGGATAAATAAAAACTATTTATAATAACCAAGGTGAAATGTACATCCAAATGGCACAAGTCTAACAACAGTGTCAAAATGATGTGTATTGGTGTGTGATAGCATGAAAATGGGTAAAATGTAATGTTCATGTCAAATCCAATTAATTCATTATTTATTTCCTTTTCTTTACTAATTACTAGGTTCTCATATCCTTGATATTCCATTTTGTAATTAAAAATCACACATAAACAACAATAATATATCACACTATAGCTATAGCATAGTGAGAGACAAATTCACTCATCTCAACCAGATCGGTGCAAAGTTTCTCAACAGCGTAGAGCTCGCCATCATGAGTCCAATGCAACAAATTGAAGGTTTTTCTAGGTGTAATCGACAATGAATTTCAAAAACTTTAATAACCCACAATACAAGATCTATGCAAAAACAGTAAATCGAATACAAAAATACCAGTTGAAGTTAGCAAAATCGTGGATATGATCTAAGACAGAATTATATCGAATCTCTTCAAAGTCGCTGCTTATAACGACATCTCTATGGTATTCACGAACGATTCGATAACGTCGAAATAAATTTAGACAAAGATCTTTGGTACTAGCCATGATTGGATTTAGTTTCATTCGTCGTGGTTATAATTTTTTTCGTATATCTTCTAAAATAGGAATCCTATCCCTTTTAATACGAATGACAGAAATGAGTTAAAGCTTGTTTACCAAGTCTTAGGCAATTTAAACTATCAACGTTTTGATATTTTAAATATTCAAATAGCAGTTCTCCATTTTTAAACGTTCTCGGTGTGCGGTCCTGTAGGTTATTACAACGTTAGCAACAGTTTAAATTCTATTTAAATTATAAATAGTGAGCAGCATCTAGTAATACATTGGTGTTACCCAGGTTATAACAAAATCAACGATTCGATACAACCTTTTTATGACCAGTGTTTCCATGTAATTTAATCCTTTTAACCAATATATCCAAGATTAAACTCGAGGCATGGAAAGTATCGTTCTCTTTATAATTTTATCCTATTATCTTGATCTATGAGAGATTTTATAAAACAAATTAATATTTAAACACAACCATGCATTTTATAACCATACTCAATCAAGAGCCCCATGGATATCTCTACTTATATTGTAGGGTTAAATTCCATCTAGACCATTCATGTTATTTAATCGATTCGAGATGTATCCGATAATCACCTTTATCGTCTACACGGTTAAAAGTAACTTTTGATGATATCAAAACACAAATACCCTAGAATAAAATATGTAATGGTTTTAGGTCTGAGGACCATTACATCACTATCACTATGAGAATTACTTACGACACTATTAATCATATTCAATGAAGTTTTCTCATGCTGGGTCAGCCCAATACACTATTCCCTGATACGTATTTATGTATTGACAATAATATCACATATATTAATGATCAATGAGATATGATCATCAGTCAATCAACATATTAGTCTCAATGTTGTGTTGTTGTCCTATTTACAACATGTTACTACCAAAATTAAATTCGAAACAAGATGACGGTGAAGGGGTATCAGGTGACCGCAAGCACGTAGGAATTCTCCAAAAAGAAAGAGCCAAACACTAGAAAGAACCAAAAGCAGGAAATAATGATCCGACAGCTACATAAACCGACATCATCCTAGGAGAAAGGAACTCAAAATCCATAGAATACCGACAGGATCTCTCCGGTGGAGTCCGTCCGGTAGGGGATCCTATAGCGGAAGGTCATATAAGTCAGAAACCAAGAAAAGAGGGAGACAAGAGCTCTACCAATTGAAACCACGAAAGATAGAAGTGTTGTCGGAATTAACCTGCTTAATACCTATACATCAAATAGCGAAGGCATCAAGAAAATCAAGCCATAAGTGCATAAATATTATCCTGAACAAGCTCCGAAACATCTACTGCATAAATACGGAAAGGTCACATTGATAGACAACAAACGAATCACTTGGAGATACCTCCCGGAAGATCAGGCTACACCCGGAGATTACACTGGAAGGCAAACCGGAACCCTAGAAGGGATACAAGCTATACATACTAGTCAACTTAGTACAAACACCGGCAGCGGTTCCGAACCAGCAGCGGTTCCGAACCGACAGCTACCTACATACGTCATGAGCGAAAGCTCCTCTAACTATTCATGAGAAAACCAGAAACTTACATCCGAAAGCTTATAACCGAAAGCATACAGCCGGAAGCTAAAATACCTTCCAAAAACCTACTACATCGACAAGCTCATCTCAATCTCAAAGAACCCCCAATTGACCGGGACCCTCACTTTGGGAGCCATAATAGGAACCATGAAAGAGGCTAGAAGCCAAACATCCGAGACCCAGATGAAAATCAGCTGACAGAGGCTCTTGCAGGCCCAATAGCCCAACAGCAAAGGGGCCCCGATTTCTCTACAAATAGGACCCCAGGGGTCACATTTTAAGGACGGATTTTCTTATTCTTATTCTTGTACTCTTTCTCTCTAGAGTAAACCCTAATTCTTAGATTGATTTGGGGATTTCTTCTATTCTGTTCATGTATTCTGAATCAAAAATCAATAAAGAGTGAATCGATACTTACGATATTTTCTTATGAGTTTATCATGCTATTTCTTAATTGTCGCTGCTACAGCTTATTATCTGTTTTCTACATGTGCATGAATCTTTACCCAAGACTTTCCAAAAATTAACCTTGGATCCTTCCTACAAGCTTAGACCCTTCAGTAAGTTTGGTACATAACCCATTCTTATCATCCGTTAAGTCCTTTATCAAGGGTTGTATTTAGAGAACCTTCTCCCCAAGGTAACTGTTGGTTCTCGGATCGCTTAAGCGTGATACTCACCCCCATCGAGGGAAGAGTAACTATTCTTCCGAATTCCAGGCCTTGATACCTAGGAATGGTGAACTAATTCAACCTTGTGAAGGATAAACAACCTATTTTCCCTTAGGTTCGTTCTCATTGACCTATCTCCGGTGTTGACGAAAAATATCGTTAACATTTTGGCACTAGAAGGAGGGCTTGAACCTCCGATCCTTTGGTTAACCTTACCACATATCTACCTATGCTATTTCGTCCTGGATTGGACTAAGGCTTTGAAGAAGCGAAGTTATGGGTAAGAGGTCCCAACAAAAGCCTTCTGGATCTCGAATGGATAAGTCGGAAATCACTGACCTAGAAGTGACAGAAGAACGAAGGTTAAGAGTGGAGGCCTTGCGGATAATAAAGCGGAAAAGAGAAACAGAACAATATGCTCCCAATGCTTGGGATAATAGCCTTTCCCAAATAAAATAAACTCTAACACCTCCTCCAAGTGGCTCTACATCAAAGGGTATTTACATTTTCTCTCACATAAGGAGAACTCTCCACAAGCAAGTCATAGGAATGGTTTTTGAACAAGAAGTAATGAATGATATTGACTACTTCACCAACAAATGGTCTGAAAGGATAAAATCCCAACCTTAGTATATTTTGAAAAGTAGGAACAAAGATATAAGTACAACAACATGACTGGGTCACAAAAGGGTTAAGCCCCAATGGCAAGAATAGAGACTTACACCAGGATAACCCAAGGGGTACTACCTCACTAGTTCGATGGAAAATATCTACTTTCTAACCAAACACGAATTTAATTATTGGCCGTTCACAAAGAAAAAGCCCAAAAACGAAAGGAAAACAGGAGGACCCTATTGTCGTTACTACATGATGGACGGACATGAAACTAATCACTACAGAATTCTTGAGGAAACAGTCATCAAATTCATCAACCAAGGCTAATTACAAGAGTTTATGAAAAGATCAGATTAATTTCAATAAAAGTACTTAGAAAAAGGATTATTAAACATGACAAAGGATACGGAACAACCCTCCTTTCTAAGCTTAAAAAAACCCAAAAGGGGTGTAACACCCCGCATTTTTAACTCAAGATAATAAAATAAGAATAACTTAATTAAATATTCAGAATTAAGTGAAATAGACTGCGTTATGCGTTCGTCTCGGAATTCTGATTAAAATAGACACCTAGTTTGCGTTAAATGGACATCATATGAAGAAGTTATTAAGGTTTGAAGTTTGTATACGTCTAAGAAGAATATATATAAATAAAATAAGTCCAGAAAATCAAAAATCAGTTTAAAACAATTCAAATTCGCAGAATTGGGGGGAGCGGGAAAAATCCCGCCCAGTGGTGTGGATCCTCAAGGGGGGTGTCGACCCCTGGGTCGACCCCTCAAGAGGGGTGTCGACCCATGGGTCGACCCCCTAAGGGGGGTCGACCCCCTACGTCAGATCTGGGCTGAGTTTGAATTTCAGAATGTGGACTCCTTTCTTGGCTTAGTTCATTGGCTTTAGGCTATAAATAAGACCCCATTTATCTTGTTTCTCAACACTTAAAATAATGGAGAACTATATGTTGCCTCTGCCCTGATTAAATCAAGTCTTCCTCAACAAACCAATTAAAGTTATTCAAGTGTAGAGATCTGTGATTCAATATCTACAATCCTTCTTCTATTTTTCTAGATCCAATCACAACGAGTCTACATTAATTTTAGATCTCTTATCGAAGTGTGGTAATTCCTAGATTTAGTCTATTTTCAATTCTCTTCTCTTTCTTCCCTTTTTCTTTTAGTAAAAATTACGAGTCCATGGTTATTTGGTTCTGAATCCAATTAGGGGAAAACCATGGAATGCTAGATCTAGACCAGATCCAAGATTGGGAAAGCATATGAGGTGAATGGATTTAAGTTATATCATTTTTGGATAATGATATATTATCGTTTAAACATTCCCCATTATCGTATAATGTGAATTTGCTAGAATAATTAAAAGTATTGAATTGTTGTTATGACATGTTTAGATATGATATGTTGAAATGTTTAAACACATGTTAGAAAGGATTAAAGTAATGAATATGACATGTTGGAATATTAACATGCTAAAGATATTAATATGTTGGGAAATTTGTCAAAACAGGCGTAGCAATTACTATTGTTTCAATTCCATATTACTTGTGACATTTATGCACTTGGACCGTTAACGATAGAAATTGATAAAATTACATGTTAAGTTAGAAAAACTACATGATTTGACGATCACAAGTTATAGTTAAATCTGAAAAATTATCTGTTTAATTGATTACATGATAGAATAGAATTGATTATATGTGAGAAAGAACATATAACATAAAATAGGCATAATATGATGACCTGTAAATTATAAATTACAATGGAAATTTGAAAGAAATAGACATGCCTAGATTATATAGAAGATTTACAGTTAATAAGAAATTGTAACTGCGCTTAGACATGAGGTTAGATTACACTTATGGTAGAAGTCTGCCCGGAACTGCCCGGTATATCCAGCATCCACAAGTGGTAAATCTAATGTGAGGGGTCTAAGTGTATAATTAAAACATGTAATGTTGCTAAGACACGAGGTTAAGTCGACTTGTGGTAGACGTCTGCCCGGAACCGCCCGACAAATCCAGCATCTACAAGTGTATGCTTAATGTGAGAGGTCTAGTGCATAAATAAATGCATATATAAATATATATATAAATAGAAAGAATGATAAACATCATTAATTGTAATTAATGGGAATAAATGGAATTGAAAGAAAGATACAACAGTAAAAGAAAATGGGAATGAATAGGTAATGATAATAACCTATTATAAATAATTACATTAATGAGAATGTTGTATAATAGGTAGACTTGTCCTAGGGACGAGTGAATATTATAACATAGGTTATAATAAACTAGTAAGGACATGAGATAACTGGTGAAATGAGATAAGTGACACTTAATTGTAAATTAAGTAATCAGTAAATGTGGAAAACTAAAGCCAGTTTTTTGTAATAAGTAGAGAAAAGGGGGGTAGTTTATGAAATGTAAGGAGTTGTACTTAATTATAAATTAAGTAATCTGAAAACTTGGAAGTCTGAAATCCGCTGATAAGAATAGAATGTTTAGGCTTGTCTTAGGGACAAGTGGGAATTATAACATAGGTTATAATAAACAATAAAGGGAATAACATAACTTATGTAAGGGGATAAGTTGTACTTAATTGTAAATTAAGTTATTTATAAGAAAAAGAATCTAAAATCTACATATGAGGACAACATAAGTTATATTTCTGGGAAGAGAAACTTATTAGTGGACCTTAGTTAAGAGAACTAAGTTAATAAGTAAACAACGATAAGTTGTATTGACAATGTAAAATGGAATTATGATTAAATAGGAAAGAGTGAGGCAAACTTATATAGAATAAGTTATATTTAATCATAACTGATGACTGACACGTTAAAAAGAAAACACGTGAATTGAGATATACTTAATTACATACTAAGTAGAACATGTTATTGTAACCTTTGAATCAAACAAAATCATAAAGGGAATAGGATTTCAGACATTGGATCACAATCTAGAGAATAACATGTTGTGGGCTTATAAATAACCTTAAATGGGTTAATTTATATGACTGAAATTAATAAGCAAGAGAAACTTGGTAACTTGTATAAGAAGTTAATGTGAACGGGGATAACCAAGTTAAATGGAAACCTGGTGAGGTAAAGAAAGTGCGTAAAAGAATGTTTAGACATAGGGTCTAATGACACATTAAAATGAGGCGCTTGGACCAGTCCGCACGATTGAGGGTGAATAACCCAACAGGGTAGATCATCGTGGTATCATGAGGCATGACTGGAGCGCATGTTCATCTGATTATTCTGACGGCTCCGAAGGACTGGAAGAGGAAGCACGCAGCTTCGTGAGATACATTAGGTTCTCCTGGTAGCCTTCTGTGCGGTGGCAGTTGTTTAGGCTGTGCCCACAGAGGTTGGGTCTACGCGTAACTATCAGGTGGTGGGCCTTGATTGTAAGAGTAGCTTTGCAGTCAGAATGCTGTGACGAGGTGACACTAAGGTTATTCGACGATTGCCTCAATGGGAGGCAAGGTCAGGACCAACAAGGATGGTAGATCGTCGGGTACCCGTCATCGGCAGCCAGTGGGATGCGAAAAGATCAGACTACATGTATTCCTTTGATTTTTGTCGATATCTTATTGTAATGTGACGGTGATTGTTCTTCTTGTAACAGATCATAAAGCATATAAGAGGTTATAAAGTGGACGTAGGCTCGTTAACACTGAACCACTATAAATCTGAATGTGATTGCTCTTTCCTGCATTTTTTTCATTTTATTTGCCCTCATTTAATCTCTACAAACTTATCCCTTAGGTGTTGTGCCAAATTTAGGTGTCAACACTTTGGTGCTTTCACTAAGAACCTTGATATTCTCAACGTTTGAAGGATTTGATCTACTTTCGGATTACTAAGTCCGAGAAGAGATCCTCGAATGCAGCGAGATGTCAACCGCGACGTCCGTTCGAAAGATCAGAGAATGTACGATAGTTGCATTTAGAAGGACGTTCAGATTGTGCAGGTACGGAAGGTCAAACTCAAGCCAACCTGGCAGATGTGCAAGACATCGACCCCATAGCCCGGCGAGATCGAAGTGCCTCTCTCTCGACTCGCTAAAACAATGATCTGCAATCCAAGCTCCAGTCCTTCCTCATCGGCATCTTATGATTGACCGAGATGCACCGGGAAGACGAGGGACCACCCAAACGGTGACTCGGGTGATGTTGCCTGGATATGGGGCACAGAGAGATCGTTTAGTCGAAGAGGGCGACCAACTTTCATTTGTCCCCAAGATCTAACCATCAGGGTACACTAGATTATAAATGATAGTAAGGGCTATACAAATGAAGTCTGGGAATCGACCAAAGCCATACGCCTTTCACAGATGACATTCTACTGATAGAATTCCCTAGAAGATTCAATATGCCCCAGATGAACCATTACGATGGAACCACCGACTCGCAGTAGCATTTGATGAGGTACTCGTGGCATATGGAGGTGGTTGTAGCTCCAGACACCATCAAATGCAAAGCTTTCCCGATTTTCCTTAACGGGGTAGCACTCATGTGGTTCACCCATTTACTCCCGAGATTAGTCCAAAGCTTTAAAGTCTTAAGCGAGAAATTCCTAAACTAGTTCTATCTCCATGCCTCTAAGTTGAAGCATGTCATTACTCTTTCTGCAGTTAAGCGGGGAAGAGGCGAATCCCTAAGAAACTACCTCAATCGGTTCAACCGAGCTGCAACCGAGGTAAGCAACCCCAATCATGAGACAACCTTGATGGCCATGGTAAATGGCATCGATAAGAGGACAGAGTTCGGGAAGTATCTAATTGGAAAGCCGTCCACAACTATTGAAATGTTCTACAAAAAGGCCAACATCCGATTGCGGCAGGAGGATGCGCAATTGGATGAAGAAGACGGGCCAAAAGACGTATCCACCAAGCTTATTCAGAATAATGAAGCAGTCAAGCAGTCCGGAGATAATTCAGAAAACGTAGAAGTGAATGTTGGGAACTGCGGCAAACTAAATGGTGACGGGCAGAAGGAATCCAATGAAAACCTTGGACAAAGAGGGAATTCCAGAAAGCAACCCCGGTTCCAGGTTTTTGAAACTTATACAGCGTTGAATGACATGCTGGAGAACATTAATCTTAATACATGTAGCACAAACCAATACAAGAAGCCGCCCTTGCGTAAGCCTACCGAGAAAGAGCAGGCAACTTGGAAATTTTGTTTTTTCCACGAGATCTATGGGCATACAACCAATGAATGCCATCACCTTCGGGATATTGTCGAGAAGTTGATTCGAGAGGGGAAGCTCTACGAGTACAAAGTAACCCCGAGAGAAAGGGCTAAGGGGCTTTGGCACCTAAACAAAGTTAAGTGATGCCTAGATCCATGGCACAGAAAAAGGAATAGTGATCAATGCCATTGTGGGAGGACCACATCCAGCAGGTCATAACACTCGAACTATGGAACGTTATGTAAATTCCAAAAAGCATCTGGATGTTGCAGAGACGAACACCACTGAAGCCGCAAGTCCCATAAAGAAAAGAAGGACGATGACCGATGACATCATTTTCCATGATCGATTGAGTCGATCAGAATAGAGGCCCAGACCGTCGACCCTTTAGGGATAACAACCGTCATAGGCCCAATATAGTACAAAAGTTCCTAATCGACAACTGAAGCTCGGTGAATTATTATTCAAACAAGCCTATGATCAGATGAAGCTAGAACTAAAAGACTTGGAGCCATATACCGGCCAGATATGTGGTTTCAACGGAGCGTCCACCGAACCAGTCGGTCAGATCAAGCTATCTGTATAATTGGGAGACGGAGACCGTAGGAGGGTGAGGATTCTACCAGCTGTTGTAATGAATATAAACTCCCATATAACGCATTTCTGGGGCGACCGACCCTAGCTGAGTTTAGAGCCTGTATTGCTCCTTGGTGCTTGCTTTTGAAATTCCCGACTGATTGGGGAATCAGGACAGTACAAGGAGATCATGTAACAGGGCGAGCCTGCTACTTGGCCGAATGGAAAGAGCTACGAAACAAAAATAGCAAGGAGTCTGAAGATACATCTCCCCCGTGGAGAGGAAGGAAGCATAGCAATTACAAAAAACATCCCGGCCAGGACCGTCCATCTGCCAACTAGAGGATATCGATCCGAGAGAGGACGAAGAACCGAGATGAAGGAAGGCAGCCCCAAATTTAACCACTGTGGAGATCTCGATCGATGACGACGACCCGACGAGGATTTTGAAGATTGGATCCCATCTTGACCCCCTCCAGATGAGGGAGTTGACCGAATTTCTTTGTGCTAACCTTGACGTATTTGCATGGACCCACGCTGACATGTGTGGAATTTCACCCTCCATCATAACTCACTACCTCGGTATTGATTTGAAGTACACCCCCATAAAGCAGAAGATGCGGATGCTCAGTCCAGAGAGATCCACAACTATAAAAGAAGAAGTTGAAACCCTACAAACCAACAGGTTTATTTGAGACTCGACTTATCCTGACTGGATAGCTAACATTGTGCTTGTGAAGAAGGCAAACGAGAATTGGCGAACCTACGTCGACTTCTCCAATTTGAATAAGGCCTATCCTAAAAACAATTTTCCATTGCTCAGGATTGATCAGTTGGTCGACTCAACCGCGGGCCTTGAATTCCTTTCGTTAATGAATGCTTATTCGGGGTACAATAAATTGCAATGCATATCCCATACAAAGAGCATACTAGCTTCATAACAGATCTCGGGTTGTACTGTTATGTAGTTATGCCATTCGTCTTGAAGAATGCTGGGGCCACATATCAGTGTTTGGTCAACCAATGTTTCATGATCAGATAGGATGAACGATGGACGTGTACGCAGACGATATGTTGATAAAGTCAAGACAATCATCCGACCATGTTAAAGACTTGTCAGAGATGTTTGGCATTCTCCGAAGGAATGGAATGAAACTAAATCCCTTGAAGTGTTCTTTTGGAGTAGTGTCGGGAAAATTTCTGTGTTTCATTGTTAGCTCTCAAGGAATCGAAATCAATCCTGACCATATTTTGGCTATTAAAAGAATTTAGGAACCTAAAAGAATCAAATATGCATAGATCTTGGCAGGCAAGGTTGCAATAATGAGTCAATTCATATCCAAGGCAAACGATAAGTGCTTACCCTTCTCTGAATTGATCAAAAGAGGAAAACGGAACTTCGCTTGGACACTCGACTGTTTCGAAGCCTTCCAAAACTTTCTCGACTACCTATAGAAACCTCCCATCTTGTCCAAACCAATCGACCATGAAGAGCTATTTGTGTATTTGGCAGTATCCGCATATGCAATCAGCTCAGTCCTAATCCGTGAAGAAGACAAGACACAACGACCATTTAATTATGTGAGCAAGAAATTGACAGGGGCTGAACGCAACTATCTAAAAATTGAGAAGCTCAACTATTGTCTGCTGATTACACCACGAAAGTTTTGGCATTACTTCCAGGATCACCCTATCAAAGTGTGTACCGACTAACCTCTTCGGCAAGTTTTGCAATGACCCGAGGCAAGCGAAAGACTGCTTAAATGGAACATTGAGATGAGTCAGTTTGACCTGAATTTTGTTTCATGGAAATCCATCCAGGGGCAAGCATTAGCCGATTTCATAGCCGAGTTTAATACTCCAGAGGACGACGACTTGGAAGATAGTACCGAGCCCCTGGATACAGAGTCAAGATCAGACACTTGGAAACTATACACGGATGGGGCTCATAATGACCGATGCTCTGGTGCGGGCATAGTATTGTTATCTCCTGAGGAATGGTCGATCTATTATGCCTTAAGATTGGATTTTTTGGGAAAAACAATGACTCCGAGTATAAAGCCCTAATTGTCGGGCTCAAACTCATGAGTGGCTTAAGAATATCATTGCTTGAAATTTTCTATGATTCACAACTTGTATTTCTGGTTCGGAAAGAATATCAGACTAAAAGAGTTCGACTTTCTGCCCATCACAATCAGGTCAAAAGATTGCTACATGACTTGGATCGGTATAACATCTCCCACATTCCCAGAGAGGAAAATCAAAAGGTGGATAGGTTGGCAAAACTCACTAGTTCTGATAGCCCAAGTGAAACAGAGATAGTTCCTATAGAGACTCTGGGCACTCCGAACATCGACCAGATGAAGGTCGACCAAGCAGAAGTCGAGCCTGAAAGAGAGTCTTGGATGAATCCCATTAAGAATTTTCTCCTACACGGAACTCTTCCTGAAACAAGAAATGAAAGACAAGCTATCGTATGGCAAGCTTCTAGGTACGTCATTCAGCAAGACCAACTCTATAGAAGGGGTTTCTTTACGCCCATATTTCAGTGTCTAGCCAACAATGTTATCAAAAGGATTTTGAGAGAGGTGCATGAAGGGGAGTGTGGTGTACACATAGGAGGGAAAACTTTGGCTAAGAAAGTGCTGCGATATGGATACTTTTGGTCGACTGTCAGCAAGGATGCAGCTAATTATTCCAGATGATGTGATAAATGCCAGAGGTTTGCGCAGATTCCACGAGCCCCACCAACAGAGCTCACCCAAATGGTCAGACCTTGGCCATTCACCGTGATCATGGAGGTAGACTATTTTTCAAAGTGGGCAGAAGTTGAATAGATGACCACGATCACAACAAAGCAAGTCATTAACTTTCTTGTCATAAATATCATATGTCGATATGGGATACCTCGAACTATTATCATAGATAATGGAACTCAGTTCGAAAGCTTGGAATTCAGGGATTTTTGTGAAAGATATCGCATTGAGAGGAAATACACCACTGTTGCACATCCATAGTCTAATGGAAAATTCAAAGCGGTCAACAAAATTATTAAATCAATTTTAAAGAAGCGATTGGAACGAGCTAAAGGCAAGTGGGTTGACGAGCTCCCTTTAGCCCACTGGGCATATCGGACCACCCATAAGACTGCCACTGACACACTCCCTTCGCCCTGTCTTACGGATCGGAAGCTATTATTCCCATCGAGCTTGAAGTTCCTTCCCATAGAACTACGTACTACGATCCGTTATAAAACAAAGCCCTCCTCTTACAATCATTAGACATGGTTGATGAAAAAAGAGAAGAAGCAAACCTCCATGTCGAGACTCACCAGAGAAGAGTCGCCCGATATTACAACAAGAAAGTATGACATAAGACTTTCAATGTTGGCGATTTGGTTATCAAACGGGTCTTCCTGATTCTCTTACATATGGGCACGAAGTGGGAAGGACCCTACATCATCCAACATAAGCTTGATAATGGAACCTTCAGGCTATCGATTATTGATGGCGAGCCTTTTCAGAGAGCAAGGAATGCGGAGAACTTGCGACTTTATCTTTCAAAGAATTTTTAGTTTCCTTTTATTATTTTATTTGTTTTAGAATTGTAATAAGATGTGACGTATCACCCGCAATAGTTTATGAATAAAAGCTCCTTTCCTGTTCTGACTTATTATTACAATGACCGAATGTTGTGATTCGACCGACATTAGGTCAAATGCTGAAACCCCGACCTACTAACCCATGACATAACGAGTCCACCTCGTTCGGGAGCCGGTAAGGAATATTGAAAGACTAATCCCAAGCTTAGCATTGGCGCTCGAACTTTTGAATCCTACTTTGTTGACTAAAATTGAGGATGACACCGATACGAATAACATGACTGGCTGTTTAAAAACAACTTTGATGCTCTCGACTTGAGAAGGAGTATAAAATTATGAACGAGTGTGAAATGTGCACCCCGACTAAAGACCGCTCGACCTTAAGAACTCTAACCCTTAATGACTAGAGGAAGAGTATAAAAGACTTACATATCCATAACCTTGGTCACTCGACCCATGGACCGGTCGAACCAACCTTGGGGCCGATAGGGAAACTTGACGAATGAACCAATCCCCCACAACACTGGGGGCATGAGGATAAACAAGTGATCTAACAATAAGTTCCACTTAAGCCATCCTCAGAATTTTAGATAGACAGGGGACGTCAACATCATCCCCTTACGACTCTCACAACACTTGGACACATTAATGATACAAGTGTTTGAAAAAAAACAAATATTGTTAAAGCAAACATTGTTAAATGTCATCACAAGTTTTGCTTACAAACTAACATTGTTTATAGGTACATTTAACTTCGTCCATAAAATACAAGACTTGACGAAGGCAAAATTGCGAGGGCTACACTACATCCAAAGGGCCATTGACATACATAACAACTAAAAGGTCCTACATTTGGGGTGGCTTGTCACCACGCTTCTCCATGTCCTCTAACCCTTTCCTCCTGATAAGTGCCAGCATCTCCTTGGTAGACAACCGGGCTTGGGTTTCTTGAACAGGTTGCCAAGAGAGATGGATCGATCAGACGTTGTTGTATCATGCTTCCTCTTACTTGGACTAATGGAATCATAAAAGGGAGACACCTCCACAGATGAAATTAAAGTTGGAGGAATAACAACTACAGGAGGAACCTTCAGAGGCACATCAGGTAGCTCGGCCATGAGGGATGAAACATCCTTCTCGTCTATGGCTTTGATATCAGCAATAGAAGGATGGTCGCCTTTTTGGTCTCTTCCGTGATTGCTACATCATCAGCTCCAGAATGGTCATTGCCATTTCCTGTTTCCTCTGGGACATTAGCTGTCCCTTTACCCTTGTCTCTCCCCAACGCTTCAGTCTTAGCCTCGATAGCCCCTTTTGCTGACGGAGTACATATGATAGGAAGAGTAAAAATTATGGTCAAAAAAGGGGGACATGAAATTGAGAAAAAAGAAATATGTTACCTCCAATAACCGGCTCGGCCGGTTGTTTCTCCCTAGCTCAGATAATTTTGGAGGTAGGATAGATGACGAACCAGCCTTTATATTCACGGAAGGGAACAGGAGGGGTGCTCTCGTACTGCTTGCACTAGCCTCATCTTCGGGGACTGACTTCCCCTTTGCCTTAAGTCGATCGGCATACCTCAACTTGTAACACCCCGTAATTTTAATGTTAATATTCGCAAATTAAAGAATAACTAATCTCAGACGTGAGAATTAAGGGAAACGGGTTTCACCAATGTGTTCGTCTCGGAATTCTGGTTGAGATATAGTTCGAGTTTGCGTGAATTGGACTTCGTATGAAGAAGTTATGGCCATCGGAAGTTTCAGAAAATTCAAAATAGATTTCGAAAATTCAAAATTCAGAGTCAGATGGACTAGGCGGGAAAATTCCCGCCAGGGCCAGGTTGACCACAGGGTCGACCTGGGGGTCTACCTGCCCTAACCAGGTGGACCATAGGGTCGACCTGGGGGTCGACCTGCATCCCCTCCCTGTAACAACCTGTATTTTTGAATAACATATTATAACATAAATGGAGGCAGAATTAAACTGCAAAATCTGAATCAAGGGAAACGGGCTGTGCCATTGCGTTCGTCTCGGAAAAATACGCGAAATAGAGTCCGAGTTTTCGAAAATCGGAGTTCGTATGACCAAGATATGGCCTTGCGAAGTTTCACGGAAAATTCAAATTAAAGTATACTTAATTAAGTGAAATGGGTTGCGTAGAGAAATATATATATATATATATTGATATATATATATATATAATTGAAAATTAAATAAATAAATATGCAAAAATGTTCAAAACAGCGAATTGGGAGAGGGGAATAACCGAACCGACCGATTTTTGAGGTCGACCCAGGCCCGCTGGGTCGACTAGGGGTTAATCCAGGGTGTTTGGCTGTCAACCCGTGGGCCGATTCGCTCAAATACAGATTTTGCATTTGAATGGTTCTCATGGTTCATCTTTAATCTAAAGGCCCTAGATGGTTCCTACACTTGACTTCTTCCCCAATACATGCTTTGATGGCTTGGATTGAATCTAGGGTTAATCCTATGGCTAATATTACCCTAATCTTCTATAAAAAGGACCTAACACCTAGCCTAAATCATCATTATTCAATCCTACAACTAAACTATGTCAAATTTGTTCCTCTCATGGCCTCCACTCTCATGCTAAAATTTCTAAGTTTATTTCTATGAGAGATTTTGAGTGCATACAAGTATTTTCAAGCTTGTATGAGTATTCTTAGTTTGCATTCAAGTCAAGTTGCAACATTTCTATTTCAAAGCAAGGGTTTTTATTGATTTGGCTCAAGGGTTTTCATTTGGAGATTGCATATTTGGGTTTTTGGTGCTTGCATAAGGGCTTCGTCTCAATCTTTATAATAAATATTTATTTGTGTCTTCATAGCATTGTAAGCCCTTTTCTACTTTCTTTCTTTGAACTCTAAAGTTAAATGAATGATGCAAGTTTGGGGTTGATCATTATATGCAAGTTTGGTTGATCATTATGATATGCAAGTTTGGGTTGATCATGTTATCATGTTACGCAAGTTTGGGTTGATCATGTTATCATGTTATGCAAGTTTGGGTTGATCATGTTATCATGTTATGCAAGTTTGGGTTGATCATGTTATCATGTTATGCGAGTTAAACTTGAGTTTATGACCTTAAAGCTTCAAGCTTTATGTTAAAGGTTGCATTTTGGCAACATGAAAGTTATCATATCCCTTATGATAACTTGCATGTGGGGCCAAATGCGAACTTCTAGCAACTTCTACATGTTATTAATCACCATGTATCACTCATATGCTAAGTTTGGTTTTATGCATGCTTTTGAAGCCTAATAATGCAATATGCAAGTATATGAACATATGTACATCTCATATGCCACCATGTTAAACTTATGGCTTCAACACCTTTTTGTCATGATTATGCCAAGTTCCCTATTTTATCCTTTATGCGTTGTTGCGATTATGTAAATGATGGGATTACGTTGGGGTTGGGTAACATAATGACATGAACATGGTTTTTATAACATAACGTGATATGTTAACTTGTAATTATGTTTTGGAAACATAATGGACATGACACTTAGAAAATATGAGTGTGGCCAACTCGAGGTTGGGTTGAGTTTGTAGCGTAAATCTACCCGGACCCGCCCGGCTTAACTAGTGGCTACAAACAATAGGACCCAATATGAGAAGTTGGTCATGTTGTGCACGAACCCGAGGTTAGACCAGGTTGTGGTGTAAAGCTACCCGGACCCGCCCGGCTTAACTAGTAACCACAACAAGGTCTAATGTGAGAGGTTAAAGCACATTAAGTTGATGAATGCCTCCTGATTAGGGTTAAGTCATGGTCCACTTAATACTGAACTAATTTGGGCTTGATGGATTAATCGTGGTTAAGTCAGGAGCCTTGGGTACTCTTAACCAATTTAATCCACGTATGGATCGGGTTAACCACATTTAACCCGTTAAGAAACCCTAGTTGCGTGGTCCTTTTCAGCAGTAACCACCTTGGTAGTATCATAAGACCCTAGGACTAGGCTAGGGCGGGGCACGATTACTGGGCTGATTGTAAGAGACCAAAAGAGATGGCTGAATGATGCCCCGGTTGTTCAGGCGGACCATGGTCGTGCACATTAAGTCCGGAGTTGAACACGGGCACCGGTAGGTTTGGACTGTGCATCATGGTATGGTGTCAGAGGGTTACACCATAGGGCCTGA
The DNA here is from genome assembly GCA_030737875.1 of Allium sativum. Classification (NCBI taxonomy): domain Eukaryota; kingdom Viridiplantae; phylum Streptophyta; class Magnoliopsida; order Asparagales; family Amaryllidaceae; genus Allium; species Allium sativum. The sequence continues at coordinate 10,048,477 of CM060925.1, forward strand.
TACACCCTAGGGTGGACCCTGCACAGTCAACTACATCACATGATTAAGCCGCATGACACCGACACTTGACGAGTTAGGCTTATAGGGAGCCGATCGACTAGACCGAGTAGTTGGACCTTGATTTAGGTCACCTCATGATGTTGGGCCAAGCTTGGGCCAAGGGATCAATTCTTGTTTTAACTTAACATGTTAGAATGCTAGTACACACGTGGTGCAAAACTTAACCTTGATTATGCTATGACACCTTTATCTATCTTGTTAGTTAATCACCATGCCAGTATGTTGTTATCCTTATGTTCATCTCAGCTTCTCATGCCAGTTAACTTTACTAGTTCATAGACAGACAGTAGTAGGGCTTGCCAGTCTTTTTGACTGACCTGTTTTCTTTTGACTCTTTTCTTCCGTTCCCCCCCCCCCCTCAGGTTCTCCGGGTGGGAACATTGGAGCTTAGCTTGGATCTTTACAAGTTGCTTACTGGATTTGCTCATGTACGGTTTTGGACACTAAGCTAGCTATGGTTTATCACTTCATTTTGGGGATAGTACTTTATGTATTTCAGTTTTTCAGTTTATACTTTTATCTAGACTTTGTTGTTGGAAAATAATGACCAAGTACTTTGTTGTAACATGACTATGGTTTTGAAATGCTAAGTTTTATCCGCTGCTTTACTACTCTGTTGTACTTATATGTTCTGTCTTGTGACATCTGCATGCATGTCTACCTTGTTTAACGTCCCTCCAAAGCTAATGTCCTTGCAAGAGTGGCATTGGCGGAGGTGGGGTGTTACATTTGGTATCAGAGCGAGGTTAACAAGATTCGAGCAAAAGGTTTTTAAAACTTACCTTTTGAAAAACTATTTTCAAAACCAATTAAGTATTTTCCAAGAAAAGTCTAGTTATTTTAAAAAAAGGCTATTCCCCAAAAGCCATAGCACTATCCTTCGTTCTGAATCTATCTATCTTTTTCTTCGTTTCAGTATGGCCGATCGCTTTAACATCCCGGAAGACGTACAAATACCCGTCTGGTTCCGGAGATTTATGGAGGCAAGGGCGAATGAAGCCGGCCCCGCAAACAATCCTCCTCCTTCCCCCGTCGCTATCATCTCTCCTCCTCCCGTAGCTGAGGTTCCTCCTCCCCCTCAGCATACACAAGTGAATTTCGCGGAGCTTTGCAAAGACTTTAAGGCGATGGGTTGCAAGAATTTTGACGGAACGGAGACTTCTGTAGAGGCAAGAAACTGGTTAAAGGAAACTGAAGATCTCTTTGATATCTTGGATGTGGAAGATCGTAGGAAAGTTCTGTTGGTGGTATGGCTATTGAAAGGGGAAGCCGCTTATTGGTGGGTAGTCACCACCACTACCAGACCCATTGAGACTTGGGATGACTTTAGGAGAAGGTTTGGACTAAAGTTCCTATCATCGACTGAAGAGAATCTTCAAATGGAGAAGTTCCTATCTCTAAAGCAAGGGGACATGACAGTTAGGGAATACGTGGATATGTTTAATCAACTTGCTCAGTTCGGTCTAGAATTGGTAAACACAGCTCGGAAGAAGGCCCTACACTTTGCTCTAGGATTGAATGAGCCATTGCGCGGTTTGGCCATGTCTCATATACCCCTGGGGGCAACTTTCGAGAGTTTGGTGAATATGGCCCTGCTTCAAGAGGGAGATAAGAGTGGCAAGAAGGAGGTCAAGGCAAATGAGTCTCAAGGCGAGAAGGTAGATTCCGGAAAAGGAGGCAAGAACAACAATAGCAAGAACAACAAGTCAAGAGAAAGGAGGAAGTGCAACTTCTGTGGGATTACTGGGCACATAGCCAAAGACTGTAGGAAGAAGTAGAGGAAGTTGGGCGAATGCTTTCACTGTGGAGAGCCTGGACATCTTAGCAAGGATTGCCCCAAGAAGCAAGGACAAGGGCAAGGGCAAACTCGGCAAGTAAGACCCTCTGGAGGGCAATTGCAGGCTCTCCTCGCTCTTCCATCTTTTGATCGAGGTAGAGTTTTTATAGAAATTCATGTGTACATTTCTGATTTTCCTGTTCGCACCTTATTTGATTCTGGCGCATCGCATAGTTTTATCTCTTCTGGTATTGTTGAAAGTTTGCACCTAAATACTAGCTTAGTTGAGGATCCCGTTTGTGTTTCAAATCCAATTGGGGGTTCCGCCCATCTACCTGTGGTTTGTATGGATTTGAAAATATCTATCTTGAGCATAGAATTCATGTGTAATGTTTAGGTTCTCGGGTTTATGGGATACGGGTTGATTTTGGAGGTGGATTGGTTGTCCAGCTATGGAGCCATCCTTGACTGTGAGCATAGGGTAGTGAGGCTCATGACTCGCCTCGGTAATCCCCTAGAAATTTCTTGTAACCCTAGAGGTCCCGTCATGTTATGTTATCTTGAATCTCTCGACTCGTCCATCGATGATCTGCAATCTGTAAGGGTGGTCCGAGACGATCCCGATGTCTTTGAAGAAGTTAAGGGGTTACCCCCTAAACGAGAGATAGATTTCCGAATTTATCTAGTCGATAATGCCAAGCCAGTATCATTGCCTGTTAGGCACATGGCCCCTCGAGAAAGAAGGGAGCTCGGTAAGCAAATCAAGGAATTGCTTGAGAAGAATTTTATTAGGCGAAGCATTTCTGAATGGGGTGCTCCGGTGGTATTCGCCACTAAGGCGGATGGTTCGCTTCGTCTTTGTGTTGATTATCGAGAGTTGAACAAGCTGACAAAGAAGAATAGGCACCCGTTACCGAGAATTGATGATCTCTTTGACCAGTTGGTAGGTGCTTCTGTTTTCTCTCAGCTCGATCTAGCCACTGGATTCCATCAGCTTAGAGTGGCTGAGGATAGTATTGATAAGACTGCGTTTAGGACTCCAGATGGATTCTTTGAATGGCTTGTCATGCCATTAGGTTTGACTAATGCACCCGCCTACTTCGTAGATTTGATGAGTAGGGTGTTCAGAGAGTTCCTTAACAAGTTCGTGGTTGTCTTCGTGGATGATATTCTGATCTTCTCAAAGGATGAGGAAGAGCATGCTAGGCATCTCAAGGAAGTGATGGATACGCTTAGAGCGCATCAGTTGAAAGCCAAGTTCTCCAAATGTCATTTTTGGAGAAGGGAAGTTCGGTTTCTTGGACATATAGTTTCTAAGCAAGGCATAGCGGTGGATCCCGCGAAAGTGGTTGTGGTTCAAGACTGGAAGACTCCGAGGAATGCAACCGAAGTAAGGAGCTTTCTTAGTTTGGCGGGCTACTATAGGAAGTTCATCAGGGACTTTGCTAAGATTTCGGCCCCTCTTACTAAGTTGACGAAGAAGAACTTAGTCTTTGCATGGGACTTGGAGTGTGAGCTTGCTTTTCAAAGGCTCAAGAGAGCCCTTACCTCAGCTCTAGTTTGGCAACGTGGATTGGCACTGTTTTCAAGAGATAGTTTTCTGCGTGGGATACCGTATAATATTTAAATGAGATCCAAGATTCACTAACGAATCTTGGAAAGCTTGCACGAAACCATGAGCACGCAGTTATGTTTAAGCCAAGTATTTTAGGCAAAGAATAAGTGGAAGCGGAACGAGAGGCAACGGTGAAATGAGTTCTAACTCATATTTTGGGAACAAGAATTAAGAAATACGGAATTGCGAAGTTAAAAGACGGTCAGGGCACGATGGGATTAAGCACAAGAAAATGCGGCTTTGAAGATCGAAGACTAGATACGCACATTTAATCTCTTTCTAAGAGTATATCCTTGATCCCTATTGTTCCGTAGAGCTTACTCGCATGCTATCTTTTAAGTATATCCTCTCGGTCCTATCCTCAATCTTAGATCTGTTGCAAACCCCCTAAGGAGTATGACTAGCCTATTTGTGATATATGGTTGGGATGAAGAAGTTCGTCACCAAACTATTTGGGCTTTATGGGATATGGGTAATAATTGATAGACTTACAAAGAAAGCCCATTTTATTCCGCTGAAAAGCAAGAGGACCGTATCATGGCTAGCATCTGTTTACCTTCGAAAGATAGTGCGGTTGCATGGAGTTTCTTCTAGCATAGTTAGCGATCGTGACCCAATTTTCACTAGCCAGTTCTGGAATAGTTTGCAAGAAGCGATGGGTACGCGATTGAATTTGAGTACAGCCTATCACCCTCAGACGGATGGCCAAACCGAAAGGGTGAATAGAGTGCTAGAAGATCTTTTGAGGCTTTGTGTTCTCGACTTTGGTGGTACTTGGGAAGACCACCTTCCCCTTGTAGAGTTCGCCTATAATAATAGCTATCAAGCCAGCATAGGGATGGCACCATTTGAAGCTTTGTATGGGAGGCCGTGTAGGTCACCAACTTGTGGGTGGGAGACAACAGATAGACTTATACTTGGGCCCGATATGATACGGGACACATCCGAGAAAGTTGAATTAGTGAGAAGAAAGATGAAAGCGGCCCAAGATAGACAGAAATCCTATGCTGACAAGCGAAGGGCAGATTTAGAATTCGAAGTGGGAGACATGGTTTTCGTGAAGGTTTCTCCTTTGCGTAATGTGGTACGTTTTGGAGCAGTTGGGAAGCTAGCACCAAGGTTCGTAGGACCCTTCCCTATCATAGAAAGAATTGGAAAGATGGCCTATAAGGTGGAATTGGCCGAGAAGCTAGCCGGAGTGCATAATGTCTTTCATGTCTCGCATCTCCGAAAGTGCCTACATGAATCCGCTAAGGTGGCTGAACCAAGCATTCTTGAGGACATTGAGGTAGAGAAAGAAGCAACCTTGAGAAAGGCTCTGATTCGTATCTTGGGAAAAGAGATCAAGAAGTTAAGGAATCGAGAAGTCAAATTGGTGAAAGTTCAGTGGGGTGAAGCCGACGAAGATGCAACTTGGGAAACCGAGGAGAAGATGCGTGGGCTTTATCCATTTCTTTTTGAGGGTACACTCTCGATCTCTTTTCCTAATTAGCATATCTTTCTTTTTATCCATGTTTATCTTGTTTATCTTGTTATCTCGTTAAACTTGTCATGAGGACCTTAGGTAGAAACCCTTTGGATGAAACATGTATTTGAAACATGTTATGCTTGATGGTTGCAAGTGGTTGCAAGTGTTTGCACGTGGATACTCGTGGATGCATGATACACATTAGGCACTAAGATCGGCTCACACACTTTCATGTTGCATATGCATGAGTGTTTATGCTTATTCATAGATGAAATTTGTTATGCTATCACGTGGATGTTGCATATGGATGAATGATATGTGCACTCATGTAGAGATTATAAATTATGTTAGGAATTTGCATACATATGGACTCATTTCACTAACATGCTTTGCATTAAGGAGGTTTACTGTATCAGTAACCGCCTGATTTTCGCATTAGATAAGTACATATACACACACCTTTGCATATGACCATACAGCATTTAGAATCCTTTAAGGACAATGACTGCACGAGGATGATGTTTTGAGTAGATGGATGATGGATGGTAGGATACGTTCTTCCTAACTTGGAGATTTCGGGGACGAAATCCTTTAAGGAGGGGAGAATGTAACAACCCGTATTTTTGAATAACATATTATAACATAAATGGAGGCAGAATTAAACTGTAAAATCTGAATCAAGGGAAACGGGCTGTGCCATTGCGTTCGTCTCGGAAAAATACGCGAAATAGAGTCAGAGTTTTCGAAAATCGGAGTCCGTATGACCAAGATATGGCCTCGTGAAGTTTCACGGAAAATTCAAATTAAAGTATACTTAATTAAGTGAAATGGGTTGCGCAGAGAAATATATATATATATTGATATATATATATATATATAATTGAAAATTAAATAAATAAATATGCAAAAATGTTCAAAACAGCGAATTGGGAGAGGAACATAACCGAACCGGCCGATTTTTGAGGTCGACCCAGGCCCGCTGGGTCGACTAAGGGTTAATCCAGGGTGTTTGGCTGTCAACCCGTGGGCCGATTCGCTCAAATGCAGATTTTGCATTTGAATGGTTCTCATGGTCCAGCTTTAATCTAAAGGCCCAAGATGGTTCCTACACTTGACTTCTTCCCCAATACATGCTTCGATGGCTTGGATTGAATCTAGGGTTAATCCTATGGCTAATATTACCCTAATCTTCTATAAAAAGGACCTAACACCTAGCCTAAATCATCATTATTCAATCCTACAACTAAACTATGTCAAATTTGTTCCTCTCATGGCCTCCACTCTCATGCTAAAATTCCTAAGTTTATTTCTATGAGAGATTTTGAGTGCATACAAGTATTTTCAAGCTTGTATGAGTATTCTTAGTTTGCATTCAAGTCAAGTTGCAACATTTCTATTTCAAAGCAAGGGTTTTTATTGATTTGGCTCAAGGGTTTTCATTTGGAGATTGCATATTTGGGTTTTTGGTGCTTGCATAAGGGCTTCGTCTCAATCTTTATAATAAATATTTATTTGTGTCTTCATAGCATTGTAAGCCCTTTTCTACTTTCTTTCTTTGAACTCTAAAGTTAAATGAATGATGCAAGTTTGGGGTTGATCATTATATGCAAGTTTGGTTGATCATTATGATATGCAAGTTTGGGTTGATCATGTTATCATGTTATGCAAGTTTATCATGTTATGCAAGTTTGGGTTGATCATGTTATCATGTTATGCAAGTTTGGGTTGATCATGTTATCATGTTATGCGAGTTAAACTTGAGTTTATGACCTTAAAGTTTCAAGCTTTATGTTAAAGGTTGCATTTTGGCAACATGAAAGTTATCATATCCCTTATGATAACTTGCATGTGAGGCCAAATGCGAACTTCTAGCAACTTCTACATGTTATTTATCACCATGTATCACTCATATGCTAAGTTTGGTTTTATGCATGCTTTTGAAGCCTAATAATGCAATATGCAAGTATATGAACATATGTACATCTCATATGCCACCATGTTAAACTTGTGGCTTCAACACCTTTTTGTCATGATTATGCCAAGTTCCCTATTTTATCCTTTATGCGTTGTTGCGATTATGTAAACGATGGGATTACGTTGGGGTTAGGTAACATAATGACATGAACATGGTTTTTATAACATAACGTGATATGTTAACTTGTAATTATGTTTTGGAAACATAATGGACATGACACTTAGAAAATATGAGTGTGGCCAACTCGAGGTTGGGTTGAGTTTGTAGCGTAAATCTACCCGGACCCGCCCGGCTTAACTAGTGGCTACAAACAATAGGACCCAATATGAGAAGTTGGTCTTGTTGTGCACGAACCCGAGGTTAGACCAGGTTGTGGTGTAAAGCTACCCGGACCCGCCCGGCTTAACTAGTAACCACAACAAGGTCTAATGTGAGAGGTTAAAGCACATTAAGTTGATGAATGCCTCCTGATTAGGGTTAAGTCATGGTCCACTTAATACTGAACTAATTTGGGCTTGATGGATTAATCGTGGTTAAGTCAGGAGCCTTGGGTACTCTTAACCAATTTAATCCACGTATGGATCGGGTTAACCACATTTAACCCGTTAAGAAACCCTAGTTGCGTGGTCCTTTTCAGCAGTAACCACCTTGGTAGTATCATAAGACCCTAGGACTAGGCTAGGGCGGGGCACGATTACTGGGCTGATTGTAAGAGACCAAAAGAGACGGCTGAATGATGCCCCGGTTGTTCAGGCGGACCATGGTCGTGCACATTAAGTCCGGAGTTGAACACGGGCACCGGTAGGTTTGGACTGTGCATCATGGTATGGTGTTAGAGGGTTACACCATAGGGCCTGATACACCCTAGGGTGGACCCTGCACAATCAACTACATTACATGATTAAGCCGCATGACACCGACACTTGACGAGTTAGGCTTATAGGGAGCCGATCGACTAGACCGAGTAGTTGGACCTTGATTTAGGTCACCTCATGATGTTGGGCCAAGCTTGGGCCAAGGGATCAATTCTTGTTTTAACTTGACATGTTAGAATGCTAGTACACCCGTGGTGCAAAACTTAACCTTGATTATGCAATGACACCTTTATCTATCTTGTTAGTTAATCACCATGCCAGTATGTTGTTATCCTTATGTTCATCTCAGCTTCTCATGCCAGTTAACTTTACTAGTTCATAGACAGACAGTAGTAGGGCTTGCCAGTCTTTTTGACTGACCTGTTTTCTTTCGCCTCTTTTCTTCCGTTCCCCCCCCCCCTCAGGTTCTCAGGGTGGGAACATTGGAGCTTAGCTTGGATCTTTACAGCTTGCTTACTGGATTTGCTCATGTACGGTTTTGGACACTGAGCTAGCTATGGTTTATCACTTCATTTTGGGGATAGTACTTTATGTATTTCAGTTTTTCAGTTTATACTTTTATCTAGACTTTGTTGTTGGAAAATAATGACCAAGTACTTTGTTGTAACATGACTATGGTTTTGAAATGCTAAGTTTTATCCGCTGCTTTACTACTCTGTTTTACTTATATGTTCTGTCTTGTGACATCTGCATGCATGTCTACCTTGTTTAACGTCCCTCCAAAGCTAATGTCCTTGCAAGAGTGGCATTGGCGGAGGTGGGGTGTTACACTCCCCCTCCCCCGGGCAGATTTGTTTAATGACCTGTTAGTGACTAAATGCTGACTCATTAGGGTTTCTGATCTGCTCTGATTGGCTAGGATTAATTCTGGGTTGATTGGACGACCTAAACTAATCCTAAACTCTATAAAAAGACATGTAGACTCAAACCCTTAAATCAAATTAAATTAGATCAATGGCCGTCATCTTGTCACTCGAAACCCTAGAGTAGCCGCCACCAATTAGAAGCAAAGTAAAGCAACTCAATTCAAATCAAATAAAGCCTAAAACTATAACAACGATTGCCTACATCAAGGGAACGCTAATCAATTACAGAATTCAGATACCAGAACTCAAGACCCTCTTTTTCTGTGAGTTCTAGTCACTTTTAGGTTTAAATAAATAAAAGTGAATCGTGGTAGACTATGATTTGGGTATATGTTGTTCGTAGTTATGCAAGTTTATTGTTATTGTTGATCATGAAATTATGTAAGTTATTGTGTGATGAATTCATGAATCTATGCAAGTCGTCATCATGGATCTATGCAAGTTGTTACTATGAACCTAGGCAAGTTGTTATCATGAATCTATGTAAATTGTTATGAGATCATGCAAGTCACCTATACAAGTTATTATTCATGAACTTATGCAAGTTATTATTCATGAAACTATGCAAGTTCTTATGTTATGAAAGTTGTTAAACATGTTGTAAATCATGAATCTATGTGAGTTGTTAATTATGTTGTTAATTCATGAACCCATGAAAGTTACCTATGCAAGTTGTTATGTTATGAATCATGAACCTATGTTAGTTGTTAATTATATTGTTAATTCATGAACCTATGCAAATTGTTATGTCGCAAAATCATGAATCGATACAAGTTGTTAATTATGTGGTGAATCATAATTATATGTGAAGTTATCATGTCATTTTCCCTAGTTGTCATGCTTATGCCAAAATTGTACTGAAAACTATAACCTTGTCATTCCCTTTATTTTATTGTTATGGCGAGACTACTTTGTAGCCTCGATGATGCCGAAAACGCAAATGGTTACGCTAGTTAAGAAACGGGGAAAAAAGGGGAATTTGTAATAGGCATAATTTACATAGTGTTTATGTAAATTGGGCACATGATTTTAGTAGGGAAACATATAAATAATTACCTATTATGACATGGGTAAAATTGGGTAAAAATGGTATAATTTGAATATGACCATTTATGGATAGGAAATTCAAATTGTTAATAAAATAGGTAATGATGCCTATAAAAAAAAGGATTAATTAATTAACTTAATTAATCAAAAGTGGAATGTTTAAGCAAATAAAGTCCGAAGATTTAATATTGAGAATTTGCATAAATGCCTTAAATGGCATAAAATAAATTTGTGATGAAATTGGTATAATTTTACATACCATAAATAGATGGACATAATTGAGTCAATTATGACCACGGTTAAATTTGGAATTGATTGATAATTTGAATAGGGAAATTAATTCGAATTGGGGAATGATTAATTAGGAGTAATTAATCGTCTAAGACACGAGGTTAGGCTCTTTTGTGGTGTAAGACTGGCCGGACCCACCCGGCAAATCCAGCTGCCATAAATGCCAGTCTAATGTGGGAGGTCTTAGGCATAAATTAAATGCGTAACAGTTGTAAAGACACGAGGTTAGACTCGTTTGTGGTGTAAGACTGCCCGGACCCGCCCGGCAAATCCAGTTGCCACAAATGCCAGTCTAATGTGAGAGGTCTTTATAAGGTTACGGTCTTAATGAATTAAGAAATACTTAACCAGATAAATATGTAGTGGGACATGAGGGGTTATGTGGGTGCCTTGGGTGGCATGTGGAATTAAGTGGGTGCCTTAGGTGGCATGTGAAATAAGATTAGGTGTCTCAATAATTAATTAATGCTGATTAAAGACTACTTAACCTAACTTAATACATATGGACTGCATGATGATAGACATAAGTTAGGGTTAAGTAAAACGAGTTGGATTGTGGGTGGGTTAAGTACAACTGATGGGTAGGTGAGTAATATTAATATATATAGGCCCACCAACTTAACCATTAAATAAATAGGATTAAATCAATGGGAGGGTTAAGTATAACTTAAGGGAAGGTGGGTAATATTAATACATATAGGCCCACAAACATAACCGGATAAAAAGGGGTTATGTAATTAAAGACACCTAATGGTATACATAACCGAGGCAAAAGAGTAAAGTTATGTATTAAAGACACCCATAGGGGTACGCATAACTAACGGGAATAGATAGAGTTATGTATTGAAGACACCTATAGGTACGCATAACCGATAGGTAGAATAGGGGTTATGTATTAAAAACACCTATAGGTACGCATAACTGATTGTGGGCTATGTAATTAAAGACACCTTAGGGTATACATAGTCAGTAGAAAACCTAGTGGGGATACAAGGCATAGGGGAGAACTTGTATCATGTTGTGTGGGACCCATTTCAGTCAGTAGCCCAGAGGGGTATCAAAGTAAAGATCTCCGTACTAAGCGGGGAAGGGGCACACTTACTGATTGATTGTAAGAGATCCAAAACGAGACAGATAGCGTAGGCGGCGCAAACCGACTGGGGACATGTGCGTGCATGGGCTGGGCAGAGGGGGACAAGATGACCGTGACACCAATACGTAAAACTGTGCACACCTTGGGTTGCCACTTTAGGGAAGTGATACCCCCTAGTTGTGGGACCAGCACAGGGTATCTACAGAGTAGGGAGCCGATCGATTAGGATAGTGGTTAGGGTATAACCAGACGTATGCCCTAAGTCTACCTATTTATAGTAGGAGGGTAGTGGGTACGACTAGTGAGATAGGAGCAGGCGGCACCTATGACAGCGGCTAGGAGTACACGAAACTACCACCATCATTATCGTTATTATGGTTAGCGGAAGGGATCATCCTATCATGATTTTACTAGTAATAGTGCAGAGTAGTTTGTAGTGAAGCATACATCTTACCTTATTTGTCCTGTCATACCTGTCATCTGTACCGTGAATCCCCTTATCCACTTTGTATGCCTGTCATGTTTACCTTTATTTATTTACTAGCTAAAAGTTACTGGACTCACCAGACATATGTCTAACCTAATTTGTTTCACCTCTTTTCTTCCGTTTCCCCCCTCTAGGTTCTCAGGGAGGAAACACCCAGGTTTAGTCAGGATTTGGATATCATCTTCTTGGAGCTACTTCTGAAGTATGGCTCGAGAATCTGTCTCTCATATGGCTTGCTCTTTAAAATGGGGAATGATGTTTTTCTTTTAAATACCTATGTACTCTGATGATGTAAGACAGAAGTGTTTTAATGGTTTTATGACTCATGGTATTATGTAACAGAGTATTTTGGTGATTTAATAAAGTTGTTTATTTTCCGTTGTAAAATTTTTATATCTGTTTTGTGATATTCTGTGTCTGTTTGCCAAAAATGCTCCACTGAAGTTAAGGCATTCCCTTTGTGACTGACCTTAATGGAGGTGGGGTGTTACACTTGGTATCAGAGCTGAAGGTTAGCAGATTTGACAAAAAGTTTTTGAATACTATTTTCAAAAAAGGGTTTTAAATGAAAGAATTATCAAAAAGGAAAGCCTATTTTGAAAAACATTCCCCGAAAAGCCATATATAGTATCTTTCGGTCCTTTTTCTAAAATCTCTCCCTTTTTCTTCTTAGCATGTCTGAGAATCTTAACCTTCCATCGGGTGTACCGATACCTGGATGGTTTAGGAGGTATTTGGAAGCTAGGGCCACCGCCGCAGGTCCAGCAAATGTCCCCCCCCCCCAACTGCACCCATTCCTCCCCCTCCTCGTGTTGATACTTTTGCAAATATATGTAAGGACTTTCGGGCAATGGGCGGGAAACCTTTTCACGGGTCGGAGACGTTTGTTGAAGCTCGAAATTGGCTAAAGGAGGTGGAAGAATTGTTTGGAATATTTGAGGTAGAAGATAGAAGAAAGGTCCAGTTAGCTGCCTGGTTAATGAAGGATGAGGCCTCGTTTTGATGGGAGGTCACTAATGTGGAGCGTCCAGTTGATACATGGCCGGATTTCAGGCGTAGGTTTGAGGCGAAATTTCTCTCATGAGTAGAAGAAAATCTATACATGGAAAGGTTTTTGGCATTGAAGCAGGGAGATTTGTCAATGAAAGAGTACGTCAACAAGTTCAATCAGTTGGCGAGGTTTGGCTTAGACTTGGTGAACACACCTGAGAAGAAGGCTTTGAGATTTGTTAAAGGCTTGAATGAGCCGCTACACGGATTGGCTATGACCCACATTCCCATGGGGGCCACTTTTGAAAAGCTGGTGGATATGGCCCTAATGCATGAAGAGGAGAAAGGAGCAAAGAAAGAGGAAAAGTTGAAGGGACATTGAAAATTGAGAAGGCGGGACCCAAGAAAGAACAGCAACAGCAACAGTAGAAGAAAGGCAAGAAGGATGACAAGGGAAAGGATAAGAGGAAATGCCACTATTGTAGGAAAGAGGGTCACCTAGTCAAAGAATGTAAAAGGAGGAAGTCCAATTGCTTTTAGTGTGGAGAGGTCAGACACTTTTCCAAGGAATGCCCGAAGGCACAGGGATCGCAAGGGACTTCTGGAGGGTAAGCGAATGCTCTCGTGGCAGATGGATAGGATAGAGATAGGAAAAATTTATGTAGAAGGTTTAATTTTCTTATCTGGTTACGAAGTTAAAACTCTTTTTAATTTTGTAATTGAGACTCTGCACTTTAATACTAGTCTTGTTTCTGATCCCATAGTTGTTTTAAACCCCTTTGGTGGTTCGGCTCATTTATTGGTGATTTGTAAGGGGTTGAAATTATCTGTGTTAGGCATCAAAAATTTGAATGTGACATTTGGGTGCTCAAGTTTATGGGCTATTGGTTGGTTCTAAATGGACCAGCTTTCTATGTAGAGGGTCGTTCTAGATTTTGAGAGGAGGGGCGTTTAGTTTCTAACTTGTCATGGGAAGACCCCCAAAGTTTCTTGTGACTCGCAAGAGTCTGTTATGCTTAGCTTTCGGAGAATCATTCTGTAATCTGATCTGTACCAGTAGTCTATAAATATCTGGATATTTCTGAAGGATAGGGGTTTCTACTCGAAGCATGAAGTAGATCTCCAGTTTTGACATTGTTTAATGGGGGGAATTATTTGGGTGTCAGTCTGATGTTGATTTCGGTATTCGGGGCATAGATTTAGGGAATTATTCTCTTAACCGATGTCAAAATGGGAACAGATCTTTTGTTTTAGTTATATCATTTGTTTATATCCCATCAACCGAATCATCGACCTTTAAATAGGAAATCCATGGATGTAAACATGTGTTTGAGACATGTTATGTTTGATGGATGCAAGTGGATGAAAGTGTTTGCTAGTGGTTGCCTGTGGACGCATATACACACATTAGGCACTAGATCGGCTCAAATCATCATATTGCATATAAATGTGTGTGCACATTTAGGTTAATGAATGAACAATGGTTGTGTTATCATATGGATGTTGCATTTTGATGAATGGTTGAACACACATGTAGAAATAATATGTATCGATAGGATTCTTTCGCATACATAATGGATGCACGACACTATCATGGTTTGCATTAAGGAGGTCAACTGAATCAGCAGACCACCTGATTTTGCATTAGATAAGGAACATATACACACACTTTTTTTTGCATATGTTCATACGGCATTAGAAATCTTTTAAGGACAATGGATGCCTGTTTTTGATGGTTGAGTAGATGGATGATTGTATGGTAGGATACACATTCTTCTTGGCTTGAAGATTTCGGGGACGAAATCCTTTAAGGAGGGGAGAAGGTAACACCCCATAATTTTAATGTTAATATTCCCAAATTAGAGAATAACTAATCTTAGACGTGAGAATTAAGGGAAACGGGTTGCTCCATTGTATTCGTCTCGGAATTTTGGTTGAGATAGAGTTCAAGTTTGCGTAAATCGGACTTCGTATGAAGAAGTTATGGCCATCGGAAGTTTCAGAAAATTCAAAACAGATTTCGAAAATTCAAAATTCAGAGTCAGATAGGCAAGGCGGGAAAATTCCCGCCAGGGCCAGGTCGACCACAGGGTCGACCTGGGGGTCTACCTGCCCTAACCAGGTCGACTATAGGGTCGACCTGGGGGTCGACCTGCCCCCCCTCCCCCGGGCGGATTTTTTTTAATGACCTATTAGTGACTAGATGCTGACTCATTAGGGTTTCTGATCTGCTCTGATTGGCTGTGATTAATTTTGGGTTGATCGGACGACCTAAACTAATCCTAAACTCTATAAAAAGACATGTAGACTCAAACCCTAAAATCAAATCAAAATTAGATCAATGGCCGTCATGTTGTCACTCGAAACCCTAGAGTAGCCGCCACCAATTAGAAGCAAAGTAAAGCAACTCAATTCAAATCAAATCAAGCCTTAAACTATAACAACGATTTCCTACATCAAGGGAATGCTAATCAATTACAGAATTCAGATACCAGAACTCAAGACCCTCTTTTTCTGTGAGTTCTAGTCACTTTTAGGTTTAAATAAATAAAAGTGAATCGTGGTAGACTATGATTTGGGTATATGTTGTTTGTAGTTATGCAAGTTTATTGTTATTGTTGATCATGAAATTATGTAAGTTATTGTGTGATGAATTTATGAATCTATGCAAGTCGTTATCATGGATCTATGCAAGTTGTTACTATGAACATATGCAAGTTGTTATCATGAATCTATGTAAATTGTTATGAGATCATGCAAGTCACCTATACAAGTTATTATTCATGAACCAATGCAAATTATTATTCATGAAACTATGCAAGTTCTTATGTTATGCAAGTTGTTAAACATGTTGTAAATCATGAATCTATGTGAGTTGTTAATTATGTTGTTAATAGATGAACCCATGCAAGTTACCTATGCAAGTTGTTATGTTATGAATCATGAACCTATGTTAGTTGTTAATTATATTGTTAATTCATGAACCTATGCAAGTTGTTATGTTGCAAAATCATGAATCGATACAAGTAGTTAATTATGTGGTGAATCATAATTATATGCGAAGTTATCATGTCATTTTCTGTAGTTGTCATGCTTATGCCAAAATTGTACTGAAAACTTTAACCTTGTCATTCCCTTTATTTTATTGTTATGGCGAGACTACTTTGTAGCCTCGATGACGCCAAAAAGGCAAACGGTTACGCTAGTTAAGAAACGGGGAAAAAGGGGAATTTGTAATAGGCATAATTTACATAGTGTTTATGTAAATTGGGTACATGATTTTTGTAGGGAAACATACAAATAATTACCTATTATGACATGGGTAAAATTGGGTAAAATTGGTATAATTTGAATATGACCATTTATGGATAGGAAATTCAAATTGTTAATAAATTAGGTAATGACACCTATAAAAAAAAAGGATTAATTAATTAACTTAATTAATCAAAAGAGGAATGTTTAAGCAAATAAAGTCTGAAGATTTAATATTAAGAATTTGCATAAATGCCTTAAATGGCATAAAATAAATTTGTGATGAAATTGGTATAATTTTACATACCATAAATAGATGGACATAATTGAGTCAATTATGGCCACGGTTAAATTTGGAATTGATTGATAATTTGAATAGGGAAATTAATTCAAATTAGGGAATGATTAATTAGGAGTAATTAATAGTCTAAGACACGAGGTTAGGCGCTTTTATGGTGTAAGACTGCCCGGACCCGCCCGGCAAATCCAGCTGCCACAAATGCCAGTCTAATGTGGGAGGTCTTAAGCATAAATTAAATGCGTAACAGTTGTAAAGACACGATGTTAGACTCGTTTGTGGTGTAAGACTGCCCAGACCCGCCCAGCAAATCCAACTGCCACAAATGCCAGTCTAATGTGAGAGGTCTTTATAAGGTTACGGTCTTAATGAATTAAGAAACACTTAACCAGATAAACATGTAGTGGGACATGAGGGGTTAAGTGGGTGCCTTGGGTGGCATGTGGAATTAAGTGGGTGCCTTGAGTGGCATGTGAAATACGATTAGGTGTCTCAATAATTAATTAATGCTGATTAAAGACTACTTAACCTAACTTAATACATATGGACTGTATGATGATAGACGTAAGTTAGGGTTAAGTAAAACGAGTTTGATTGTGGGTGGGTTAAGTACAACTGATGGGTAGGTGGGTAATATTAATATATATAGGCCCACCAACTTAACCATTAAATAAATAGGATTAAATCAGTGGGAGGGTTAAGTACAACTGAAGGGAAGGTGGGTAATATTAATACATATAGGCCCACAAACTTAACCGGATAAAAAGGGGTTATGTAATTAAAGACACCTAATGGTATACATAACCGGGGCAAAATAGTAAAGTTATGTATTAAAGACACACTTAGGGGTATGCATAACTAATGGAAATAGATAGAGTTATGTATTAAAGACACCTATAGGTACGCATAACCGATAGGTAGAATAGGGGTTATGTATTAAAGACACCTATAGGTACGCATAACTGATTGAGGGCTATGTAATTAAAGACACCTTAGGGTATACATAGTCAGTAGAAAACCTAGTCGGGATACAAGGCATAGGGAAGAACTTGTATCATGTTCTGTGGGACCCATTTCAGTCAGTAACCCGGAGGGGTATCAAAGTAAAGATCTTCGTATTAGGCGGGGAAGGGGCACACTTACTGATAGATTGTAAGTGGTCCAAAACTAGACGGATGGTGTGGGCGGCGCAAACCGACTGGGGACATGTGCGTGCATGGTCCGGGCAGAGAGGGGCAAGACGACCGTGACACCAGTAGGTATAACTGTGCACACCTTCGGTTGCCACTTTAGGGAAGTGATACCCCCTAGTTGTGGGACCAGCACAGGGTATCTACAGAGTAGGGTGCCGATCGATTAGGGTAGTGGTTAGGGTATACCCGGACGTATGCCCTAAGTCTACCAATGTATAGTAGGAGGGTAGTGGGTACGACTAGTGAGATAGGAGTAGGCGACACCTATGACAGCGGCTAGGAGTACACGAAACTACCAACATCATTATCGTTATTATGGTTAGTGGAAAAGATCATCCTATCATGATTTTACTAGTAATAGTGCAAAGTAGTTTGTAGTGAAGCATACATCTTACCTTATTTGTCCTGTCATCTGTACCATGAATCCTCTTATCCACTTTGTATGCCTGTCATGTTTACCTTTATTTATTTACTGGGTAAAAGTTACTTGACTCACCAGACGTATGTCTGACCTAGTTTGTTTCGCCTCTTTTCTTCCGTTTCCCCCTCCAGGTTCTCAAGGAGGAAACACCCAGGTTTAGTCCGGATTTGGATATCATCTTCTTGGAGCTACTTCTGAAGTATGGCTCGAGTCTCTATCTCTTATATGGCTTGCTCTTTAAAATGGGGAATGATGTTTTTCTTTTAAATACCTATGTACTCTGATGATGTAAGACAGAAGTGTTTTAATGGTTTTATGACTCATGGTATTATGTAACAAAGTATTTTGGTGATTTAATAAAGTTGTTTATTTTCCGCTGCAAAATTTTTATATCTGTCTTGTGATATTCTGTGTCTGTTTACCAAAAACGCTCCATTGTAGTTAAGGCATTCCCTTTTGTGATTGACCTTAATGGAGGTGGGGTGTTACACTACTCCTACAACTTTCTCTTCCCTTCGACCAATGTCTATCGCTCCTCGTCATGCGTGTACCGCGTGATCAAAGCCTCTTCATCAACTGGCTATCCCCAAGCCACCTTGATCTCTTCCTCCATCAGCACTCCCCATGCGTCAGTCAAAACCTTCTGGTAATCTCTCATCCACGACAGATTCCTATGTCGAAGGACGCTGGTGAAAGACCACAAGAGATTAGCACCAAACCTTTTGCTCGTCTATTTCATCTCAGCTGCATGCCTCACCTCAATCGATTGGAATTCAATACGGTGTTTGTTAGTGGCATCAGCAAGGGCAGTAGCATTGGTATTAGCAGACTCAAGTATGGCAATGCCATTTTCCTTAGCTTGCTTCGTACTCAACTCAGACAATTCAAGACGGGCTCTGAGATCCTGCATCTCCTGGTCCCACTGGATTTTCTCTTTTTTCAAAGCTTCATTCACTACGCCATAGATGGCCTATGCCAACCCCAGAGAAATGACAAAGTAGGTGCCAAATAGTGTTGCTGCAGGCAAAAAATGATCTGTGGCAACACTTTTTTAGGGTTGCCTCTTGCCGCGTTGCCTTAGAGTCAAAGGCAACACATTTTCGATCCTAAGGCAACATCAGCACAGGTGTTGCCGCATGTACTAAATTTACAAAAATGTGGGACCCACTATAATCTGTAACCCATGTTTACGGAATCGCCACCAAAATCTGTAGCCTGGGTTCACGGAATCCAGTTGTGGGGCCCGCTTGCATAAATCTATGGCAACAATTTTACCACCCAATGCCAATACTATATCATAGCTATGGCAACATTTAACATCACATACTGCAACATTATATCATATATATGGCAACATTACATAACATAACATCAAACTGGAATTAACAAAAAACTTTTTATTTCAAATTAACAAGCGAACACAAGTAGTACTTAGTCAACTACAAAAATAACAAAACATAGCCACTAAATTCAATTTTACAAACATTTCAAAAACAAATACAGCAAGTTCATACTTACATAAAACTAAAACAGTTTCATAATATAGCGCAAGCCTTCAATGCGTTCAATGCCTCTACTGCATCGTGTACCTCTACTGCCTTCATTAACAAGTTCTTGAAAATCCTCATCACTGCCTCCTTCACCTGCATACATCA
This sequence comes from Allium sativum, assembly GCA_030737875.1. Classification (NCBI taxonomy): domain Eukaryota; kingdom Viridiplantae; phylum Streptophyta; class Magnoliopsida; order Asparagales; family Amaryllidaceae; genus Allium; species Allium sativum. The sequence goes on from CM060925.1 coordinate 10,067,840, forward strand.
GTTGCATTCAGCACAAAATAAGATGTATGCATGCCTCAATTGCATTTCAGCACAAACTATGGTCATAGTATAACTGAGTTTCTTTTCAGCACAAACTGAGTTTCATAACTGAATTCCATTTGCATCAGTATAACATAGTATACTGATCCAAACAATGTGTATAAAAGTGTACTGATCTAAACAATGTGTGAGCTACATAACTGATCTAAACCATGTGTATACAGTTGTATACTGATCTAAACATAACCGAGTTTCATTTGCATTTGCGTTTCATTTACATAACTGAGTTACATAACAGAGGCACAATGTGGATACAAGTGTACTGATCTAAACATAACTGATCTAAACAATGTGTATACATGTGTATACTGATCTAAATAACGTGTATACAAGTGTATATTGATCTGCAACGTGGCAAAAATTATCACTAATCTACAATGTGACAAAACTTATTATACTTGAAAAACTGCCCATGCATGCTATTTCATGTTACTTCACTACTCTACATTGCCATAACAACACATAAAAGAACTCCAAACATGATCCAAGACATAGCTAAAGCTTTTGCAAAGAATTTTTCTCATATCTCGTGTTTTCCACATTCAATGCGCATTAGGGCCAACTCTTCCTTCAAATCTGCCACAAATTCATCGGCTTTTGCCCTCTTTTGCTTTTGCTTCAGCAGCTTTTCTTCAATTGTCTTCTTTTCCATGAGCAATTGCAATATAGTCTTTTCTTTTTCCATCAATTTAGCACTAGTATCATCCAATTCAGAATTGTTATTGATTTCATACACTTCGTCATGCCACATAAAATACCCGCAATCGCCAATCTACACATACATTAAATTCTCGAGTAAAACACCAATGAAAGATATGATAATCGACATGGAGCAACCAAAAAAAACCTAATTTATACTTACCGGCCACATGGAGCAACCAAAAAACTTCTTCCCCGCATTCGACCCCACCTTCACAGTCCTCATCTTCGCTGGGATATTGTGGTGGCAATTCTTTCTCCCAGCCGCTGTTGACGAATTTGAAGTAGAAATTGATGTCCGCATCAGGCAATATTCAGTGATGTCCATAGTCCGAGACGTAAGTCATGGTTTTCCTCCCAAAATCTATTAGCGGACATTCTTCATGAGTTTTTATCTCCAAAAATCAACATAAAACAAATTTGTGACAATGTGTACTCTTATAAGTACCAACAAAGATTCCATAATATTTATATGGAATAAACATAAACTATTGGATGAAACATCAATTACATTGCTGAAATTTGCATAAATGTGGATATGATAAATGCAGTGTGTACTATATGACATCTAATAAGGCTAATTAAACACACACTTACTGCATCGAAGGAGATCTCACTGGTTGAGAACTAAAGGTAGAAACCCCAAAAAAGAATAAGGGCGTTAAACTCGGCTTTAAAGGGCAATGATTATGATTTTGATCCGATCAAAACAAGGCTTCATGGATCACCTAAATTTTGCTTTGTATCCTACCCGAGCGAACAAATTCACTTCTATATGGGCCTTGGAAGCGAAAGTGCCTCTCTGAATTTGGCATTGTCACATACTGCCTAGTGGAACATTATCTAGAGAACTTTTGTACTCGCAAGAATTGCCACATTCTGCCTCCATTCTCCAGATAATGTCCCACCAGGCACTATGGTGGACAACAAAATCTACCACCCAAAGAATTACGATTTCTACTTGTGCTCACAAGCTGGAATGATAGGCACAACCCAAAGAAGTACTTTTGTGAAACAACATATTTAACGATGTAGGTTTGAGGAAAAAAAGACTTAAATGGCTAGGGAATACCTTCATGTTAAGCCTAGAACAGATTAGCCTAAAAAATGAATGTACAAACTGACGAAGTACAACACTATGGATCATCGGAAAAAGGCAAGTTGAGATAAAAAAATTCGTTTACAGTACCTTAGGGTGATGAAAACAAATCAGCAGCGAAGCAATTTCATGCAAAATCGGATCTTTATTTGGTAGCGAACAACGTAATTAGTGGTTGCCTCGTCGAATTTTGCTGCAATGAGAATTAAAATGATAGGAGAAGGAAGAAGAGGTTTTTTTGAGAGGAAGGAGAATTTAGGGAAGAAGAAGGGCAACAAGAATTGGGATTCCCTGCAATAAGAATTGGGATTTTAGTTTAGGGTTCGAACGATTTAGGGTTGAAAGTGGAAAAGTGAAAACAAGGAGAATTATTTTATTATTTTTCTGCGGTAAAATGAAAATTTAGGGAAAAGAAAGTCGGTCATAATTTTCTCAAGTGAAAACAACGAGAATTATTTTACAGCGGGAAAATGAAAATTTGGGTAAAAGATCGCTGCGGTGTTGAAGGAAATCAGATTGATGCGGATCACTAATCTGGACCGTTGGATCGTGCTGACGCGGATTGCTAATTTTATTCACGCGGCTACTGCAACACATGTTGATATCTATGCTAACACATTGAAGTTGCATTGCAATAGACAAAAAACGTCATAGCAATGGCAACATTGTAGCTAGCAACACCATGGGTTTTCGTTGCGATAGGTTATCTATGGCGTAGTGATTATCGGACTTCAAAGACTCACATTCTTCACTCAGCAGTTGAAATCGATTGTCTCTGCTTCAGAAATCCTCTAACATTTTTCCTTAAGAGTACCTACTTCAAGCTCGCACTCTTCCGACTTCTTCTGCAATAAACTGAGATTTTCTCTGTCAACATCCTTCTCCCTCCGTAGATTCTCATTCTCCACCTATATACCCTTAATTAGCCCTAATAGCTATCTCGCATAGGCATGCAATACATCGTATTGGGTTAAGGCGAAGTCAACATTGGACCTGACCCTATCTCGAAAACTCAGTGAAAACGGTTGTAACAAGGGAGCATCTCAATATTGGTAAAGAGGAGGTCTAGGAAAAGTTCCTCTAGTTCTATAATCCGATCAGTGAATGCCATTTCCTGGTCGGAGGGGATCGGTGCTCAATGAATTTTCTCAGGACGGCTGGCAGAAGGTTCGATTGGAAGCCGGGGATGGCCTGAAGCAGCATAAGAATGCACTCCTATGGACTTGTCACCACCCTCAGATATTTTGTCCTGATGATAGAGAGAAGATCGTTGCTGGGGAGTGCCATGCTTCACCATTCTTCCAGGGGATTTACTTTTACTCGCTTCCTTACTTCCATGGTCTCCCTTGCGCTTTTTTGAAACAACACTTTCTTTTTTCTCTAAGCCTTTTTCCTCTTTCTCTTTCTCTATCACTTTATTCTTTTTTCTTCCAAGATTGACGACTTCATCGATTCTAACCAGCTGAGAGATTGGTCTGACAGACCCCTCTCCATCCAAAAGACATTCAAAATTAACATGGTAAAACTCGGTGTTCACAGCTCCTGAGTTATGATAAAGAAAATACAATCAAATATTTAATATGCACAAGAGAAAATGGTGCTGTGACGTGCAGTACTAATGCTGTGTAATAATACTCCTAAGTCGACCCCATAGTGTAGTTCGACTTGTACCTCCAACGTCTTTTGGATCGACCAATGCAAGATCCTCTCCAGATTTAGTATGAAAGAAAACATCAGAATACAAATTCTGTGAAGAAATAATTGTGTCGGGAATGTCCAGATTTTCTAAATCCTGGAAGGGAGAAGTTACTTCAACCTCCTGTATGCCTCAAGCGGGAGAAAAATTCTTCCCGGCACCCGCAGCTTTCGGAGAATGATCCTCAAGCTCCTCTCCAACCGACACTTCCTGAGCCCTCTCCTAAACTTCCCTAACAGAACTCTTTCGCGTCTTCAATCGTTCGGATTCCCGAGTCATTATTTTTTGGGTAGGCCTCTTCCCCAGTGGAAGAGTTTTCCCCCTGGATGGGGGATGAATAGAAGGACCCCCGACCGAGGGCCCTTCCTCCGCACCAGTCAACGTTCCCTGGGCAGGGGCATCTCATCTCTGTTAGGTGTTGATGAAGAGGAATCCTCATTCCGATAACCTAATGTTATGTTCTAGTCAAGAAGACCATACTAATGCAAGTGTGTGTCGGTCAAGCAATTCCAAAATTTTCGCTGCTTAAACTTTAAACTAGACAACTTCTTGAAGCGCTCTTCAAACTCACCCCCCCCCCCCCGGGGCTTTTTTGGTTCTTCTCGTGGACAAGAAACAGCTTATGTAAAAAAAGGGGAAAAGCCCCATTATGGTCACATCAATTAAGATAGAAGACTTACTGCACTGAAGCCAGTTGTGAGCATATCCCGGTTGATGTTTAATATAAAACCAGTCGTGACTGATATCCCCCATTTTCCTCAGAACCTTTTCAATGATTTTCTGTCTCCGAGCATGCTTGAAGTAAAGGAAAGAAGGGAAATATTTCTTGTTATGCTTAAAACTGAAAAAGAAGACTACATCATCGAATGTTGGATGGTGACCCAAATACTTCTAGTATAGAACGGATAACAACGGCAAGTTGCCATAAGCGATCAGATGAAGTTGCATCAGAGCTAAGTTCATCCGGCCCAGGAAGTTGACGATGAGTGGAGAAAAAGGAGGAATGGCTTCGGTTGTACACATGGGACGAGTCAAAGCTATGTAGCCTTCTAGAGGGTTGTGAGGACGATCATGCTCCTTGGGCAAAAGGACATCTTTCTAGGGAATATTGTGGTTGGTAGTTATATTCTGCAGTTGCTTCAGGGTCATTACGCCATCCAAAGCATCGGGGGAACTTCTCAGGATTGTCGCATGTGAAAGTCTATCGGAAGCCACCGTCCTATCGAACATCCTACTCGATGCGCCGATTACCACAAGAGGGGTCTTGGATCTACCAGTCGATCTTGATTGTCAATGACAGGATTGGGTTTAGAATTGGCAGAGGATTCAGGAGTGCTTTCCACTGTTATAGGGATGGATAATACCTTACCCTTACCGGCACCCTGTTTGCGAGCAGCTCGTTTACATGTCATTGTAAGCTGTCCTGTACACCAGAAACCATCAGTCAGAATGACAAAATCATAATCTATCAAAATGAGCGCCGATGTAAAGGTGGATGATAAGGCCACAACTCTAATTAAAGATTACAAACAAAGAAATGCAAGATTTGATAGTGGTTGACCAAGAATTATTTCTATATGTTGTGAAGACCTTCATCTTTATCCTACAAAGAGTATCTAGATCATCATCCTCTCACACACCGCTATGTGTCCTAGGGCTTAACAATACCTCAAAATTCAAAGTGTTGTGAAGAACTGGAATACCTCTCCATCTTTATACCACTACAAAGTGATATTTCTATTTCCACTGCAAGGTACTGGAACTACCACAGACCCTTGCATCATCGCCCACTCTGGCGGCTCAGCTTTGGCAATTCCGGTCATGGACTATATGGAACATAAGACACAATGAAAAAGTGAAAAGGAGAAGATTTGTACATGAAATCGCATTGAAATACACTTGGAAGATGAGAAAAGAAAATCAATTCATACTTGTGAAAGAAACAGGAGGATTGATCTTGATTTTGTGACGAAGAAGTCTTCTCTGTTTTTCCGAAGTGCGGTTATTCAACGGTGGTAAAAAGTAAAAGTAAAAAAGGAAGGTAGGCCAGCCTTTTATCGTAAAACAGAACGACTCTTCATATCCTGCTGATATGACCATTAGATTTGACGTTGGGTTGACGTATCAACCTCACAATGGGCTAAGTCTAGACGAATGGAGATGTAACTGCAAAACCTCATAATTTCCTACACCAATATCAGTTCCCAAGATGTTCGGTTGGTCGACTATGGTACACATGAATCTTGAAAAGATGTTCGAGCCGGTGCACGGGTTGTTTTCTGGAAAACGATTCAAAGCGAATAAATACAAAGCATGCCCCATTTCCCAATGCAACATACTTTGGGGGGGATAAAATGTTGATTGGCCTTTTTGTAAGGCCATCAAGGTTCATCGACTACATGGGCTTCTACCAAAGTAACGTGAAAAGCTGGACGGTCCTGATCCAAAGGATATTTAGTTCGAACCATAGGTTTAGGCCTGATACGGGAACCCAATGTGCCAGCCAGATGGAACCCATAACGATCGGAGTAACCAAGCCAAGTCGGGCCTAGCCGCGAACGAAGTATCCACCTAAAGAGTTGCATACACTCCTGATTAACTGCTCAAAACCACCCGCATAAACCAGGTCAATTGCCACATGTCATTATGTATATCAATTCTATAGGAGAAAAACGCCTCTTCATGCTTCCCGACAATCTTGGATCAGACTACACGTATTCCAACCAATTTAAGCATTGCATCACCTATAAATACACCTTTTGGACTCTGAAGAAAGGACTTTTGGCATTTTTCGGATTTATCACACTTTGATTTTTGCTGATCTCTTATTGTATTGTCACAGTGATTGTTCTGCCTATAACAGATCATAAAGCACATAAGAGGTTGTAAAGTGGACGTAGGCTCGTTAACGCCAAGTCACTATAAATATGTGTGTGATTGCTCTTTCCTGCATTTTTTTTTTCATTTTATTTGTCTTTATTTAATCTTTACAAACTTATCCTTTGGGTGTTGTGCCAAATTTTGGTGTAACCAATATTCATCCAAAGTTGGTTTTGAACTTCATTCTTAAATTCTTTGAACTTTTCAAAGGACTTGGATTTGTGTTTCATATGGTACACATAATTATATATACTCAAATCATCAGTAAATGTAATGAAGTAATAAAACCTACCTCTAATCAATGGACTCATTGGTCCACATACATCACTATTTATAAGGCCCTAATATATCACTAGCCCATTCACTATATCCAATGAAAGGCGCTTCTGTCATTTTTCCTAATAAATGAGACTTGCATTCTTCATATGATTCGAAATCAAGTGAATTCAAAAATTCCATCTTTGTGGAGTTTTGATATGTGTTTCTCGTTTATATGGCCTAAACGACAATGCCAAAGTTAGGTTGGATCTAACTCATTAGATTTAATCCTCTTAGTATATAAGTTATAAAAAGGAACATCGAAGTTAAGAATATAAAGACCAACTAATTGTGTATTTCCATAAAATATTTCATTTAATAAAATGAACAACAACTGTCTTTTTTATTACAAATGAAATCCAAACTTGTCCAAACAAGATACAGAAATTTGAATGAAAACAGCTATCTTTAATTCTTAAATTAGGCTGGTAGGTAAGGATGAACGACAACTTTCTATGGTTAATGTAGCAACATTTTCTCCATATCCCGTTCGTAAGTCCACTTCTCCTTTTGCCAAATTACTACTCTTTTGCATTTCCTGCAAATTCACACATTTATGTGATCCATAACTGATATCTAATACCAAAGACGTAGAAGTAGATAGATTGACAATTATAACATTTATACCTGATTTGGTTGAAGTCATATTTCTCCTTTTTTTTCTTTTCAGATCTTCTAATTATACAAAACAACTACATTTTTCCTTTTTTTAGGACAATCCTCAAATTTTGATGTCAGTTAAGAAATTTTATCTAATTCAGTTTATCCTTCTTAGGGACCGATCTTAGTGATAAATTATTGGTGCTATTTACCATTTAATATCTATACGAGATAATAAATAATAAAATAATGATATTTCAACATTTATATTCATTACAAATTTTGACAATCAAAATTATACAGAACATTGCGTATTTATATAAATATATAAATTAAGTTAAAATATGCTCCCACTCAAATCAACATCCCTATATATATATATATATATCAGTATAATATATATATATTTATATATATATATATTTATGTATGTATGTATGTATGTATATATTCAAGTGATCCAAGATCCATTTCTAATCAAGCCTTTAGTTAGCTTTGGCTAATCCCAAAAACACAGTCATTTAGGTAGACATCTTATGTCAATTATATCATATATAATTCTGGGATAGCATGGTGAACAGTTTAGTTCATTTTAAATATTGGATATTTCATGCTCTTTGTCTCTAAGCCCATGATCTTATTATGGAAGCCTAGTTAAGTCAGACCCAAGTATAAACAATTTGAGTATCACAATTACTCTATCACACGTAACCATAATAAATAAGGTGCTTATGCTTTGGCATAACTCACAACTATCGATTATAGCACTAATTAGTGTTTTTCTTGGAAGACGCCACTTTTGGACTTAATATAAATAATTTGGTTCGAAGGGATTTTATAATTCGAAGTGGCAAATTATATAAGTGTCATTTACACATTTCAAAATAATGGTAACTTTAAATGTTTATAGATGCATTAGAATGTATATGTGTGTGTGTGTGTGTATATATATATAACACGTCTATATATAAATTGAATGCTGTATAAAAATATACCTACTTTGTCTTTTGAACATATCAGACAACATGTCATAAAACTTTTGTACAACCTCTCGCATGCTTAATATCATATATCATATTCACTAACATAAAAGAAACTGGACGCAATTTTATTTGCAGAATTATATAATCCCTGGCCCTCTTGCATTAAAATTAGATTTCAAGACCCAGTAGAAAGTCTATATTAAACATGTAAAAACAAACATGTAAAACAGAAATTCTGGCCTCATCTTTCAAAACTAATGCAGTAAGAATTAATATAAACACTACTAGCTTTTATTCATGGCAATCAAACTCACAGGCATATATACAAACATTTATACGCATGTTTCATAAATTCTATATATCACTATACAAACAGTTCCGATTATAAGAAAAATGCAAATTAATAAATGTATATTTGCTTCAGAAATTGCAAAACAATTTTGCATCATAATGTCCATCAAAATGTAGACAACCGAAACATTCATATTGACCCATACATCAATGACCCAGCTTATAAAGCCATCTAAATCTTCAACAATGATCCAAACATCAAAAAAAATTAAAATAATTCAATGTCCATATTCAATAATGTAAATACAAACATCATGAAAGCTAAAACAAGTCATACTTGTTTAAGCTTTCAAAACATTTGCAGCATGAGAAAAAATATAAACATCAGCAACTTATCATATAAAGTAGAAGAATCAACACATTGATTCAATGAAGTAAGTAACTACTCATGTCAGCAATTTTCAGATTCATGAATTAACTATATTACAGCTTATATATACCAGTAGCTTGTAGGATACATAACAGACATTTAAACTGTGTACTGTAAATGTAGTATTAAGGTTGACATGGCAACCATGAACATGTAATTCCCAGATCAAATAATGAAGATACATGCACATGTAAACTAATAAGAAGCCAGGCCCGGCCCGACTAGTTTGGCTGCCCTAGGCGAGTGTGGAACTTTTTCAAGTAAAAACAACACAAAAAGGGAAAATTACAATACCCCAGATTTGAACCCTGCACGTTTTGGCCAAACTGAAGCCCTACAACCACTGCACCAGCTGAACATTCAACAAATACCTAGAATTTCTTGTTTCTTTCTATATACATATTCATACAAACCCGCTGCTTGTTGCCCCTCTTCCTCCCCCCTCCTCCCACTGCCCTAGGCGGTTGGCTCACCTGACTTGCCCTAGGGCCGGGTCAGTAAGCAACTAGTACATATAAACCAAATACCCGTCAATATAGGATTAAAGTCATGTATTTGCAAGTCATACATGCATCATACATGGCTTAAAAAACACATACAGCTACACGGTTGCTGGTCAAAAAAGGTATGATGAGTGCAAATTGCAATTGTAATCATCAAATTTCATTAGCAGTAGACAGTGCACTCCTAAAAGTATATGGAGGCCATAACCAATCATAAGAGTGAATAGAAATTGGTTGTTTGTTATAAGAGAAGCATGCAGGCTCAAACTAATATATATATATATATATAATGCCTGCTAATATATATATATATATATATATATATATATATATTATACAATTAATTATATCACAATCCAGTGTAATACCATGTATAAAACAGTGCATCTTATGCATATAAAAGTTCATGTTGATTTATATAATTTTATAATAACTTAACATTCAAATGGAAAATTAAATACTTAGATTTGCATGAAGGTGATGACATCCCAATGTTTATTTAATGTGAGTGTAACTACAAACAATTTTGCAGTATTCAGGCATTTTGTATATCCATAGTATACAAAACTGAACCCTTTTTATATCCCTCTACAAATTGTATTCATCTTATTGGGTGCTTATAATATATGTAACTGCTAATCATATTTGCAGTATGCACATATTATAGTATATAGATTTCTATAAGTAGTACACTGATAGGAGGCGTATTTTATACAACAAAGCAATGAGTTAAAATCAGCACACAGTGGTGAAACAAATAAAGTAACACTACTAAAGTGATTTGTACTCAACTTAGAAAATAGTGTTTTCGGCATTAAGCTCCAAAAGGAAAACTTCAATTATTTATCAAAATCAATCATTTTATAAATATGAGTTCATATTATTTCAGTGATGTACAATACATCATTAGCACTCAGTGGGATCAATTTAATAAGTGGGTTTAATTGTATACTATAGTGCTTTCGAAATCATCCATGTATCAACATATAAATTTGTTTTTCATTAAAACCAATTCTCTGCCCAAATACTAACACACACACACACAAATATATATATATATATATATATATATATATACAAAAAAAGGTCATACTTGCTTAATATATATATACATACATATATATATACATACATACATACATATATATATATGCAATATGATTCATTTTAAACACTAACAGGATTTTTAGATAATCAAATACTAATTTTGGTTAATCTATAGCCCATCAATTCAGACGTAAGAGAACTTGCAAAATGGTACACAAGACATGTTAAAAAGGATGCAAACGTACTTAAATATCGTTGTAGTTTTAAACTGTTGTGTGAATGATAATCACAAGTTCATAACATGTACAAGTTAAAATTCCAACACTTTCTTCCAGCATATACATGCCAATACATATATGTATGTAATACTGGTTAGAAACATATAAGAAATAATAAATAGCTTCCAAAGCATATTATGTTTATATATGTATGATAGATTGATGTTCGACAGAGTATGCCAAGCCAATTTCAAAATCTCAATCAATATATTACTCAAAATTTGCAATGATAAAATCATTAAGTTATCTACTTTGACACATAGATTCACATTTTAATATGTTTGAGAAAAAATCAGATCCAAAAGGACTTAACACTTTGATCAATAAAAAAAGGGTTTTTTGATCCAAACTAAAATTATAACAGAGTCACAACAAACTTTCAAGGGTCAAACATCTTTGATTCTAAGATTAACAGAGTTCACTCATACTAATCGATCCAACCACAAATCAAAACGCGCAAACTAAACAGATCAATCAAAACACGAGCGAGATTGTAACATAAAACTGAATTAATAACCCATCTTTTCGTTTCAAACTTTGTATCAAATACAAACTTTTTACAGTGATACAATTTCACTTATAAAATAATTTACATTACATTTTCACATTAGTGTTCATAACACTTTCGATTTTGTAAGCACTCATACAAACATAACTAATTTCAAAACTCAAAATACAATTTTTCGCAAGCCCTGACTCTAATACCATTAAAGGTTTTTCTGGGTGTAATCGACATCGAATTTCAAAAACTTTAACAACCCATAATACAAAATCTATGCCAAAAACAGTAAATCGAATATAAATGGGCCAATTGAAGTAAGCAAAATCGCGAATCCGATCAAAGACGGAATTATATCGAATCTCTTCAATGTCACTGCTTAAAATGGCATCTTTGTGGCATCCACGAACGCTTCGATAACGTCAAATGAAATCAAGATGAAGATCTTTGGTACTAGCTAAGATCGGATTTAATTTCATTTGGCTTGGTTACAATTTTTTTCGTATATCTTATAAAAGAGGGATCCTCTCCCTTTTAATACGAACGAGAGCAAAGTCAAATGAGTTAAAACTAGTCTACCAAGTATTAGACAATTTAAAATATCAATGTTTTGATATTTTAAATATTCAAAGAACGGTTCTCCATTTTTAAATGTTCTTAGTGTATGACCCTATAGGTTATTACAACATCGAAAATAATTTAAGTTATATTTAAATTATAAACAGTGAGTGGCATCTAGTAATACATCATTGTTACCAAAGTTATAATAAAATCAACAATTCGATACAACCTTTATGTGACCGGTGTTTCTACGTAATTTAATATTTTTAACCAATATATACAAGATAAAACTCGAGGCATGAGACGTATCATCCTCTTTATAATTTAATCCTATTATCTTGATTTATGAGTAGATTATATAAAACAAATCAATATTTGAGCACGACCATGCATTTTATAATCATACTCAATCAAGAGGCCTATGGATATCTCTACTTATATTGTAGGGATAAATTCCATCTAGATCATTCATTTAATTGATTCGAGATGTATCTGATAACCACCTTTATCGTCTACTCAATTAAAAGTAACTTTTGATGATATCAAAACACAATTATCCTCTAATAAAATATACGATGATTTCAGTTCTGAGGACCATTACATCACTGTCACTATGAGAATTACTTACGACACTATTAATCATATTCCATGAAGTTTTCTCATGTTAAGTCGTCCTAATACACTTTCTTTAATACGTATTTATGTATTGACATTAATATCACATATATTATTGATCAATGAGATGTGATCATCAGTCAACCAATATACTAGTCTCAATGTTTTATTGTTGTCCTATTTACAACAAAACTTGACTAGGGACATTTGAGAATTATAACACTTATTATTATATTATATAATCTCATGTTTAAGTCACTTACTTGAAACTATATAATTCTTTGTTGTTATTCTAAGGACTTATATAATGTGAACATTTATATTACGTAGTAAATATAACATAATAGAATCATTTATTCAAAATAAAATATAACAACAATAATGTTATTAATCACATCAAATGGATTGCCTCTTAGGCAAAAACTCTAACACAAACAACGTCCAAAAAGGACCTCGTACAAAATAAATACACGTGTTATAACATTTTATACAAACTAAAATAAATAAGGTAATTTGTACTTTTTATTGCATATCACCTGGACTAATTTGTATTTTTTATTGAAATAAATAGCTGATATGTTTATTGCATATCATCTAGACTAATTTGTACTTTTTATTTTGTAATAAATAAAAGAATGTTACGGATCACTATAAAAACCGGTCGGCCTAGCCAAATAAATAAATAAGGTAATTAACAATATAACTAGATGAGCTAATTACCTTCATTAATGGGCCAAATCACGTCCTCCCTCAAACCTAACTTCATTGTCTCCTTCATCCACTTGCCGCCAAGCCCATAGATCACCGGACCGTGCATCTCTAGCACCATCGCCTCTGCGCCTTCGATAAGCCTTACCACCACTAACACCGACCCTCAAATCTCCTCCCTCCGCTTGGAAATCGAAGATGAACGACGAACGTTCATCTACGAATTCTGGCACCACCCGACCACCATATGACAACCGATCACCATGGATTGGAAGCTCTTATCTTCCTCCTTCGGGCACCTCTGGCCAACTCGTGACATGGCGCGAGCTACAAGCAAAAACACGAAACGGGCATAGACTCAATTTTTGGCGATTTCCGGCCAACCAAGAGAGCGCTCAATCGACGAAAGGCCAACATCGAACTTCGTCGATACGAAAAACTTTTATGTTGAGGGTTTTGGCTAAGAGTGGGCAGATCGAATCAGGCAATTTCAGCTATGGATGAGGAAGCTGGAGGGTTAAGATCTATGGAGTGAAAAGAAGGAGATTCTTATATAGCCTCCTTCAAGACATTATTAACCAATTTTGAATTTGTCGAGCCCCAAACATGTCGAACCTTATACTTGAAAAAATTTCAGCTATGGATGAGGAAGCTGGAGGCTTAAGATATATGAGTCACCTCACACTTATCCAATTTTTTTAAAATAATTCAACTTTATAAAAAATGAATCATTTTTCCAACAATCCCCCACTTGAAATTTTTTAAAAATATTTCGAGCAATTTCTAGAAACATAAGATTGTGCATAAACAAAGGTGCCATCCGACTTGAACCTTTGCATAGTGAATAAGATTCAGTTTTTACTAGAGTGACACGCAGTCTAGAACTCTATTCCTGACAATAGACTACATACAACCTTTTCTATAGTGCAATCAAATAAGCTCATGAATTAATGGCCATGCACGTCTATCCCAGTTTAGTGAACGCTCTAGGAATCTTGCCCAAAACTCCATAGGAAACGGCCACATTTCCACATTCACATAGGTGAGTCTATCAAGAGTACTCCTGAAGGTAGGTACTCCACTCCAATTAGAGTATAGATCTCATTAAGAGTTTCTATCAACTTATCCTCTAATCACTTCAGGAATACATGCTTCTTAATACAAAATTTTAGCATGTTCATCTATTATCACTACACAACTTGTTTTTACCCATTGAACCTAGTTCTTGGGATCTCCAGTCATTTAGGTTGGGTTACCATCGTGCGTGATTCCACAATCTCTGGGCAATAGTCCCATTCTTTTAGAATTATTAAGGACTTTCTTTCTGGTCAGTCCTTTAGTCAAAGGATCTGCCAAATTGTCATCACTTCATATGTGATGTTCTCTAACAATACTGTGCATACGACTGTCATTCCTTACCGTTGTAATATCGGTTATGTCCTTCTTTCAATAGTCGTCAAATTTTCATCACTATGTATGTGATGTTCTCTCACAGTATTGTACTTACGACATCGTCTTTTACCGTTGTAATAACGGTTCTATACTTTTTGCAATGGCCGCGGTACTATCGCAATCGATTACACCACTGTTGTCGGTTTTTCCCTTATGGGGATCTCAAATAGTAGATTTCTTTAGTTCTCTGCTTCTTAACTAGCTGCGGCTAGTGCTATTATCTCAGTCTCTATAGTAGACTAAGTCAAAATAGTCAATTTCTTGGTTTTCCAAGAGACAACTTTCAGCGATGCTAATATATAGCCAATGGTCCTTTAGAATCATCAGATAAAGTATTTCAGCCTGCATCAGAATATCCTTCAAGTACAATTGAAAACTTTCAATAATGTAATCCAAGGTTCATAGTTTATTATAGATATCTCATAACCCTCTCATTAGCATGTTAATTCTCTATACTAGGTCTACTGAAAAACATGCATAATAATCCCACGACATAGGTAATGTCGGGTCTAGTACAATCAATGGCATCCAAAGGCTGCCAATGATGCTCACTTAAACAGACTATCTTTACATTCACCGGTGTTCATAAATAACTTTACATTGGGATCATATGGTGTACATGCAAGTTTACAGTCAAGGTAATCGTATTACTTTAGAGTCTTCTCAATTTAATGAGATTGATCCAAAGAAAATCCCACTTTTTACCTATTAATCTTAATATCAGGGATTACACTCGCCTTACCTAGATCTTTCATATCAAAAATGGCACTTAATAAGGATTTGACTGAGTTTATGGCATGAATATTTGACCCAACGATGAGAAGGTCATCTACATAAAGACATATAATAGTGCAAATGTCATTCTCAGATTTGTAATAAATGCATTTGTCACTTTTGTTAATTTTAAAACCATAAGAAATGATTAAGTTATCAAATTTTTTCATACCATTGTTTAGGTGCTTGTTTTAAACCATTTAATGATTTATCTAATTTGCATACTTTATGTTCTTGACCATGTACTACAAATCCTTCAGGCTGGTCCATATAAATTTCTTCTTCTAATTCACCATTTTAAAAAATGTGGTTTTAACATCCATTTGGTGTATTAATAAATAACAAATGGAAGCAAGTGAGATTACTACCCGAATGAATGTAGTTCTTGTTACAGGTAAAAAAATTGTCGAAGAAATCTATATTTTCTCTTTGCTTAAAACCTTTAGCTACTAGTCGTGCTTTGTATTTATCAATAGTACCATCAGGTTTTAATTTCTTTTTAGGCACCCATTTACAGCCTATAGATTTACAACCAGGGGGTAAATCTGCCAAGTGCCAAGTCTTATTGGATTCCAGAGAATCCATCTCATCATTTATAGCCTCTCTCCAAAAATCGGCATCTAAAGAAGATGAGGCCTCTTGGAGGTTTTAAGGGATCCTCCTCTATAGTAAAAGAACAAAAATCCGAACCAAAATCTTTTACGGTTCTTGCTCTTTTACTTCTTCTATGTTTAGTTTCAGAACTTTTATTAAGTTTTGTTCTAATAGGCATACTTGATGTACCCCCATTATTCCTTAATTTAAAAGGAAATTTTGTTTCATAAAAATTGGCATCATTTGATTCAATTATATTATGTGCATTTAGGTCATAAAATCGGCATGCTTTGCTATTAATAGCATAGCCCATAAATACACATTCACATGCTCTACTTGCCGATTTTATTCTCTTAGGGTTTGGAATGCGAACATATGCTAAACATCCCCAAGTTCTAAAGTATGACACATTGGATTTATAATTCTTTAAAATTTCATAAGGTGAAATTTTATTCTTAGAATAGGGGATTCTATTTAGAACATAGCATGCAATCAATTAAAATATCCCCCCAGCAATGTTTTGCTGCACCAAAATTTAATAAAATGGCAATTACTAATTCGGTAAAGGTCCTATTTTTTCAGCTTTACCGTTCATTTCAAGTGAGTATGGTGCAGTTCTCTCATGTACTATACCATGTAATTTATAAAAAAATCAGAATAAAATAGATTCATATTATGTTCCTCTATCACTATGAATTCTCTTAATTTTCTTATTTCTCAATTTCAGTTTGAATGTTTCAAACATGTTAAATGCATCACAACTTTAAGAAACACTGTCTTTCTAATTGTAAGCTTTATTTTCACATTACCAATCTCTACAGTTTTAATGGTGCGAGGATCTCCCAACAACACTTTCTGATCATCAGCAGCCGTGTATATTGTGGATATATCACGATCATAGCAGACATGGCAAGAAACACCAGTGTCAACCCACCAACCCTCAGATCCACCATCAAAGTGAATCTCAGTAGTCGTAGCCATTAAAGGCTTCTCAGTCAGGTTTGCCCGCGGTGCAGGCCTTAGCCTATTCCGACATTGTCGTGCTATATGACCTAGTTTTTCACAGTTGTAATATAGAAGCAACTGTCTAGAATCATTCTTTTTGGTTGGTTGCTGCCGTCCTTTATGGTTGCCTTGTGGATGCCCATTCTATTCTCAACTGACCGGCTGTGGAGGCTTACTATTGCTTGAGATGTTAATATGCTTGAAAATTTATATTTTTCTTATAGAAAAGTACACGTAAACTCATAGACTAACATAAGTTCTTCACCTAAATTATTATTTTATGCATTTATACCTTTCCACTACACTTGTGGACTATATTAATGGTAAACAACTTACATGGTAAATTTAATCATCACATATAGAGACTACATAAACCAAGGTATCAAAACACTTGGGTTCAAAAAATACTTAGGTTCAGTTAGTTAACATTGTTCCAATCAAATAATGCACACTCTTAGGACTCAAGCAAAGTGATTAGTGTGACCCAAAACTATTGTACAAGATAATGAGCAAGGTTCATGATTAGTTTCGAAGTTTTATAAACCAATTTCCACCATGCTACCATTTTACAACTACAAAGATGACATGCTTACAGTTCTTTAAGGATATTGGATCAATGACAACCAACAGTAACTTATAGTTTGTATCATTCTATGTCCAATGAAATTCATACAAATAAGCTTCCTTTTTGGCTTTTATTTTTCTTTTTCTAAAGAATTCTGATTAAAATGCAACTCAGAAGGGGACTTAAGCTCATTGAAAAAGAAGGAATAGCCAAGAAACCTCTATGTTGGTACTCAACAAGCCAAAATAAAATATGTTAATTACTTAATACGTGATACCTTTCTAATGAATTTTCCATAATACCAGGCACAATCAGCTATCAATTTAAGCATGCATTAGAAAGGGTTTAAAAAATTATATTACCTTTCTCTGATGCTCATCCTGGTGGGGGCCATAACAATAAAGAATACTGCAGACCATCGATCCATTCCTCACAAACTTTGATTTCATGATGCTACTACGTAACTGCAACGCGAAGCCACCTTCCATGCTTACCAAATTGTCCACCTTTTAACCCTGATTTCATGTAGATGACGGCAAATTCGGATTTTACATCAAATCTTTCTACTTTTTCTTCAAGCAAGTTAGGGTTGCAGCCATTGTTTCGAGATCGTCTTTAAATTGTTGGAAAACAATGGCTGAGTCGCGGACAAGGTCGCTTTCTTGAAGACGATTCGGCGATCTGGTCGGTGGTGCAAACCAGTTCGTACTTGTCGCCGCCGCCTCTGGGATAAAACAGCCTTCTGAGAAAAATAATTGATTTGCTTGCACAACAAACCAATTCAGATTTGCACTTTCAATTTAAATTTAACTTCTTGTTCTGATTTTGTTTTTGAAGAACTTTTAATGATGGAGAAGAGGAAGAGAGAGATAAGAATAAAAAGTTGTTTTTTTTAGTAGTACGGCAAAAAATAAACGTGGTAATACTTGTAGAGGAAGTCGGTTCAGATCTAAAAAAATGGATCTCAATTTTTTTGCCAAGTCAAATAAAAAAAACTAATTTTTTTTTTCATATAGTCTCATGATGTGGGACTATTCATATATGAGTCACCTTACACTTACACAATTTTTTTTAAATAATTCATCTTTATAAAAAATGAATCATTTTTCCAACACTGATTATGGAACATAAGCCTTCAGCTTGGGCTATTGGATTAGACATTAACCTCTTTGGTGCTGCCTATTCTGTAATTTCTAAACTATTTATCTACCCTTAGAAATTGAAGTGAATTATGAATGCTAAAAAAACATGTATTATATATATCTGTTGTCCATTCATTATTTGTTATTAATAATGCTTTCATTATTTGTTAAGTGCAGGTACATTAATGCTAGATACATTATATCTGTTGTGGGTATTTGGCTGCATTCATTGTTTGTCAGATTAAGTTTGTATTAGTGGGTATTTTGCATCATTCATTACATATCTCTGAACCTTTTCCTCAGTTTGACATGCAATTTTGAAAAATATATGAATTGTGGCACTTCATAAAAATTCGTCAAACACGAATTCCAGTTTGTATGTTTATACATAAAATATCTTTAGCATCATGGATTACTCTTTATGACTTAGCTGAGCGTTACGAAGGAAGAACTTTGCTTTTGCAACTTACATAAATTCATGATATCAACCATTGTGTTTACATGTTTAACTACTTTAGATAAATCCAGAACAAGTAATGCACACATATATATATACATATATATATATTGGATATAAAGCCATTTAATGTTTTACTAGCATATGATAAGTACTGGTGTAAAGAATACACTGTCTTTGGAAACAAAATATAACCACTAGCTAGCTGTTATCATTAGTAGCTACTAACTAATAATTTGATTGCATGCAAGTTCCACAGCTTGATGTTTTCAAATTTATATTCTATCAAATGAAACTAGTGGGTATTTGGTACTTTTTTTGTAGTTCCAAGAAGTCAAACTAGTTCCATCGGAATGACAGCCAATTTACACCTCAAATCAAAAAGTTGAGGATCCATTTTCCAGCTTCACATCAAAATGGTGAAAGAAGATAATAGGTACTTAGGTTTGATTTTTCTTTGACCCATTGGACCTTACTGATTTCAACCTACTTGCTGATTTTCTGAACAAAAATCTGTTTGGAACAGGCTCTCATGCTCCTAATTCATCGGTTCTTAAACAGAGTTTTGATCGTGTTTTTATATGCCGATGCAAAGGGTCTACATGGTAGATATTTGTTTTTATATGCATTATGGGTTCTTCTGTCATTGAAAAAGCATAAAGAGAGTTCTGATATTTGTTTTCGTTGGGCATAAAAAAAGCTGCATGTTTCAAAAAGCCTGTATATGAAGAGGTTCTGGCTAGGTAAACTTGATACATGCGATCATCGACCTTTTGATTTTTTTTCCCTTTCATTTTCATATTTATTATTATTCTATGATTGCATATGTCTAGGTTTACATGAATGGAAATACATATGGTACTGAGGAGGATATTGTCTTCAGTTTGCCATGTCGATCAAAGGTCTACTAACGCTTTTACATTTGAATAAATAGTTTGAAAATATAAATAAATTCAGGATGATGTAGACTATGAGTTTGCAAAGGATGCGATAATGGATGATTTCCTTTGGCAGCACATCAAAAAAGTAATTTACATTTCTTTTATGTTGTATGCTTTATTATTGGTATAAATTCTTTTTAATATTTGTTGCATTGGTCTGAATATAGTGAAGCTGAACTACTTGAAGAAAGAAGATGTGTAGCTCATCTCACTAGGGAGGTATGTCATCAGTTTTAGCTAAAGATATTTAGATCTTCTGTGATTCTGTTATGTAGTAGTACTAACATACTTCCTGTTTATTTTGATGAAATAATAATAGGGTAAGATGAATTTAATGAGTGGTGGCATTTTGATAGATATATTAACCCATGTACACATTCACATGGTTAAAATGAATTTGATGAGTGTTAGTTCTCTTTGGTTCTTTCTTCAATCCTATCTGAACCAATAGTTATATTATTGAATTAGCTCACATGTTTTTGTGTTTTGAATTTGATTCATTTTGTTGTCTTGATGTTGCATCATAAAAATGTGTGGATAACTTCACATTTAGCAGACAACTATCCAAAATGGATGACATTTTTATATCACTTTATCAAAATGTGTTCATTCTTTAAAATGTAAGGTTTTGATCATATGCATTTGTTCTCATCATTGATTGATGAACTTTTGTGCATGTCTAGCATTGCAGAAAGGTTCGTTGTTAAATAATTGTACAAACAGTATTAATCACTACGCTAGGTCTATTTTAAGAAAACAAAAATAGTGATAAAACCACTCAAAGCATGAGTCAGATATAATGCTAGAAATTACCTTTTTTTTACCTCATCTACGCTAATTGAAAATTGTAAAATGGTCATTAATACAAAACTTTGTTCTATCCGTACATAAAATAATTATGGAGTTAAAAAGCAGTTACCACTAAAATACAATTTCAGCAAGTCAGGGAGTAGGATGGTACAAAATTGGTCAATATATTATCATATTCAGAAGAAAGCTGGTCGCAAATGGTGCACTGGCTGTGATATATCATTATAAATGAGGGAGTGAATTCTTATTTTGAACTTATATCAAATAATAATTCAATTTAGTCAAATATAAGCATTAAATTTAGAGTTTTGGTTTCATATTAGCTTTTATTAAGATAAATATCATCATTCTATAGTTGTAAATGTAAAATTTTCCCTTTTGATGTTCTTTTTGCATTGATTGTGTAAATAAGTAACAAAATTTCTACATTGTCTAATATTTTAGCATTGCATGTTTTTTTCCCTTTTTGTAGACATGAATTTCAAAAAGATGATATGATGAATGAGGGTGCATAGAAAGTGTTTACGAGAAAGTTGGATATTTGTTATTTTATTATACCGTCAACATTATACTTGTGTACTCTCGATTTATTGCGGCATATTTCTACTTTTTGCAATGCTACAATAATCCGTTATGGTAAATTTGCTTATAGAATTTCTTGTCATACTTTTTAGTTTTTAATGTAGAGAATGATTGAATCTATTTATGTTACTAAAGATATTAATTGCATGTTTTAAAATAATTTTCGTATCTCGAATCCATAACACGTTAGTGGTGTGATAAATTATCAGTTTGAAACATATAATAAGTGTTTCTGATTGTTAATCTGAAACACGTAGTAAGTGTTGCTGGTTATCATCTTGAAACACTTGTTAAGTGTTGCTGATTACCATCTTGAAACACTCATTAAGTGTTGCAGATTATCAACTTGAAACACTCATTAAGTGTTGCAGTTTGTCACTTTGAAATCCTTACTAAGTGTTTCAAATCATCAATCTGAAACACTTGCTAAGTGTTTCAATTTTTCAATCTGGAACACTTTCTAATTGTTTCAATTGGTCAACCTGAAACATAATATAAGTGTTTCAAAAATCTGCAACATACTAATCTGCAACGCTTAAAAACTGTTTCTAAAATTTTCAGTAACATTTTATTACCATTTCAAATTGGTCATTTCGGTGTTGTGGTCTAGTCACTTAATACTTCTCTTAAATGGTGGTTCCTTAGGCCATGTATACATAATCGGTCCCTAGCTCAGCCCCCACTAGCCCCTAGATAAGAAGCAGACATTACTTGGAGAACCACACTACACACGTTATCATCTACTAGGACCATTTAAACCTTATAAGAGAAGGGCGGACCCAATAACCATTTAATTCTTGAAGGGCGGGCCCAATGACTTAGGTTCTGAATCAAGAATTGAAACTTAGGAACAAACCTAGTCCTAGCCACTTAATACCCAACAGGAGATATGTCAGCCACTTAATACCTTCTTTCCTAGGCAGGCCTACTCCGCACACACAACATACTTACATACATACGTACATACATTCATACATACATACATACATACATACATATGCATACGAGACATCTTACATTAGGCCTACCATTTGTAGATGTTGGATTTGTCGAGCGGTTCCGGGAAGGCTTCTACTATAAGTTGGGCCTAACCTCGCATCATAGGGTACTAATTATAATGGCCCATGGCACCTATACCTCTCGCATTAACCTTATTTACTTGTCGATGCTAGATATATCGGTCAGTTTCGGGCAGACTTCTACTACAAGTAACGGTTAACCTCGTGTCTATGTGTCATTAATATTAATTAAGTCATTAACTCACACGCATACAAACAAACAAATTCCTATGTGGAAATTCAAATTCTATTCCTAATTTAATCGTATTTATTATGCACTTAATACGTATTTATTGTGCACTTAATACGTATTGATATTGGTTGATTACATTATATATATATATACACACACACGTAAATTAAGCGAATGAGATTAGCGTTCTTATCATGTTTTTGAAATGTCAATCCTTATTAAAATTTTAAAGGTGTACATGTCATTTCCCATATTTCTTTCAACCATAACATAAATGTGCATATTAACATATGACAGTAAAATGAAAAAAATGATCACAACAACATATAAACTTATAGCCCAGGTTGTGACTTGACTATTGCAACAATAAATGATAAACATAACATTAAATATATATATATATATATATGTTTATGTTACTATTTTTGAATAGATTCCTTTTCTTATGTTTGTTTATACGTAAAACCTAAATATTTAGATGTATTGTAAATAATACGTTCAAATTCTCTATTTTGAAAAATATAGATTCAAACCTAATAAATTTACAAAGTTATCCAAATCTTAACCTTTTTCTCAAAAAATCAAACATATGAATCTATATGAAAATAGAACAAAACGGGAATCCAAACAATATAGAAATCATACAACAAAAATCATGTTTTTATTTTATTAGTATAAAACTCCAAAATCAAAAACATAACTAGATTGAACATTTCTATGAATAATGAAATAAACGGAGGATTTGAGGGATTTAATCATGTTTTCTTTTCGTATAGCCCAAATTCTCCAAGGCATAACAATCCTAATCTGTAACTATCAAATTACAGAAAATAGCAACTCGGATGGATTCCACTCACAGAGCTATTAGGAAGAGTAGTAACAAGATTGAATATAATAGAATTTGGATTTTGCCTTCAGGAACGAACGTATGCTCCAATCCTTCAAATCTAAACATATATATAAGAATCTTATTTATATACATGTGAATCTAAATTCCATCTTAATACTAAATCTAAGTTAGAATAAGATAGAATAGATTTAGAGAAATAGAAGAAACCTAAATCCTTTAATCTTTCTGTAATTAGAGACAGAAGAAAAGCATTATGGAGGCGTTGAGAGAAATGGCTATAGGGTTTAGAACAAGAGTTTGTGGTCTATTTATAGTCGCTATCGTGTGTATGGACCATTTGGATTAGTTTGATTAAATCTAAACAGTTCATTGGATATAAATTATTAATAAGTTCCTACATGAAACAACCCTCACTGGGCTTCCCTACAAAAAGGCGGTCGACACCCCCTAGGAGGGCGGTCGACACCCGTCCTAGAGGCGGTCGAACCCCTTTTGGGTCAAGCCCAGGAGGAATTTCCTTCATAACATTAGTTTTTAATTTTTCGTTAATTAATTCATTTTATTTCTTACCTTAATTTATTTATTCTTCTCACCTACTGTGTGTGAATATATACACATAAGTATGAAATAAAAAGGAACATTTCTTTCATGCTTATCCTATTTAATATATTCCCAGCTTGTATATATATTTATTTGAAATTCAAACTTTTGTACGTTAATATATACATACAACTTAATTAATTAATAACTTTTGCATAGCACTCCATTTTCAGGAAATAAAATATGAAAACGGATCAGAATCTCACAACGAATGCAATAGCAATACTTTCGTGGCCCAATTTTCAATTTTTCATAATTCTTATTTTCAGCCCATTAATATTTTATTAATTTATTATTGTTTATACTTAATTTAATTATCTATGTTTATTTAGGGTATATTTTTACGGGTGTTACATTCTTCTCCACTTAAATAGATTACATCACGAAATCTTTCCGAGGGAGCAAAAACACAACCCGCACACTAAACAATCATATTATACACATATGTTATTTAATAAACATCCATAACTCATAGTTATTATGTACTGTAGACTTGTTAGAGCGAGATCAGTCCTAGTGTGTATTTGTAATAAGTGATGTCGGATGTATGCAGCACTTCCTAACATGCATATAATTTCTATATGAGTGCATATGCATTTGTGTTGCAACCATCTCCTACCATCCAATCTAGCAACCAAACTACAACCATAGAATCCTAAATTTTCGAGAAAGGCTACAAAATTTAAATTTTTTATGTCTATTCTCGAATTTTCTCCATACTATACTCAAACCAATCTAACTAAATGATGCACAATCTTGAAATCACGTGATCTAAAATGTCTATGGTGGCACAAGATTCCCATGGTTCCATCTTTGTCCCTTTTTCTTGATTAGACCATACTAAATTCGTTGTATTGTGAAAGTATCATATCAAACAAAAAACTGTTATAGGCTCCTATAATCATATATCTCCCTAACTTTGGGAAAGCCCAAAATACAGTATCGACTTTTCATCTTTCACAAGCTACCTAATCAAATTAGACTTTTTCCAATGTCTAATCACAAATTTGGTTCGAGTAGAAATTTGTCAAATGGTTATTCCATCAACACTTTGGTATTTTGGATGGTCTCCTTGTAATATTTCAAAAGTGCCCACTAATTACAAAAGAAAAGGATAATTATGCTACTCCTAAAAAGGATAAATATTATTCCTACCGTCTAAGATATTTAAGATTCAATTCTTCTTTTTATTTTGAAAGCTCCGGTCGTCTTCAGTTTGTCCTTCAGTCTTCGAATGAGATGTAACTCAAAAATTTAGTAATTTCCTAAATCAAAATTTTCAATTCTAATGAATTAATGTTCTAGTCTATACTGATAACTAGAATATTTTCCTAAGCTCCAATTTGCTGGAATTTAAATCCCAGTAAGGTCTTTTGTTATAATTTCCATAAATTTGCCCAAAAAATCATATTGACATATTTAAAATTATAAGGAATGTGTATTATTTGATTTTGAATAGAAAGCATAACCTACGTGCAAATACGTAAAATTACACATCACATTCTTTATATTTCAAGTATATTCTTTATATTTCAAGTATATTCTTTATAATTTCAAATATATCCTTTTTGTGAAAAACGAAAAATGGCTAATTTATAAAAGTTAAACAAATACCCTTAAGCAAACCAAACACAATCATATTTCAAATTAGAATGGCTAGTCTAATATTTAAGCCTATTCCTTATTTTCATACTTCAAGTTCTTATTCTTGAGGATGACATTCTTTAAGGATAACTGTAACGACCTGAAATTTAGTCTATTTAAAAATAAGAATTTAAATAGAATTGAATGGATTTTTAACCATATATACAGATTTAATTAGAAAATATACCATTTGAATTTAAAATTTAATTAAATATCAGATTAACAAAATATTCAGCTTTGAAAATATTTTTCGATATTGAAATTTGATGTAGTAAGTAGATAAGTATTTTAATTAGTGACATTTGTATTTAGATAAAGTACATAAGTTAATGTTAAGTTAAATCAAAACTATTCATAAGCTAATTAAATAAAACACATCGATGTACTAACTTTTGAGGTGTCACTTTCTTCCACCTCATTCTCTTCTCTTTACACCTCGCTCCCTCTTTCTTTCCTTCCATTATTTCTACTATAGAGTTGTCTAATTTTCCATGCTTCCTCCTTTTGAGTTGTGATCCTCTCCTTCCTCCTCCACTTCCGTAAAACAAAAGCACCTTCTCTTCCTTTTCATTTCATTTCTCTTCTGCTTTCTATTTTCTTCCAAGCTTCCATTAATGGTTTCCCTTCTCTCCTACTTTCGTTCATGCCCACTTCCTCCCCCTTCCTCTACCTAAAATACCACCAAACCACCTTAAAACTTCTCCCCTACCTCCTCCTACTACACGCCTAAACCCTCTCCCCTCTACCTTGAAGGTCGTGCCTTCCTCTCCCTAAGACGAGCCCCATTTCACATAAAAACTTTAATATTCCACCTTTAAACCACTCACACACTTCATTCCTTCATAAATCCAAGCCTTAAGCCACCATAGATCCAACCCTTAACACTTTAAACTCAAAAAGATACCTCCTTTAAGTTTATTTAAAGTCAGTAAGTGTAGTATGGTTTTATTGAAATCTTGGGTGAAAAATAATCCGTGACACATGAATACCGTCCGTGTGAAGTTTCAAAGCAACTAGAATCATTTTCAAGTAGGAAAGGTAGGATATTTATCATTAGAGAACGTAGGAGTGGATCCCTCTATGAGAAAACTACACACTTAAGGGCTAAATTTGTGTTTAATAGCTAATATATATGCTTAGATTTGATTTGGTAATGAATGGGTATGATATTGGGTTATTATTGGATGCTATGTGGTTTCTGGGATGATATTGGGTGGGTTTGATTGGATAATTTAGTGTTAATGATGTAAATGCTTAAGTTAGTAAAGTAAAAAAAAGTGTGATCTTTAAGTGTAAATGAAGTAAACACTTAAGTTAGTGAAGTAAAAACGTGATCTTTAAGTGTTAATGATGTAAACACCTAAGTTATAGAAGTAAAAATGTGATCTTTAAGTGTTAATGATGCAAACACTTAAGTTAGTAAAGTAAAATGTGATCTTTAAGAGTTAATGATGCGAACACTTAAGTTAGTAAGGTAAAAATGTGATCTTTAAGAGTTAATTATGTAAACACTTAAGTTAATGAAGTAAAAATATGATTTTTAAGTGCTAATAAGGTGAATCCTTAAGTTAATGACACCCTATGTTGATTTTGTGGTTATTGGATGTGGATTTTGTTGATGTCGGACCTTAAATGATTGGAATTTTTTAAACCTTTTTGAGCACGTTTAGTTAACTATTATAATTAGTGTAGCTAATTATGTTATATTTAATAATTGTTAATTGGTTAAGTAATTGTGGGTTTAATGGTGTTAATGGTTAAGTTAGAAGATTAATTGCTTGGTGGTTTAGAAATTAAAGTGGTTACCATAATGGTTATGAAGTTAAAAATCATAAATGAGTGGTTAGTTGGTTTGAACGATAAAGTGATTGTTATAGATGGATTAAGTTAATGGATGAGGGTAAGGTTAGCAAGTTAATTTTGACAACGAATATATTTGCTAAGTGATTATGTGTTAGGATAACTAAAAGTCCAAAATTTTAAGTCTTAGTAATGAAGTAATGTGAAATGTCCACTTAATTATTAAAAAAAATAAAAAGTGGATGAATAATAACATCAATTAATATTGATATGACATTGGTTAACATTGATATGACATTGGATGACAAACTTGATGTGATGTGATGGCTAATAAAGTTGAGAAGTAATAATGATGACAACTTGATGTGATGGATGGCTAATATGTTGAAAAGTAATAATGATGACAACTTGATGTGATGTGATGACTAATAAAATTGAAAGTAATAATGATGACAATGTGATGTGGTTGAATGGTTAAGGGTTAATAGCCTTAACACTTAGGCATATAATGTCATTGAATGGTAATTAGTGTTAACAATGTTTAACGCTTAGTTAATGATGATATGTTATGGTAACTAAGTGTTAATGGCCTTAACGCTTATGCTAATGATGACCATTTTTGATAATTGGATGTTAATGGTTGTTACTGGTTATTAATGGATGTTAATGATGTGTTAAACCGATAAAAATTAGACTACATGGTGATTGATTAAGTCTTGTTCCAAATCGAAACTAAACCGAATATTTTATTTATTAAATACTAAGTGAAAAATAAAAGTTCAAATTTGATATCCGACTTTTTATACAAATGAAATTAAAGTTATTACAATAAACTTTTGTAAAAGAAAGAAATTGATTAGACAAAGTTAAAGACAAGTTATAGTATGTTAAAGTTCGAAATTGAAAATAAACCGATTTCAATTTAAAAAAAAAAGTGAAGTTTGGTTTACTATACAAACGAAGTCCAAATATCGATTTTATTATTCCGATTGTCTAATATATTATTTAATTTGACTTAAGCAAAGTTCGGGTTTCAAAAGATAAAATTTTAAAAACAAAAATTATTTTAATGATTTAAACAATATTATAAATTTAAATAATGATATATTTGAATTTAAAGTTAAATATTGGAAATATAGTTTACAAATGTTATCATATATGTGTCATATAATTTGTAACAACCCGCCCGAAATGGGCCTAAATTTCAATCCAGAAAAGGCCCATCGAAACTTAAAGCCATTCTAAACGGGTCGGTAATTCTTGTAAGGATTACATTTGCATAGATAATATATACACAAATACTTCAAATAGAAATCTCACACTACGGAAAGAGAAAATATAATACTGAAAATAAGATGTACCACTTTATTTAAAAATCACAGAAATACAATAGTCACAGTTACATCTGTTCAATGGGTACATCAAATAGTTCATTCTCACAAGTTTCCAAAAGAAGTAAAGCGATAACTACTAATAATAGCATAATAACTTAGTCTTCTTCTCCGGCTCCAATCATGACTTCGTCCACGGCTTTTACCCCATCTACTGACATGTTGGATATGTTAAGCAGAGGGATCAGAACATAAAGTTCCGTGTGATTGAAATATAGTGTTACTTAATGTCCATACCCTATATTTTTAGCAAGTTACATATGTCAAGGTATGTCTATGCAGCACACAAGATTCACACAAATACAAAGTATCTAACCAATGAGGTGGATATCCAAGCCAATCACCCATTAGTGTTTTTAGGGTAAAGACCCAACGAGGTGGGCATTCTCGGTCACTTATGGCCTTAATAAAGGTGGATTCTTATGATCATATATAACCCTGAGGCAGACCCCTAGCCTCTTAAGACCTTGTCCTAATACGTTAACTTTCTTAAGTCTATACTCTCACTTGTAATATGAGAAGTAGGATTGCGAACGTTACTACTTAACTGATATTACGATAGGACACCTTTATCGCCTAAGACTTCCCTTAGATAGTTGGTTAGCACACAATGACCACATATCTTTCATATACCAATTTTATCCCTAGTTGAGCCCTTACAAGCCTCTAGAGGAAGTGGACATCCGTGTGAACTACCCTACTCCATTACCGTTTATGCCTAACCACTTTTAGAGAAGGAGGACCCAAAGACTTACTTTAAATCTAATAACGGTTGGTCCCATAATTTTGGTTCCTCTCCAAGGAGTAAACCTTCGGAGGGATCCTAGTCCTAACCACTTATGACCCAAATTAGACAAAAAGAGAGTCAGCTACTTAAGACCTTCTAAAGGTGTAGTAAAACCTACCTATTTTCACACGCGATAGACTAATATATATATAGTTATATATATAGTAGACTTATCATATTAAACTGTATACCTGTAGATGCTGGATATGTCAGTCGGTTCTGGGAAGAATTCTATTACAGGTTGGTTTAACCTCATGTCTAGTGTACTAAGTTTGAATGGTTCATGGCACCCAGACCTCTCACATTAGTTGGGCCTACTTGTGGTTGTTGGATTTGTCGGTCGGTTCTGGGCAAATTTATACCACACAGGGCAACTAACCTCATGTCTGTGTGTCATTATTTATATATGTATAACGATTCTATTCGCACACACAAGCAATCAATGTATGTTTACATATATAGGGACATTTCAAATTCGAATTCTATCCTAATCGCATTTATTACAGCTAATAAGTCGTTAATTACGTTGATTACGTTTATATAAGTATAATACTAATAACACACGAGAACGTTAAATATTCGTATTAACGAGGAATCGTTTTAACGAGGTGGCAATTGTCAATTTGTTCAAATCAAGGTATACAAGTTAGTTTTTCCATGTTTTTACTGCTACGACTTAGGCATGATGGCATTATAACAGGATAACAAATAGTACTGGATGGAAAATATAAATACATACAAATTTCAATTTGCATCCTAGGCTTGTTGGAATGATTTCAATACTGGATCAAAAATAGAGTATTACATACACTTATACATGTATGTTTATAATTTCCACTTTATCTAATTCACCCATTTTTGGTGTTATGCACATAAAAATGTTCACATTTGATATATTTCATGTATGAATATGTTTGGATTCAAAATAGAATCTAAACCTAATCAAATCATGAAATACCCAAATTTAAACCCTTTTAAGTTACAATCAAATGTTTAATAAAGGTGAATTACACAAAGTAGAAACAATAGTGGCAACACCCATTTTTTCATCTTTAATCCAATATTAAAATCAAAAATCCAAAAAATCCAAATATTATGACAATTTATACGCAAATATAAAATAGAGGATTTGGGGGTTTTGGTACTGATGTTATCGATTTCCAAATCCTCCTAGGCATATCTATCAACATGATAATCTAATAAAAATATGAATATGCCTAAGTAAACGATATTCCACTCACAGATTTTGGGAAAAACAAAGAGGAATCTGCAGTAGATCTAGATCTGTGCTTTATCTTTGAGGCAAACATGCTCCAACAATTCTCTCTCTCTCTCTCTCTATATATATATATATATATATATATGTACAAGAAACATGTATTAGGACCTTATATACATATATTTATACCAAGTTCCAGAATGCTAAACCTATATGAATTATAATAGAGAGAAGTTAAGAATATAGGTTGAAGGAATAAAAGAAGTCTTTAATCTTTTTTCTTTCTTTCTCGAATTTAGTAATGGTAGAGAGGCAGCATGGAGGCAAGGATAAGAGAATGGTTAGGGTTCTAATGTGTGATATAAGGGGCTATATATAGTTGCTTGTATGAGCGTAGACCGTTGAATCACTTAGATTTAATCCAGGCCTTTTATTTATATATATCCCTTCTAGAAAACCCTAACCAAAATGATTTATTGGGTTGTCCAGGCGCCAGGCGGTCGACCGTCTGTTGACACCCCTCTTAAAGGGGCGGTCGACCTCCTAAGGGATGGAACGCCTAATAAATGCTATGGCACTGAGATGTTTATTTAGTTAATTCGTTCCTTTATTTCCTTAGTCTTATTCCTTATATAAAATATCCTTTGTCCCCATGATCTTATCTTATTTCAAATTTCAAATTCTCCCTCTTTATTTTGAATATATTTTGGACACATATATATATATATATATATAATCCATTTAATTATATATATTTTCTGCGTTTTACTATCCAAATTCATTTTTTCATAACTTCTTCATACATTGACCATTTTCAGCATATTATATATGAAAACGATTCAGAATTTTGCCACGAATCCAAATAAAAGAATTTCGTGGACAAAATCCTAAAGCTGAAAAATCTCATTTTCCAATCATACTATTTAATCGCTTATTTTTAATTATTTATTATTAATGTTTATGTATTTTACTGGGTGTTACATTCTCCCCCACCCTTAAAACGGATTTTGTCCCGAAATCTGTTTAAGGGGCGAAAAATACAACTCGCTCGAAACATCCATGTTGTACATCCATGTTATTTTTAATTCAGTCATAAGCAACCATGACTCGCTGTGATTATGAACTACAGACCCACTAAAGTGAGCTCCATCCTAGCATGTAGTTGTAATAAGTGATGCAATATGTATGCAAACAACCTAATTATGCATATATTTCTATATGAGTGCGTTTGTGCAATGGTGTTGCATCCATTTCGTAACATCCAATCTAACAATCACGATGCATCCATAAACGTTATCTTAAGGAAAAATTACCTGAGAAAAGCTCTGGGTGAGTCTGTCTTATCTTATCCTCGGCCTCCCATGTGCTTTCCGCAGGATTATTTCCCCATTGTACTCAGTCGGGGCAAATGGTTTTGTTGCGGAGTCTCTTGATTTCGTGCTCTGCAATCCTTGCAGTGGTGCGGGGCACCCTGGACTCCAACTCGAGATTTTCAATGTCCCCAATTTCATCAAGCTCGAGTCTGATAGCAAAATCATGAAGGCATTTCCTTAGATGTGACACATGAAAAACATTTTGGATTCCCGACAGACGCTCTGGGAGATCCACTCGATAAGCCAATGATCATATCTTCTCGTTGACACGAAAAGGCCCAATAAATTTTGGAGCCAACTTCCTAGTCTTCCCAAACCGAACAGTCTTCTTGAGAGGGGATGCTTTTACGAATACCAAGTCTCCAATGTTAAATTCAAGTTCCCTCCTTCGCTTATCGTCATACGATTCCTGACGGTCTTGGGATGCCTTCATCCTCTGCCTAATCAAGGATATCTTCTCCGTGGAATCACGGACGAAGTCTGGTCCAAGTATAACCTTGTCGGTAGTTTCCCACCAACAAGTCGGCGATTTGCACGACCTCCCGTAAAGCGCTTGAAAGGGGCCATATCAATCGTTGTTTGAAAACTATTATCGTAGGTGAACTCCACGAGTAGTAGGTGCTGCTCCCAAACTCCTCCAAAGTCGATGATGGAAGCTCTGAGCAAGTCTTCTAAGATTTTGTTTACTCTTTCTGTCTGGCCGTCGGTCTCTGGATAGAAGGCTATGCTTAGGCTAAGGATCGTTCCAAATGATGCTTGTAGGCTTCTCCAAATTTGCTTGTGAACAAGGGATCTCTATCACTCATAATACTTGATGGGATAACATGTAGTCTGACTATCTCTTTGACATATAATTGGGCTAACGAGGCTGCAGTCCTCGTCTTCTTGATAGGTATAAAATGGACGCTTTTGTTTAGACGATCCACCACAACCCAAATGGACGCATTACCCTTTTGGCTTTTAGGAAGTACATCTACAAAGTCCATGGAAATATGTTCCCACTTCCACGTGGGGATCTCTAAAGGTAGTAGCAGCCCTCCGGGCTTCCTTTGCTCCGCTTTCACTTTTTGGCATTTAAACATTTAACCACGAACTCGGCTACATCTCTCTTCATTTCTTCCAAATGGAGATTCCTCTTCATATCCTTGTACATTTTATCCCCACCGAGGTGTATGGACAATTTTGACCTATGGCACTCCTCTAGAGTTTCTTTCCTCGACCCTTCATTCTTAAGGACGTAAAGTCGTCCATCCCGAAGTAAACTTCCAACATTGACGATCGAATACCTAACCGAATGGGGAAAGGTCTCCTTAGTTCCCACTTTTTCCTTTATGCTTTCTTAATTCCTTGTCGAGGTCTTGTGCGCTTTGCATCCTTTCTCTTAGGGTAGGTCAAATTATCATAACCCCAAGAAAACCACTAGAGGTGATTGATGAAGGTTGCAAATTAAAATTAGAGAGAAACTCTAACTGCTTCTGTAATAACCCGGAAATCCGAGCCATTTTTTTTTTTTGGCAATTTTAGTGAATTTTGAATATTTAAAATGATTTATTTTAAATAATAACGGCGAAAAATTTATTTTCGACGAAGTTAAAACGAATAATTTTATTTAAACTATATAACGAGCCTGAAATGGCACGGCAGTTCGAAAATTCGATTTCGAATTTCAAATGAATATATAGAATTCGTTTTAAGTCGGAATTGAACGAAACAAGAAATATTTGAATCTGTTTAATCATATCTTTCTAATAGATGTAAGAAACTGAGATTTCACTTTATAGAGTGTAAGATATGTCCAGTTTAAAATTCAGAAAAGTCGCTGTGGAATTTATATATATTTTAATATATATATATATATAAAAGCCCTTAGAAATGGAAATTTTGCAAACGACCTCGGTTTTCGTCGAAACCACTTTTGTTGGATCCGCGATGTCTGTAATAACCCGGAAAATACGAGCCAATTTAAAATTTTTAAATTGGTGATTTCAAAGGAATTTGAACCATTGAAATAGAATATTTCAATAAAATAGGGAATTAGAAATAGTGAGTCAGTTTGAAAATTTGAATTCAAACTTTGACTGACTGTGCAGGGTGGAAAATATAACGGATTTTAGCGAAACCAAAAATATCTAAATCTGTTAGTCAATACCTTTCTAACGAATCTGAAAAATCGAAGTTTCATAACGGGAATCAAAAGTTATGGCCGAATGAATTTTCAGAAGGGTCGGTATATAGAATATATAGCCCTGGAAAATTGATTTTTTGCATACGACCTCGAAATTCGACGAAACCACTTTTGTTGGGTCCGGGATGTCAAACTATTGCTAGGTTTCAAATTCCATAATTTTTGAAGCTAGTATGTGAGCGTGGAAAAAGAAAACGTGTTTAATCAATTTCTGATAAATTGGATCGACCAGAAAATGGCCATTTTTCAAACAACCTCAGAATTTGACGAAATTAGTTTTGTTGGGACCGTAGCGTCAAAACATAGCTAGATTTATTTTTCTGCAATTTTTCGAATCATTTCGTGGCCCTGGAAAATTGAAATGTACGTTCGGAGTTAAAAATTAAATGTTTTATACTTTAATTTGAAAAATAACTGACTATAACAGTCGAATTGGCCTACGAAACATATCACATTGTGTCCGGAATGGGGTTATTTAGCTAGGGGCGACAGTCGTTGGGTTTAAAAAAGAGCTCGTTTGAGAAAACACTATTTAAAAATTTAATATAGTCCTCGGCCAATCAGAATTCTCCATTCATAAATTTTAAAAAAAAAATCCCCAAAATCAACGGCGAAACCCGTTCGAGACCTTCTCTCCTCCGCCGCTGCCGCTACAGCCACTTCCAGACTTCGCCACTGCCACCCCTCGACGCGCCTCCGTCCCCTCTTCAAATCCGACCCACCACCGCCACCCCTCGTCGCCTGTGCCGCCCGAACCGAAGCTCCAAAGTTCCGACCTTCCCAGCGCCGCCGCCGCCGACCTGGACCACCGAATGCCACCAAACCACCACCGACAGGAAGCCCTCTCTTCCCTCTTCCTCGTCCAACTCGCCGATCATCCCCTCGTGCCCCGATTCTCGCAAAAACCGTAAACCTAGCTTTGAAGCTTCGTGAAAGGTGAGTTCTTTTTGATCTTTACAATTTGAAAAATCATATCTTTTTGGTGTGTTGACGAAATTCGATGAAACAGGAAACATCGGGACCGTAAGGAAGCTCTCTACCCAATAGAAGAAGCCGCGGATTTTTCTGACATCGTATCGATTTTTAGCACTCCGAAAACCAATGTGAGAAATCTAAATTAACGTGAAATTGAATGGAAAATGTCGTGTACAATTTATATTAGCGAAATATAAATTACATGCGTGTCGTATACCTCATGTACATGCGTAGTGTAAGCTATATAAGCAAAGTATGAATTTTACATGCATAGAATAATTGATATATGTGTTGAAATGCAAGTGAAATATAGCAAATATATATATATATATATATATATATATATATATATATATATATATATATCTACTCCCCTCGTCCACAAACCATGGACGATATTTATTGTGGTGAATTGGTGTGAAACATTGGATGAAAAATACGAATGGTTGAATAATTGTTTGTGGTTGACATTGTTTGGTCGTGGTTGAAAAATACCCATTGGTGATTGAAATGAATTGGAAATATTTGTGGAAATAAAAATAAACATGCCGCCTGCGTGCGAATTAGATGCATGAATCCCCATTGTCAAAAACCGCGAGGTTTTAAGGTAGAGCGAGGAGCCGTACTAGGGACGGTGCCGGTTTTAACTACCCTGCCGTTATGCTGCCGAAATTTTGAATAATCTTTGTGTGTTAGAATTATTTCCATATGTTGAAATTATTTTCATGCGTTGAAATTAAAGCCATATATTGAAACTATATCCATGTGTGGAAAAGTTTGTGTGTTGAAAAGTGTTGTGTGAAAATTAAATTCATTTGTGAATGAATGAAGTGTTTAAACAATAAAAATCACATTTTTATATATTTATGAAGTATGAAAAATATTCGCCTTATATAAATAGTTTCAACAATAAAAATCCCATCTTTCTAATATGAACAACATAAATAAAATGTCCATGTGTGGATATGCTCATTTGTTGAGAAGTGTATGTAGTGGAAAAGTTCATGTGTTGAATAAAAAGATCGAACAATAAAAATTACATTTTTATTGAAACTATGAAGTGTTGAAAATATCCATTTGTCGAATAAATATTTTGAACGATAAAAATATCATTTTTATCATATTTGTGATATGCTAAAGATATGCGGACGTTGAAATAAATATTTGTGAAAGAGATATTATTTTTAACATGCATAGGAACTAAATAAAATAGTCATGTGTTGAAATCCATTTTAGTTCGCCAAAGTTATCATCTTTGAAAATGTGAAGTGTTAAAAATAGCCACTTGTTCAAATAAACGTGCATGAGTTGAAATATACATTAATTAGTTAATGATATGATTTTAGCCTATGCATGCAACATTAGAATGAATGGTGTTTTTAAACCAAAGTAAATCAAATATGGAATTGAATGGAAAATGATAAGTGATAGAAATTGTAGATATGTACATGCATATCTATTGAACAGGTTATAGCAAAAGGGGCTAGAGAAGAGGAATAAAATTTTGTGCCCGACAAATAGGTACACATTTACTGCTTTGTTTGGGTGATGATTTTATGAGCCTGTTGGCTAGCCGCTTGGCTTTTTCTTTTTCTTTTTGATATAAGACGCCCGTGTGGCTATTTGCGAATTTTCCCAGATCCTCCCGTACAAAGGAGGTTATGGCGAAATTTTCCGAAAATTAAAGGCGTTAGTGAAATAATTGAAGTGGATACGATATAGGAATTTTTGAATGAACTATATTTATATAAATATATAAATATAAATAAAATTAAAACGAAACGTGGTCGTGCAGTTCGTGTTTTGAAACCGTGAATTCAAACGACTAGTGTGGGAAATCCGACCATAGGATTTTCCTGAAACCGCAACCGTGGGGTTCGCCTTGGAAATATCTTTCCAACGGCACCAACTTTGTGAAGATCCGACGGTTGGATTGTCTGGAATGTTTAATTCAAATCTGAAGAAAAACAGCGCCAGAAACGATTATATATATATATATATATAATTAAATTAAATCGAATAACGACGCTGCAGTTCGTAAATTGAAATCGTAACTTCAAATGGCTAGTGTGGAAGATCCGACCGTCGGATTTTCCCAAAACTGAAACTGTTGGATTCGTTTTGAAATGACCTTCCCAATGATACCAAATTTGTGAAGATCCAACGGTTAGATTTTCAGATATGTGTAAAACAAAATTAGTGAAAAGCAGCGCCAGTGCATCGACACGACCTGAAACGTCGTTTAATTAAATATGGCCGTTTTAAATTAAATAAAAATGGCGATATATCGTTAGAAAATACTATAGACGATATAGAGTGGAAATAAACCAATTTTGTAGTGTTTGCTTGATATGTGATGGTTGAATGTACTTGACATGAAAATTATAACTAAATAACTGAAAAGTGAATGTTGAATAGTCCAACCATGTGATTAATTGATTTGAAAATCTAAATATACGTGGGTTATTTGAAAAGACCGAGTTTATCTCATTTCAAATAATCGATCGACGTTGAGAAGTTGAAGAGCCGAAGACGGCTGAAGACCGACGATCTCCACATTGGATGGATGGGCGCTACTGATGCTCGTGATTGGAGTAGCTACCATGAAGGAATTGAAGTAGTAGCCGTCCAAACATACTGTTGATTGTACGGATATGCGAGGAATTGGTGCCTCCAACTTCGTTCAGACCCAGAACGGACTTGTAAACGGACTGTGTGTCTGACATTGGATTTTGTTCTGTGTTGATTGATCTCTGTTAAATATATATCTATTTGGCGGCGGAGAATTTATTCTCTTGCTTAACGCCCTTCTCTGAGACGTACGAGCTCAGAGGTTATGTATTGACAGAAATCAGTCGCATGGAATGGATTGCCTGTGTGGCATGCCTAAGTGGCATATGATCAAGGCTTCTGTTGCAAAGCAAAGTCTTGTGGTTGATGATCAAAGCATGGTTTGTGTGACGTAGCTTTGTGTATAACGTGAATTCGCGAGCCTCACACCTCGGTATGAGTCAAAAACGGGAGAGTGACTGCAGGGAGAGCACGACGTTTCTTTCTAGCTAAGGTGGTGCCAGTGACCTACCAGCCCTGACATTATATATACTTTTCACCTGTGTGGTTGTTGGAATGTGAGGCGCCTCGATATAGGTCTGTAAGGACCGGGAAACATGTGTTCAGGAATAACTAATCCTCAAAAGTAAGAGAGGACCGGCCCTGAAGATCCAAGGATCATAGTGGGGTCCTGGGACATTTGCTAGAGTGTCTCGAATCGGAGAGGAGCTTGCCCGTTGCCTCGACTCATGAAGGAATCCAATTTCCAATACGAAATATGTGGATGTGATTGTATTACTAGTATGGCGACATAGTGGTATGGGTCATTTATGCCGCCTATGATTGATATTTATGATTGAAATCGCTTTTGAAACATATATACACTAGTAATAATATCAAGCACTTTTGTTTTATTCGTATGAAGCATTTTTGGCTATTATAAGGTAAAAACTCTATCCTCCGGCTTGCGTTGCATTGTGTGATGGGACCTGAGTCTTATAATGGCTTCATTTTATAAAAAGCATTGCGATGATTTAATCATTTACTTTATTTCATGCACTAGCACTCATTGGAGTAAACCCATTCCGCGAAAGTGGCGTGGTCCTTTGATTTGCCTTATTATTGTTGTTAATAAGTTGAGTAGATTTCTCATACCAGTCCCATGACTGACTCGTAGTTTGTTTCACCTTGCAAACTTGGGTGCCCTCATTTTCACACGGGCTGTCTAGTTACAGGTTTCTGACGCACCTTTTGGCTCATGGCGAGGCTTGACAACACCGTGCTGACTTGGATTTTCTCCACCATTATTGTGTCTATATTATGATTCCGCCATTGGCGATGTAGACTGATATTCCTTTTGTGTACTCTTTATGTATGATTCCGCCTCAGGCGATGGTGACTGATTATGTATCATTATGCACTAAGTTGTATCATGTACTGTGCTTCTCTGATGTGATGATATCTATATGATTCCGCTGTCATATGTGTGTAAATTATTCTATTTTCTGTTTATGCTATTATCTGTGATCTGCTAATGATGATTAATGTGTTATATTCCAATGATTATCCTTAACACCGTGTCATGGGGTTTTGGGATCGTCACAATGTCAAATTATTGCTAGGTTTTAAAATTCATAATTTTCTGAATCAATATGTGAGCGTGGCAAAGTTAAACGTGTTTTAACAGTTTTAGTCAATCTCGATCGACCAGAAAATGGCCATTTTTCAAACGGTCTCAGAATTTGACGAAATTAGTTTTGTTAGGACCGTATCTTCAATACGAGGCTAAAAATAATTTGTCTGGAATTTTTAGAGTAAGTATGCGGCCCCAGTAAATTGAAATGTGCGTTCAAATACAATATATAGAGTGATGTTTTGATTTTGACGGAAACTGGTCATAACGATCGAATTGGCCTATGAGACATATCTCATTATGTTCGGAATGGGGGTAATTAAATAGGGACGACAGTCGTTGAACATCGTTTGGGGTTCGGATAAAAAGTCAACATAGTAGGAAATATAAATTAATTAAATATTATAATTTATATTAGCCCCCCCTTTATTCCCTCTTCTCTCTCTACTCGATTATTACAGAAGAAAAAAATAAAATAAAAACGAACAGAGTCGCCGCCCCTGGAGAACCACCTCCGTCCACCGCGCCAGAGCGCGCGCCACCACCCACTGCTCCGGCAAGGCCCCACCTCGCAGGCGCACCCCCCCTCAAGCCCTCGAACGAGACCCAAACCCCAAACCCTATTTCAGCCGCCGCCACTCCCCTAGCCGACCACCACCGCCTCGCGCAGCCCTCTGGCGCCACCCACCACCTCCATGACCCCCCTGCTCGAGCGACGCCATGTTTCCCCCTCCCTCGACGTAAAGACCCACAACCCCCCCTTCTTCTTTCACTCCTTTCCTCTTAAAACCCGAACCACTACCCAAAACCACCACTGTCCATCAGCAAATCCATCGACCGTGACAACCGAATGTGAGTTTTCAATTTGAATTTATTTATGTAATATAGAAATGTTGATTTTTATATGGAATAGCATTGGAAAAATTCGATATTTACTATTGGAATGGTCATAGAAAATTGTGATTTTTATTTCTAAAAGTAGCAAATAAAAATATAATTTTTATGTTTGTAGCATAATAAAAATATAGTTTTTACGCTTATAGCATATTAAAGGTATGATTTTTATACTGGTAGCATGTAAAAGAAGTGATTTTTTTCTGTAAAAGAAGTGATTTTTATTTATATGATAGCATAATAAAGATACGATTTTTACATAAAAATCTGATTTTTATTTAGGCAGGGCTATAAAAATATAATCTTTATTAAAAGAGGAGCGATATAAAAATATAATTTTTATACATGAAGTGATAATATAAAAATGCGATTTTTATATATGTAGTGGAGACGGACGACGAAAGTGACAAAAGGCGATCACGGCGAAGACTTCCTACATATGAAGAGTCGTGGCGTTTGGTTTAGCTATTCGGTGAGAACTTCTCACTTTAAATCTTGTTTTCTAGTTAAAATATATACTAGGATGCAGACGGTGCTTAGTAGCACCCGACACCCGTCGTCCACAGACCATGGACGACTTGTATGCTTGTTTGATTTTGTTGTGTTGTGAGAATTGATTGTGATGTGAAGTGAATGGAAATATATTCATGTGTTGAATAGGAAAAATATTCATGTGTTGAAATAAATTACTTATCGTTAAAAATATAATTTTTAATGTGAATGTGAATAAATAAATATTCATTTACAAACCGGACGGTTTGTTTATGTACACCTATTTGAAGGATATTGATTGGGACGATAAATTTTACACGTCGTCCAACTGCACAAATAATATTCAGTGTTTGTGGATTGAAACCCTACACGGGTGTTGGGATGATATTTGACGTACATTAATCCCAATTGTTTAGTGGTATGTCGATCGTTTGATTGACAGACTGTATGAGCATTAATTAGTTATATTTAGTGCTTATGCAGTTGTGTGGTGCACTTTGGATGATGTTTGATTATTTATCGTGGCTATTATATACATATGTTGTAGGGAATCCATATAATTAACATTATATGGTAATTGATTGGGCCTCATTCCAATTTGGAAAATAAGGAATATTATAAAGGTAAATTCATGTGTTGAACAGAAAGTAAACTCATGGGTTGAATAGGAAAAAAATATTCATGTGTTGAATAAAATAAATATTCATGTGTTGAATAGAAATAAATATTCATGTGTTGAATAGAAGAAAATATTCATGTGTTGAATAAAATAAATATTCATGTGTTTAATAGAAGAAAACATTCATGTGTTGAAAAGAATAAATATTCATGTGTTGAATAAAATAAATATTCATGTGTTGAATAGAAGAAAACATTCATGTGTTGAATAAAAGCCATGTTGATTAGATTGACGCCATTTTGACGGGAACGATATTTATATCGATTTTATTCACTTTTATAATGAATATAGAAAAGGAAGTGATTTCAAAATATAACGTTTTGAAAATATTATCATTTATAGATTAATGATATGGAATATTCAATTCTGATTAGAAATTGAATATGAAGTTGAAATCATTTTGAAAACGAATTTAAAACGATTTATAAAATACGTTTTGAAAGGAAATCGATGAAAAATATATATATATATATATATGTTATATAATGGCCTGAAAAGAACGCGCCGCACTGCGGCAGTTCACGAATTTCGACCATTGACTTTGAATGGACGTTACGGGAGATCTGACCGTCGGATTCTCCTAAAACCAGAACCGTTGGGTTCGTATCGAAAAGAGCTTTCTAACATATATTAGGGATTTGAAATCTAATGGTTGGATTTGGAATTATGTCCAAATCAAATTTGGAAAAGCTCGATGTAAGTGTAGTTCGATGGTCATTGATGGAAATCGACTGTACGGGCCTCGATAAAATTATTAAAAATATCAATAATTTGTGTAAAATCATAAGAAATGATTTGTGAAGAATTAGGATGAAAAACTCCATATTTGAAAAGATAAAAATAGATTTTTTATCGAAATGAACTAGTTTTGAACTAGAATAATAATTTATTTATTTTTAAATAAATAAATTGGATTTGAAAGGGTTTTAAAAGTAACCAGAATTTCCAATAATTGAGTTGGAATGGATTTGAATCGAAATTGTCTTTGGAATATTTCGATGTTGGATTTCGTGATTATACAGATATTGTTATGGATATTTGAAAGATATATTTATATCGTTATTTCCAATACGATATTTGTTGGTCGTAGAATTTGATATTGAATATAAGCCGATATAATTTCTATTCAGAGCCTTATATTTAATATCAAATGGGAATTGGGTTTATCGTGAACTGTGTTTTAACGACATTTGTTCTTTAACCCGATTTACAGTGAAATGTGATTTCGAATTTATAAATCTTTTGTTAAGATTTAAAGGAGGATTTCCAAAGTAAAGTTTTCCAATTTAATAAAATAAATTGGAATTGAATGGAATGTGATTTTGGGTTTATCGTGAACCATGTTTTAAATGACATTGGTTCTTTAACCCATTTAAAGACAGGATATTGATTTTTGGGAAGATTAAAACCAAGTGGAGTTTTAATGAATCTTTTATTAGATTGAAATGATCAAGAATGGAGTATCATCAGTTTTTATCCAGGAGATAGTTAAATCTTTAATTAGATTTGAACGTGAAATGGTAATTGAATTTACCGATAACACCGTGGTGTTAGATATGAAGTATTACCAGTTTTACTTCATGGGATGAATAGGCTGGGATTGGGAAATAAAATAAATGATTACTTCGGTGTGGTTCCTAATCCCGACTAATTTGAATTGATATTCAAAAGAAGATTAAAGAATAAATTTAAAGAATTTATCTTTAATAAAATTAATGGGAACATTTCCCAAAGTATATGAATATTTGAATAAAAGATTATTCTGAATTGGAATGAGGCGTAAGTTGTGTTTGCGTAACACTTGTTTATTATACACGCGAGTTATTCAGAAAGACAGGGTTTATCCCATTCTGAATAACTGATTCGACGATGTGTCGAGGATGAAGACGGTGGTCGAAGACCGAAGGTCTTCACATCGTTTGGGTGATTACTG
This sequence comes from Allium sativum, assembly GCA_030737875.1. Lineage (NCBI taxonomy): Eukaryota > Viridiplantae > Streptophyta > Magnoliopsida > Asparagales > Amaryllidaceae > Allium > Allium sativum. The sequence goes on from CM060925.1 coordinate 10,111,685, forward strand.
ATGATCTTGATTGGGTTGTACACCCAAGAGGAGGGAATCAGTTAGTGATCGTCCAGACGTACTTGGAGATTGATGGATATGCGAGGTACAAGGTGCCTCCGGTTTCGTTCAGACCCAGAACGAACTTGTAAATGGACTGTATGTCTGACATTAGATTTTATTCTGTGTGATTGATTTCTATTAAGTATATATCTATTTGGCGGCGGAGAACTTATTCTCTTGCTTAAAGCCCTTCTCTGAGACGTACGAGCTCAGGTGTTATATATTGAAGGATATCAATCGCATGGAGTGAATTGCATGTGTGGCATGCCTAAGTGGCAATTGATCAAGGCTTCTATTGAAAAGCAAAGTCTTGTGGTTGATGATCAAAGCACGGCCTGTGTGGCATAGCTTTGTGTAGCGTTGATTCGCGAGCCTCACACCCCGCTTGTGAACCAAAACAGGAGAGGACCTCAGGGAGGGAATGCGTTTCCTTCTAGTTGGGGTGGTGTCAGTGACCTACCAGCCCTGACATTTATATTATTTTCACCTGTGTAGTTGTTGCTGTTGCGAGGCGCCTCGGATATATCGGTGACTATGTGGAGCCGATGGAGTCATTGGACTCATTGACGCCCCAAAGGGCGGGGAAACGCAGTGTTCAGGCATTTTAATCCACATCGGTGGACTAGCCCTGACGATCCAAGGGTCACTCGAGCTCTGATCTTGAGACACGGGCTAGAGCATCTCGAATTCGGTGAGGACTATCTTTTGCCTCGATTCACAGATGGAAACCCAACTTCCAATACGTGACATTTGCGGTTTTGATTGTAGAGCCTAGTATGGCGACATGATATATGGTACCCATGCCGTCTATGATTGATATTTATGATTGAAATTGTTTTGACACTATACACTTATAATAGTATCAAATGATTTGTTTTTAATGTACCAAGCATGTTTGGCTATTATAAGGGAAAAACCCTATCCTTCGGCTTGTGTTGCATTGTGTGATGGGACTTGGGCCTTATAATAGCTTCATTTTTCCAAAAAGCATTGCGTTGTTTTGTTATATGCACTGGTATTCTTGGGAGGAAACCCGTTCCGTGTTATACGGCGTGGTCCCTTGATATATCTGATTTAAAGTAAAGTTTTAAATAACTGTTTTAGTTCTCACACCTGTCACATGAATGACCTGGAGTTTATTTTTTTTAACCTAAACTCTGGGTGCCCTTATTTTGACACGGGCAGCTAGTAGTTTTGGTTTTGCAGATTTATATTCACAGGAACCTGGTTTACAGCTGCAATGATATCCGGGAAGCTCTGTATCCGTATATCTCTTTCAGTTGCATTTTGTATTATTTTTCCGCTGTCATGTAATTTATTGTAATCTCTGATATTTATCGAATGTATTTTATTCATTCATACTCTGTATGTTCTTGTAATCTGATGAATTGTTGTAATTAACAATGAAATGTTCTTCTGTTTGCGTTTCGATGTGGCTTGTCCTCAACTCAATCCGTGATTTCCCATAAGGGGGATTTCGGGTCGTTTCAGTGTGGTATCAGAGCTTTGGTTTACAGAGCTCGGGGAACAAGACACGTTAGAACCAAATGAAAGAATTCATCAGAGATTGGATTAGTAATATCCAATGAGAATGACTCGTTAGAGATAGGATCAGTAGTATTCTAGAACGAGTGTGAACAGTGTTGTTTTTAAGAGTGAAAATGAAAACAAATTCTTGTTTTGAAAATTTAAACCATATAAGTATTTGAATATTTATTCGTATTGAATTTGGAAAATCCAGTATATAAATATTTTGCGTATACGTCTAATCCGCGTGTATGTGAAGTTTTAATATACTAGACAGATATAGAATCGCACTGTAGTCGCCCGGGAATGATTCTGATGATGGGTACCCATCATCGGTGTTGAGTTCGAGTTTCAAAAGTGTGGTATCTATATATTTCCATTAGACTCGTGTGAGAACCAAAGCTCGATAGGTTTATTGTTGTGATTCGGTATCAAAAACATGATTCTCTGTATATGTACCAAAATTATGAATTTGAAACGTTAATCAACTTATTGATTGCTGATTGTGTTGTTTGATTATTGGTTGATTAATTAAAATTTGAACCATTTAGCCAAATTGTATCAAATACTGAATTGTATTGAAAATTTATCGCATATGCATGCATGTACATGTACTTACATTGAACAGGTCATAGCAAGGAGGCTAGAGAAGAGGAATAAAATGGTTTGCTCGACAAATAGGTACATGTTTATTGTATTTCATGGGTTTTTGATGAGCCGATTGGCTAGCCGCTTGGCTATTTCTTTTTCTTTTTGGATTGGTGAGGGCCATGGGAGGCTATTTGAAATATCCCGAAGCTCCCGGTGCAGGGGAGGTTATGGCGAAATTTTTTGAAAATTTAGGGTGTTAACCAAATTTTTGAAATTTTTGAAAAGTTCTTAGAAACTGAAAAGTTGAAGAACTTAAGCCGTAATGAAAATAATGGAAGATGAGTTGGTTTGTTAAACAACTTCCGGCTTCGTTCCTTTTCAGGGACGAAAAGTTTTAAGTGGGGGAGATTGTAATAACCCGGAAATCCGAGCCAATTTAATTTTTTTTTTATTTTGGCATTTTTAGTGAATTTTGAATATTTAAAATGAATTATTTTAAATAATAACGACGAAAAATTTATTCTCGATGAAGTTAAAACGATTAATTTTATTTTAATTATATAACGAGCCTGAAATGGCACGGCAGTTCGAAAATTCGATTTCGAATTTCAAATGAATATATAGAATTCGTTTTAAGTCGGAATTGAACAAAACAAGAAATATTTGAATCTGTTTAATCATATCTTTCTAATGGATGTAAGAAATTGAGATTTCACTTTATAGAGTGTAAGATATGTCCAGTTTAAAATTCAGAAAAGTCGTTGTGGAATTTATATATTTTTTAATATATATATAAAAAAGCCCTTAGAAATGGAAATTATGCAAATGACCTCGGTTTTCGACAAAACCACTTTTGTTGGATTCACGATGTCAAATTATTGCTAGGTTTCAAAATTCATAATATTCTGAATCAATATGTGAGCGTGGCAAAGTAAAACGTGTTTTAACAGTTTCAGTCAATTTCGATCGACCAGAAAATGACCATTTTTCAAACGGTCTCAGAATTTGATGAAATTAGTTTTGTTAGGACCATATCGTCAATACGAGGCTAGAAATAATTTTTCTTGAATTTTTAGAGTCAGTATGCGGCCCCGGTAAATTGAAATGTGCGTTCGAATACAATATATAGAGTGATGTTTTGATTTTGACGGAAACGGATCATAACGATCGAATTGGCCTATGGGACATATCCCATTATGTTCGGAATGGGGGTAACTAGCTAGGGACGACAGTCGTTGAACATCATTTGGGGTTCGAATAAAAAGTCAATATAGTAGGAAAATTAAATTAATTAAATATTATAGTTCATATTAGCCCCCCCCCCCCCACTTTATTCCCTCTTCTCTCTCTACTCGATTAATTACAGAAGAAAAAAATTAAAAAAACGAACGGACCCGCCGCCCCTGGAGAACCACCTCCGTCCACCGCGCCAGAGCGCGCGCCACCACTCCACTGCTCCGGCAAGGCCCCACCTCGTAGGCGCACCCCCCTCCCTCCGTCCCTCGAACGAGACCCGAACCCCAAACCCCGATTTCAGCCGCCGCCACTCCCCTAGCCTACCACCACCGCCTCGTGCAGCCCCCTGGCGCCACCCACCACCTCCATGACCCCCCTGCTCGAGCGACGCCATGTTTCCCCCTCCCTCGACGTGAAGACCCACAACCCCTTCTTCTTTCACTCCTCCTTTTCTCTTAAAACCCGAACCACTACCCAAAACCATCACTGTCCATCAGCAAATCCATCGACTGCGACAACCGAATGTGAGTTTTCAATTTGAATTTATTTATGTAATATAAAAATGTTGATTTTCATATGGAATAGCGTTGGAAAAAATCGATTTTTACTGTTGGAATGGTCATACAAAAATGTGATTTTTATTTCCAAAAGTAGAAAATAAAAATATAATTTTTATGCTTGTAGCATACTAAAAATATAATTTTTATGCTTGTAGCATATTAAAGGTATGATTTTTATACTGGTAGCATGTAAAACAAGTGATTTTTTTCTGTAAAAGAAGTGATTTTTATTTACATGATAGCATAATAAAGATACGATTTTTATATAAAAATCTGATTTTTATTTAGGTAGGGCTATAAAAATATAATCTTTATTAAAAGAACAGCGATATAAAAATATAATTTTTATACATGAAGCGATAATATAAAAATGCTATTTTTATATATTTAGTAGATACGGACGACGAAAGTGACAAAAGGCGAGCACGGCGAAGACTTCCTACATATGAAGAGTCGTGGTGTTTGGTTTAGCTAGTAGGTGAGAACTTCTCACTTTAAATCTTGTTTTCTAGTTAAAATATATACTAGGATGCAGACGGTGCTTAGAAGCACCCGACATCCGTCGTCCACAGACCATGGACAACTTGTATGCTTGTTTGATTTTTTTGTGTTGTGAGAATTGATTGTGATGTGAAGTGAATGGAAATATATTCATGTGTTGAATAGGAAAAATACTCATGTGTTGAAACAAATTACTTATCGTTAAAAATATAATTTTTAACGTGAATGTGAATAAATAATTATTCATTTACAAACCGGACGGTTTGTTTATGTACACCTATTTGAAGGATATTGATTGGGACGATAAATTTTACACGTCGCCCAACTACACAAATAATATTCAGTGTTTGTGGATTGAAACCCTACACGGGTGTTGGGATGATATTTGACGTACACTAATCCCAATTGTTTAGTGGTATGTCGATCGTTTGATTGACAGACTATATGAGCGTTAATTAGTTATATTTACTGCTTATGCAGTTGTGTGGTGCACTTTGGATGATGGTTGATTATTTATCGTAGCTATTATATACATGTGTTGTAGGGAATCCATATAATTAACATCATTTGGTAATTGATTGGGCCTCATTCCAATTTGGAAAATAAGGAATATTATATTGGTAAATTCATGTGTTGAATAGAAAGTAAATTCATGGGTTGAATAGGAAGAAAATATTCATGTGTCGAATAAAATAAATATTCATGTGTTGAATAGAAATAAATATTCATGTGTTGAATAGAAGAAAATATTCATGTGTTGAATAAAATAAATATTCATGGGTTGAATAGAAGAAAATATTCATGTGTTGAAAAGAATAAATATTCATGTATTGAATAAAATAAATATTCATGTGTTGAATAGAAGAAAACATTCATGTATTGAATAAAAGTCGTGTTGATTAGATTGATGCCATTTTGACGGGAACGATATTTATATCGATTTTATTCATTTTTATAATGAATATAGAAAAGGAAGTGATTTCAAAATATAAAGTTTTGAAAATATTATCATTTATAGATTAATGATACAGAATTTTCAATTCTGATTAGAAATTGAATATGAAGTTGAAATCGTTTTGAAAACGAATTTAAAACGATTTATAAAATACGTTTTGAAAGGAAATCGATGAAATATATAATATATATATATTTTATATATAATGGCCTGAATAGAACGCGCCGCGCTGCGGCAGTTCGCGAATTTCGACCATTGACTTCGAATGGACGTTACGGGAGATCCGACCGTCGTATTCTCCTAAAACTGGAACCGTTGGGTTCGTATCGAAAAGAGCTTTCTAACGAATATTATAGATTTGAAATCTAACGGTTGGATTTGGAATTATGTCCAAATCAAATTTGGAAAAGGTTGTTATAAGTGCAGTTTGATGGTCGTTGATGGAAATCAACTGTACGGGCCTTGATAAAATTATTAAAAATATCAATAATTTGTGTAAAATCATAAGAAATGATTTGTGAAGAATTAGGATGAAAAACTCCATATTTGAAAAGACAAAAATAGATTTTTTATCGAAATGAACAAGTTTTGAACTAGAATAATAATTTATTTATTTTTAAATAAATAAATTGGATTTGAAAGGGTTTTAAAAGTAACCAGAATTTCCAATAATTGAGTTGGAATGGATTTGAACCGAAATTGTCTTTGGAATATTTCGATGTTGGATTTCGTGATTATACAGATATTGTTATGGAAATTTGAAAGATATATTTATATCGTTATTTCTAATACGATATTTGTTGGTCGTAGAATTTGATATTGAATATAAGCCGATATATTTTCTATTCAGAGCCTTATATTTAATATCAAATGGGAATTGGGTTTATCGTGAACTGTATTTTAACGACATTTGTTCTTTAACCCGATTTACAGTGAAATGTGATTTCGAATTTATAAATCTTTTGTTAAGATTTGAAGGAGGTTTTCCAAAGTAAGGTTTTCCAATTTAATAAAATAAAATGGAATGGAATGGAATGTGATTTTGGGTTTGTCGTGAACCGTGTTTTAAATGACATTGGTTTTTTGACCTAGTTAAAGACAGGATATTGATTTTTTAGAAGATTAAAACCAAGTGGAGTTTTAATGAATCTTTTATTAGATAGAAATGATCGGGAATGGAGTATCATCAGTTTTGCTCCAGGCGATAGTTAAATCCTTAATTAGATTTGAAAGTGAAATGGTAATTGAATTTACCGATAACACCGTGGTGTTAGATATGAAGTATTACCAGTTTTACTTCATGGGATGAATAGGATGGGATTGGGAAATAAAATAAATGATTACTTCGGTGTGGTTCGCTAATCCCGACTAATTTGAATTGATATTCAAAAGAAGATTAAAGAATAAATTCAAAGAATTTATCTTTAATAAAATTGATGGGAACCTTTCCCAAAGTATAAGAATATTTGAATAAAAGAATATTCTGAATTGGAATGAGGCGTAAGTTGTGTTTGCGTAACACTTGTTTATTATATACGCGAGTTATTTAGCAAGACCGGGTTTATCCCATTCTGAATAATTGATTCGACGATATGTCGAGGATGAAGACGGTGGTCGAAGACCGGAGATCTTCACATCGTTTGAGTGATTACTGATGATCTTGATTGGGTTGTACACCCAAGAGGAGGGAATAAGTTGGTGATCGTCCAGACGTACTTGGAGATCGACGGATATGTGAGGTACAAGGTGCCTCCGGTTTCGTTCAGATCCAGAACGAACTTGTAAATAGACTGTGTGTCTGACATTGGATTTTATTCTATATGATTGGTTTCTATTAAATATATATCTGTTTGGCGGCGGAGAACTTATTCTCTTGCTTAACGCCCTTCTCTGAGACGTACGAGCTCAGGGGTTATATATTGATGGATATCAATCGCATGGAGTGAATTGCCTGTGTGGCATGCCTAAGTGGCAATTGATCAAGGCTTCCACTGAAAAGCAAAGTCTTGTGGTTGATGATCAAAGCACGGCCTGTGTGGCATAGCTTCATGTAGCGTTGATTCGCGAGCCTCACACCCCGGTTGTGAACCAGAAACGGGAGAGGACCTCAGGGAGGGCATGCGTTTCCTTCTAGCTAGGGTGGTGTCAGTGACCTACCAGCCCTGACATTTATATTATTTTCACCTGTGTGGTTGTTCCTGTTGCGAGGCGCCTCGGATATATCGGTGACTATGTGGAGCCGATGGAATCATTGGACTCATTGACGCCCCAAAGGGCAGGGAAACGCAGTGTTCAGGCATTTTAATCCACATCGGTGGACTGGCCCTGAAGATCCAAGGGTCACTCGAGATCTGATCCTGAGACACGGGCTAGAGCGTCTCGAATTCGGCGAGGACTTTCTTTTGCCTCGGTTCACAGATGGAAACCCAACTTCCAATACGTGACATTTGCGGTTTTGATTGTAGAGCCTAGTATGGTGACATGATATATGGTACCCATGCTTTCTATGATTGATATTTATGATTGAAATTGTTTTGACACTATACACTTAAAATAGTATCAATGGATTTGTTTTTAACGTACCAAGCATGTTTGGCTATAATAAGGGAAAAACCCTATCCTCCGGCTTGTGTTGCATTGTGTGATGGGACCTGGGTCTTATAATAGCTTCATTTTTCCAAAAAGCATTGTGTTGTTTTGTTATATGCACTTGTATTCTTGGGAGGACGTTCCATGTTATACGGCGTGGTCCCTAGATATATCTGATTTAAAGTAAAGTTTTAAATAACTGTTTTAGTTCTCACACCAGTCACATGACTGACCTAGAGTTTATTGTTTTAACCTAAACTCTGGGTGCCCTTATTTTGACATGGGCAGCTAGTAGTTTTGGTTTTGCAGATTTATATTCACAGGAACCTGGTTTACAGCTAGAACGATATCCGGGAAGCTCTGTATCCATATATCTCTTTCAGTTGCGTTTTGTATTATTTTTCCGCTGCTATGTAATTTTTTGTAACCTCTGATATTTATCGCATGTATTTTATTCATTCATACTCTGTATATTCTTGTAATCTAATGAATTGTTGTAATTAACAATGAAATGTTCTTCTGTTTGCGTTCCGATGTGGCTTGTCCTCAACTCAATCCGTGATTTCCCATAAGTGAGATTTTAGGTCGTTTCAGCTTCCATTCTGTCATCACGTTCAAGGTCGCATGTTTCTACTTAAAGCATCCGCCACAACATTCCCGTTTCCTGGGGTATATTGGATCATGAAATCAAATGAGGCAATATATTCCATCCATCGTTGTTGTCTCACGTTTAGGTCCACGTTGAGAAAATAAATATTTTAGGGACTTATGGTCAATGAAAAGTTCAAATTTCTCCCCTAAAAGATAATGCCTCCACATCTTAAGAGCGAACACTACTGCGGCTAACTCAAGGTCATGAACTGGGTATCTCTTCTCTAGATCATTGAGTTGTCTACTAGCGTAAGCAACTACTCTTCATTCTTGCATAAGGACTGTTCCTAAATCGGTCCCACATGCATCAGTGTAAACAGTAAACAATTTTGAACCGTCGGGTATAATTAGGACTGGAGCGCTAGTTAATACTTCCTTTAATTTCTTATAGGCTATATCACATTTATTACTCCAAGAAAATGCCAAATTCTTCTTTGTTAATTGGGTTAAAGGAGCAGCAATCTTTATAAAGTCTTCAATGAATTTTCGATAATATTCGTCCAATCAATGGAAGCTTCTCACTTCCATAGCATTTCGAGGTATCCTCCATTCCTTGATTGCCTCGATCTTTACGGGGTCTACGACCAAGCCTTCACTTGACACAATATGTCCTAAAAATCATACTTCTTCCCTCTAGAAATGTCACTTCGCGAATTTTGCTTCCAATATGTTCTTTCTCAATAGCCCTAACACTTGCCTTAAGTGATTTTCATGCTCTTTACGATCTTTTGAAAAAATAAGGATATCATATATGAGAACTACCACAATTTTATTTAGAATACCCATAAATACCTTACTCATGAGGTCAACAAAGAAGGCATGTGCATTCGTTAGTCTGAAGGGCATAACTTCCCATTGGAATAATCCATCTGGCGTCCTAAACACAGTTTTGTCCTTGTTGTCCTCTGCAATTCTTAACAGGTGAAATCTAGTAGCAAGGTCTAGTTGGGAAAATACTCGGGCTCCTCCCAAGTGGTCTAAAAGGTCATCGATTCTAGGTAAAGGGTAGCTATTCTTCTTGGTCAATTTATCGAGTTCCTTATAGTTCACATAAAGTCTCAAAGATCCGTCTGCTTTGGTGGCAAATACAATAGGTGCACCTCATTCTGAGGTACTTCGTCGAATGAAACCTTTTTGTAATAATTCTAAAATCTGCTCATCTAACTTCCTTCTTTCCTTAGGCTCCATATGCCTCAAGGGTAGTGCTACAGGTCTAGCGTCCTTCTTTAGGTCAATACGAAAAGAGATTTTGCTGTGTGGTGGAAGTCCCATGACTTTCTCAAGAACTCACAAACTATAGGGACCGAAGATGGTCCTTTAAAACTAGGAGATAAGGAATATAATAAGTCTTTATCCTTGCCCCTAACATTACAAGGAATGCTTATGCTACATCCTCCTCGGCTCCTAAGACGAACGATTCTCTTATCGCAATCTAGGACGGCCCCATAGAATGATAGCCAGTCCATACCTAGGATAAGGTCATACCCCAATAAATCCAACACATACGCTTCATAATGGAACTCGACATTGTCGATCTCCAATACTAGGTCTTTGCAAAATAGTTAAAGATATTTAGATCCTCCGATAGGGTTGGACACCTCTATCGGACTATCAGAGATAGACATAGGAAGGTTCAACAGATAAACAAGTCTCTTAGAGATAAAAGAATGGGTCGCTCCAGAATCAAACAAGGTGTATACATAATTTTCTAGAACAAAAGTTATACCTTCCAGTGCAGGTTACCCTAGGTCTTTTTGGGGTCGACTTTGAATTGGTGTTGCCTCTATTGCATAGTTCTATCCACTTTTGATGACCTTGGGCTTTGGGCAGTCCATAGACATGTATCCTTCTTTATGGCAGTTGTAACACTTTCCTTTGAATTCCTTTTGCCAACGGGGTCCTACAATATTTGGCCTCATGGCCCTTGCGGTTGCACTTCGTACAAGTCTTTGCTTCCTTTTTGAATTTGTTCTTCTTGTTTTTCCACCGTTCCTTTTTCTTATTTTTGTTGGAACTTCCTTCTCCTTTTTCGCCTTCTTTCTTTTCCTTGGATCCTTCAGCCGTGCATAGGATAACTGTCTTTACTAGGGTTTCGAAAGTTACCCCAAAAGTTACTTGGGCTAATAGAGTTTCCTTCAATGGAGAGTTCATTCCTTTAACAAATCTCAGCGCTTTGTTCATGGGGGTGTCTACCAATCCCCTTCCAAACCTACTCAACTCGATAAACTTGGCTACATACCGTTGCAAGCTTAAGCTTTCTTGCTTGAGGTGGATAAATTTCTCCAGCTAGATAGTCATTTCTTCCCTAGGCAAAAACTTCGCTTCAAAAAGGGTTTTGAATTTGACCCATGTAAATATTTGGCCCTCGTTTTCCACCGGAACTAAGTTCCACCATTCAAGGGCCTCATCTTTCAAATGCCTGGCCGCAATTCTCCTCTTCACTTCATCAAACCTGCCAGTAGCTTAAAAAATTCTTTTACAATCCATAATCCAAGATTGGGCACTAGTAAAGCTTTCCTTCCAAGAGAATGATTTCCCTCTAAGATTCGCGAAAGTCTTGTAGAAATGAGAAAAGTCAAAGGCTACCTCAGCGGCAAGAGCTGCATGTGCCACCGAGGCAGGATTAGCAACTGGGACTTGTTTCACAGTGCCAAGATATTGATGGAACCATTCTGGCAAGTATCGGGGTCTTGCCTAGTTACCCTGCACGGTAGGATTATCAGCCATTCTACTATTTGAAAAAGAAAAGGAAGAATCCTTTAGTGGATACCCCTGAGAAAGTATTTAAGCTGAAAAGGAAGAAAACAATAAGGTTGCCTAGCATATGCATATGCTTATTGGGGTAAATACACATTAACCTATGCTTTGGTACCAAATGTAACAACCCACCTGGAATAGGTCTAAATTTTGACCCAAAAAAGGCCCATCGAAACTTAGAGCCATTCTAAATGGGTTGTTGGTTATTGTAAGGATTATGTCAGCACAGATAATATATATACAAATATTTTGAATGGAAATCTCACACAGCGAAAAGAAAAAATATAATACTGAAAATAAGATGTACCACTTTATTTAAAAATCATAGAAATACAATAGTCGCAATTCCATCTGTTCAATGGGTACATCAAATAGTTCATTCTCACAAGTTTCCAAAATAATTAAATCGATAACTATTAATAATAGCATAATAGCATTGCCTTCTTCTCTAGTTCCAATCATGACTTCGTCTATGGCTTTTACCCCATCTACTGACCTATTGGATATGTTAAGGAGAGGGGTCAGAACATAAAGTTCCATGTGATTGAAGTATGATGTTACTTAATGTCCATACCCTATATTTTTAGCAGGTTACACATGTCAAGGTATGTCTACGCAGCACATAAGATTCACACAAACACAAAATATCTAACAAATGGGGGTGGATATCCAAGTCAATCGCCCATTAGTGTTTTTAGGGTAAAGACACAACGAGGTGGGCATTCTCGGTCACTTATGGCCCTATTAAAGGTGGATTCTTATGATCTCATACAAGATTTTAAATCATGGAAATCGGTTGCGTTTCGTCTCGGAGATTTTACAGACTTGATCTCGTATCAGGGGAGATCTCGGACGAGATGAGTCTAACTCGGAAGTCATCTCGGATTTCCATCTCGGGTCTGGAAGTTCATATCGGAACAATCTTGGGGTACAAGATATGTAAAAAACTGATATTTTTACAAAATGATTTGTATGAATACTATTAAAAACATAGTAACTTAAACTTGAATTGCAAAATAACTTTATTATTCTTAATTTTGCGAAAGATCATTCATACTCTAAATCGTAATATGCTTAAAACAGAAATATTTTCAGACACAAAACATTAAAAGGATCCAAAACATTAAAAAAATAGCATAAATAGACCATAAAATACATAATTTCATAAGTAACATGTATGTTAAAAAGGCGAATATGAAAATCATAAGCATTGTAGAACATCTATGAAAATACAATATGGTCATTTAACATGCAAAATGAAAAATAACAAAAGATTATCATGGCTAGTTTTGAGTTTTTAAATTATTGTTCTAGTTCAGGCACAGATTTAAATTTTAACCAAAAAAACTAAGATCTCAGACGATACTCCAGTATTTCGTCTCAGTCTATATATCGTTCGATATTGCATTATCTCAAGCGATATACTCGAAAGGAGATTTAGAGTGATATTTTCTGTTTTGTTTCGGAAGGAGCCCAAAACGAGATCTCGGAGGAGATCTCGGGCGATATTTGCGAGATTTGAAACAGTGATCTCATATAAGCCTGAGGTGGAGCCCTAGCCCCTTAAGACCCTGTCCTAATACGTTAATGTTCTTAAATCTATACTCTCACTTGTAATATGAGAAGTACTATTGCGAATGTTACTACTTAACTGATATTATGGTAGGACACCTTTGTCGCTTAAGACTTCCCTTTGACAGTTGGTTAGCATGCAATGGACACATATCTTTCATACACTTATTTTGTCCCTGGTTGAACCCTTACAAGCCTTTAGAGGAAGCAGACATCTCCGTGAACTACCCTACTCCATTACCGTTTATGCCTAATCAATTTTAGAGAAGGAGGACTTAATGACTTACTTCAAATCTAATAATGGGGGTCCCATGACTTTGGTTCCTCTCCAAGGAGTAAACCTTCATAGGGATCCTAGTCCTAACGACTTAAGACCCAAATTAGATAAAAAAAGAGTCAGCTACTTAAGACCTTCTCAAGGTGTAGTAAACCTACCTATTTTCACACGCGATAGACTTATATATATATATATTATTATTTTTTGAAAATTATATACATATATATATATATATAGTTATATATATACACACTATACTTCTCACATTAAACCATATACCTATTGATGCTGGATATGCCGGTCGATTTCGGAAAGACTTTTATTACAGGTTGGTTTAAACTCGTGTCTAGTGTACTAAGTTTGAATGGTTCATGACACCCAGACCTCTCACATTAGTTGGGCCTACTTGTGGTTATTGGATTTACCAGTCGGTTTCGGGCAGATTTATACCACAAATGGGAACTAACCTCATGTTTGTGTGTCATTATATATATATATATATATATATATATATATATATATATATATATATATATATATAACGATTCTATATGCACACACAAGCAATATATATATATATATTTACAAATGTGGGGACATTTCAAATTCAAATTCTATCCTAATCGCATTTACCACGCTAATAAGTCGTTAATTACGTTGATTATGTTAATATAAGTATAATAATAATAACGTATGACAACGTTAAATATTCGTATAAATGAGGAAATGTTCTAACGAGGTGGCAATTGTCAATTTGTCCAAATCAAGGTATACAAGTTAGTTTTTCCATATTTCTACCGCTACGACTTAGGCATGATGGCATAATAACAAGATAACAAATAACAGTGGATGGAAAATATACATACATACAAATTTCAACTTGCATCCTAGGCTTGTTGGAAAGATTTCAATACTGGATCAAAAAATAGAGTATTACATACACTTATACATGTATGTTTATAATTTCCACTTTATCTAGTTCACCCCTTTTTGGTGTTATGCACATAAAAACATTTAAATTTGATATATTTCTTGTATGAATACGTTTGGATTCAAAATAGAATCCAAACTTAATCAAATCATGAAATACCCAAATTTAAACCCTTTTAGGTTACAAGCAAATGTTTAATAAAGGTGAATTACATAAAGTAGAAACAATAGTAGCAACACCCGTTTTTCATCTTTAATCCAATATTAAAATCAAAAATCCACAAAACCCAAATATCATGACAATTCATACACAAATATAAAATGGAGGATTTGGGATTTTTGGTATTGATGTTATTGATTTCCAAATCCTCCTACTCATATCACACGACATGATAATCTAATAAAAATTTGAATATACCTACATAAACGATATTCCACTCACAGATCTAGGGAAGAACAAAGAGGAATCTGTAGTAAATCTAGATCTGTGCTTAATTTTTGCAGCAAACGTGCTCCAACAATTCTTCTAGTATATATATATATATATATATATATATATATATATATATATATATATATATATATATATACAAGAAACATGTATTAGAATCTTATATACATATATTTATACCAAATTCCAGGATACTAAACCTATATGAATTAAAATAGAGAGAAGTTAAGAATAAAGGTTGGAGGAATAAAAGAAATCCTTAACCTCTTTTTTTTCGTTCTGGAATTTAGTAATGGTAGAGAGGCAACATAGAGGCAGAGATAAGAGAATGGTTAGGTATCTAATGTGTGATATGAGGAGCTATATATAGTTGCCCGTGTGAGCGTAGACCGTTGGATCATTCAGATTTGATCCAGGCCTTTTATTTATATATGTCCCTTCTATAAAACCCTAACCACATAGATTTATTGGGCTGTGCAGCCGCTAGGCGGTCGACACCCCTCTTAAGGGGGCGGTCAACCTCTTGGGTTGGAATGCCCAATAAACGTTGTGGCACTGAGGTATTTATTTAATTAATTCGTTCCTTTATTTCCTTAATCTTATTCCTCATAAAAAATATCATTTGTCCCCATGATCTTATCCTTATTTCAAATTTCAAATTCTCCTTCTTTATTTTGAATAAATTTTGGACACACACACACATATATATATATATATATATATATATTATCCATTTAATTATATGAATTTTCTACGTTTTATGGTCCAAATTTATTTGTTCATAACTTCTTCATACATCGACCGTTTTCAGCGTATTATATATGAAAACAAATCAGAACTTTGCCACGAATACAAATAAAAGAATTTCGTAGCCAAATTTCTAAAGCTGAAAAATCTCATTTTCCAATCATACTATTTAATTGCTTATTTTTATTTATTTATTTATTATTAATGTTTATGTATTTTACGGGGTGTGACATAATTAATAAATTATTTTGAAGGCAAATTCGACTAGATTTAAATATAAGACGAAGTTTGATCTGAATAGGACTAGTACCGCAATGGTAGTTCGTGAATTTCGACTGTTGACTTCAAATTGACGTACCGGGAGATTCGACCATTGGATTTTCCCAAAACGAAAAACGTTTGGTTCGAAATTAAAATAGTTTTTAAATGTAAAAGAAAATTATATAATCCAAAGGTTAGATCTTGAAATAAGTCCAAATTAAATTTGAATAAAAATCGCGCAAACGTAGTTTGGGACCCGAAATTGGATTTTTTATGAAATAAGCTATTTTTAATTTACTAAAAATAGGGATAAATTGTGATAAATCACAATAAATTATTTAAAAGTAATTTGGATCAAATATACTCAGTTTTGAAAAGATAAAAGGCTATGTTATGAAAATGAGCTATTTTAGCAACATTGTTTATGATGGTTTATGGAACATGTTGAAATAAAAAGGTTTTTGATATAACCAATTTTATCCAAAGGTCTGTAAACATATCTAAAGGATTAAAATGAAAATTTTAAGATATTTTGGGATTTGAAAAGTATGTAATAAAGTTAAGTTTTTCAATTAATTAATTAAATTGGAGTTGAATGGAAATCGATTTGGTGATAATTCAGATGAGTCTCTATGGAAGAAGACCTTTACTATCTAAGGGATTTAAAAGGCTTTGCCATTATTCCGCTTATAATATTAGTCTGATATGGGAATTCATATCAATTATGAGAAGATATGATTTTCCATAAGATTTCATTTAGAATGAAAGTTTGATTTTGGGTTTATCGTTAACGATGTCTTAAATAACATTTGTTCTTTAACCCATTTAAAAAAATGGATGATTTTCCAAGTTAAGCTAAAGAGAAATCTTTATTTTATTTGAATATAAAGATTAAATGAATGAGCTTCATCTAGCAAACATAATGGATACAAAGTTAAAGATCGTTTAAAAGATAAGCGAGTTTTCCCCTAATGATAAGATTAAGAAATTGCAAGTACGATTTTGCGCCAAAGATATGATCTGGGAGAGTTAAAAGTAATTTACCATGAGTATGGTTAATGAATGACTCTGGTGGGTCTAATGAAGAAAGTGAGATATAAGAGCTAGAGAAACTGCGCATAGAGAAACATGTGTTGTTAAGAAACAACAGTCGACATAGATCTCCGGTATATCCGGCCATGAGGAGGGAAACAGCGTGGTTCGTAACAAAGAATCACGACAAGTAGGATTTAAGCAATATGTTTTCACATAAAGATAAGATTTAATCTTTAATAAGGTTTGGATTAAAGTTTATGATTAATAAAGGTAATAAACTTACCAAAATACGAGGAAAATTAGATATGGAGTACTGCCAGTTTTTCTCTATGGGATAAATAGAATGAGAATGGGATAAATGATTTGAGTAAAAGAACATTCCAAAGTGAAATGAGACTCATGATATCATCGTATATCTATATTGGTTTTAAATATGAGCTAGTTATGTCAGAAAGACCGGGTGTAACCCATTCTTAATAATTATCTGATGAGCATCGAAGGTATTTGAAGATGGTGTTGAAGACCGGGAATCTTCACATCGAAAGGATTAGCCTACTGATTTTCTCTTCACTGGGTTGCTTCTTTATTGAGATGTTTATTGTAGCGGCAAGTCCATACATATTTGGAGAATTTCCAGATCGCAAGAACCTCACTCCTTTATTGGACGAGGAATAAGGTGTCTTCAGTTTCATTCAAAACCCAAAATGGACTGGTATTGATGTATGTCTTACATTTTACTTTACGGCATAATAAATTGGTTTCTATTGATGATATATTAGTTGATGGTGGGGGATCTATCCTCTTAGCTTAACACCCTCCGTTGGGGATATGTACTCAAAGGGTTATATATCAATAGATACCGATTATATGTTGTGAATTGACAATGTGGCATGCTAAGTGCTGATGGTTGATAGATCAAATCTTTTGTTGAAAAGCAGAGCTTTGTAGAACGTGACTTCGGAGTCTCACAACTCGAGAATGACCGAAATAGGATGTGTGTGCAGCAACGTTATGACCGTAATGTATCTTCTAGATAGAAAATGATGCTATGGTATGGATCCCTAGCAACTTACCTATGTGGACGATAGTTTGAGGGCCCTTGGATAAAAGTCGGTCACGACTAGGAATGTTATGTGACAAGAGTAACCTGTACTCCACCTAGTTAAGGGGTGTACCGGCTTTGTGAGCATGTGGGCGGTTAGATCATAGGGACATCCCTCTAGAGGTGTACCTACCAGTGGAAAGGAAGACCCTTTGTCTAGTCATTGTTGGAAATCCAATTCCTAATATGACCCTTTATGGTTTTAGATTAAACCTATACATCGACATAATGGGATGGGGCATTATGCTGCTCGAGATTTATACATTTACTTTCGAAAGTGACATTAGACACTAATATTTATATCAAAATGTTTTCACGTGTCAAGTATGTTTGGTTACCATAAGGTAAAACTTGCTTATAATGGTACGCGCTTGCATTGTGTGATGTGATGCGGGTCTTTTGATAGCTTCATTTTCCAAAAAGCATTACCGATTTTTGTGCATTGGCATTCATGTGGAGAAAATATGTTCTGTGTTGTACGGCTTGGTCCTGCTATATACCTCACTTTAAACTAAACCTGAGTACATCTGTTTTTACTTACTCAGACCAGTCTCGTGACTAACCCGTAGTTTTCCTTTTTGCTTGCAAACTCGGGTTCCCTTATTTTCCACACGGACAACCTAGTATTCAGATTAGTAGTTAAGTCTATTTGGGGGCTATGCATTGAGGATGATTTATAGAAGCTGGTTTTGGATTGGAGCAAAGAGCAGAAGTTGGATGTTTTGGATTCTCTCTGAGGACTCGTTCTCTTTATATTATTTTCATTGTGTATTTTTCTGCTGTAAAGTATTTGCTACTGTACTCAGATATTTATTGATGTACTCTGATATATCTGTGTACTCTGATGTAAAAGTTATTGTATAATGAAAAAGTTCTTTTGTTCAGTCCTTATGTGTTGTAACCCCAAAACGATACGTGATCCGGTGTTTGAATCTCTGACATTTGATGCTTGAGTTGTGTCGAATGCCGATCTTCGAAGGTCGAAATTCCGGGTTGTCACACTAAAATTCTTTTTCACTGAATATTTCAAAAATCACTAAACCACCCACTTCCTCTTTGTAGGCTACGAATCAATTCATTATTAACTTCCAAATCCCATAGATGGTAGATAACCAAGCTAAGTATCCCCATGAAAACCTCTCTTATGTATTTATTTCATAATTTAATTAGGGTTTCAATTCCCAACATCGTAGGTATAAACAGGGATTTATCACTTATACCACTTAATACCCTTATCCAACACATGCGGGGGACCATTAGTGATCACAAACTAAAAATATTCTTTTGGAAATTCTATCCTATAATTATGTGGTTTAAATGGTGCCGAGGTCTAAATAATTTTATTAAAACTCCTTAAGATGCCCATCCACTCCTTTAAATTTTCCACCTATGTCTCTTATAATTGTGGTATATTCATTCTTTAAACTGAACGATTCTATGAATGCATACTTAACTCTTCAAGCTTCTTTAAGCCTGAAAATATATCCATATTCTCCAAATCAATTTTTTTTCTAAATCAGTCTCTAAAAATCCTCTTTTGATCTTATTAATTACAAATTTGTTGCCTACTAAATTTACAATTAATATCCGTGAATCTTTCTCCTGAAATCACGACTTACGGTGAGTTGCGTTACACTTACACACACACACACACACACTAATCACTAGATATAGATATAAACGTACTAATTCCTAAACAATCTATCTAGTGTAATATAATTCACAACCAACCCTTGATTCTGGAAATATTGTACCTCATCAACTTTCAAATAAAAACTTCTGGGACTGACGCTAAAATTTCCAAATTGGTTTTTGAAATTTATTCTTACTTAGCTCTAGAACCTAATTCTAGCTTAGCTAATTAGCTACCCTTGTTATTCTAGAATTATCTCTTTTTATAAGGTGAAATTTTTAGTGATTACACAAAATATGTTCTTCTGAATATTGTTATTATTTTTAAACTTGCACAAATTCAAAAACATGTATTTAATATCTTATTAAAACATGAGATGTTAATTTCTGTGAAGACTTTAATACTTACTTCAAATGTCAATACATGTTTTGTTTTGTTAACAAAACATCCTTTATTTAGAGATTATTCCCAAAATATTGCAATGAGGATTCAGATGATTTTTTTCAATGTTAACTAAATGTTTAAAATAAGAGTAAAACACTTTTTCTTTTTAACACTTAACTTTCAATGCCAGCCATTCACACGTTCAAAACGTTCAATAAAACTTTTTAATAGCTAATAAAACAATTGTCCATTCTATTTTAGAAAATAGAATTTCAATGCATGCCCAAGATTAAATTATGCTAAAATTTAGGGTGCGTTTGGTTTATGTTTTGAGTTTTCAATTTTGAGTTTTCATGGTTGTTTTCAGTTTTTCATTTTGAATATTTTCTCTATTTCTCAAAATGCGTTTGGGTACCCGTTTTTCAAAAACAAGTTTTCAAAACTAAAAACTGAAAAACGCGTTTGGTTTGAAATACAATTTTCAAATTTTGGACATTTGAGTTTTCATTTTGGCAAGTTAAACAAATTTTACGTTTAAAGCATAATACGTAATATGCAATATGGAAATGTCTATTTATACACAAAATATAGATATAATGGATGACACAACAAATATCCACCATTCAATCAACCCATGAATTCCGCTTTTTCATATAAAGCCAAAATAATTCAACGATCTAGATCGATTTAAAGAGAACACAACATTAAAGAGAATACAATATTTTAAACTACATTAAGCCGAATTGTGCAGGAATACAATTACAATAAAAAAGTTCATAACACGGTTTCAAATATATAATATAAGAGATAAGCTAAACAAAGGGAAGGTTGAAAGAGAACAGCTCAAACATCTTTCATAGCAATACGATATTTATATCAACCACAAATTTTGTAAGCAAAAAGCTTCTGATGTCGTCCAAGTCACATTTGCAAACGATAGTACAAAAGTAAAACGTCTACTGAATCACTACACAAAAGTAAACAATAATAAGAATACATGAACTATTCAAATATGTTATTAAAAATAAAGATGGAATGAATTTTGATATTGAAATTGGAATAAAATTGTATCTGAACTATAGATGACGAGTTGTTACGTACTCGTTCCACATCTGTGTGGCTATTGATTAAATCAGTACATAAAAGAGAGAAAAATGACATCTGTGTGGAATGAATTTTGAAATTGATATTGAAATGTTATTGATCATCACGGCCCAAACTAAGAAATCCAACTTCTCAGCTACATGCAACCAATTAAATCAGTAGATAAAAGAGAAAAAATCCATTCCTGAAAATATTGAAGGTCTCAACATCCACATTAATGTATCATCTGGAGAGGAAACTCAAGCTCAAGGTATTTCTTCCTGATAATTTGGTATCTTTCTACTACCTTTTTTTTAGCACTAGTAACATACTGTTGAAGATTGTTGTCTTGATCATTTACAGATTTAGATACAACTCTGGGCTTGTTTCCTCGAGCTGATTTGAGCAGAAATTGTACTGCAAATCCTGAAGAGAAACGGTTAACAATATTAAACAATGAAGTTGTAAATTTCCACAATATTGATGCAAAAAAGCAGAAGGGATCATTACTTTTGCTTCTTCAGTTGCAACATTGAAGAAAGTTGAACAGCTGGATATTTCTTGAGAAAAGAAAAGAGAGGATTAATTCAAGTGCGCCTTATTCTTCTTCATCATCATCAGCAAAGCAAGCTTCATATGATGATAACTCATGGCTTCAGTTAGCCCTGTAGTATTATATACTGATCGATCATAAAGCTGTTTTAAGTTTTAACATGTTAATATAGGTAATTGTTTGCTTCAATTTTGTTTGAATTACATGCATGAAAATGCACAGGCACAAGCCACCTCAAATCACAACTACATTGCGGCAAACAACGCACATTCAAACACACTACCAAAACTCATAACTCATAACTTCACAATTAAAAAAAAAATGCTACATCACCAAAGCAACCAGCCTCTAGCCATCACCGCTGCAGTGCAGGCACAAACCATCGCTAATCACAACTACATGGTGCCAAACTGTGCACTTTCATACACACTACAAACTTGGAAGTTTCAAATCATTTTAAGCGTCAATTCTGTATGACAAACGTATGCAGAAACAATGATAGACTCACTGGCAAAAATTCTGGTAAGCCAAATTACCTTTTTTTTCATTAAATCTAAAACATTAAAGAAAATTTAAAACAAAAACAAAAAAAATCTTCTTAACAGATTTAAAATGAAGGCAACATTTAACATTGTTTTGAGACGAAAGTAATTTTCAGCAGTCCCAAAGGTTAAAAAAAATAAAAATAACATATGAGCAAGTTTACAGTAGGTAGTAACATTAGTATACTTTAATTTCTTGTTTATAATTTGCCAAAAGACAAAAATACATGTACAAATGGACATTGCATTGTCAGTCTGCGTCCACCAAACGTACAGTATGTTCTGATGCTTTTTCCCTTCTTGGCTCTGTTTCCAGTTCCCTCATTGCACTTTTTTTTATTATGATTCGTTATCCTATCTACCGATAAAGGAAAAGAAATCTTAGCTAGATGTATAACCGATCATATGTAAGGTAGTTTTAGTTGAATGCAGTGCGACAGTTTGCAATATACCTTTGAAATAAAGGTTACAACAAAGCTGGGTATGAATATGAATTTGTAAGTACATGTAATGGAGCAAACAAATTGGATCAATGTAGATAAATCATTGAACTTGCAAGTATATGTAATGGCTGAATCTAAATTTCATATATAAATCAATAGTTCTGCGTTAGCAAGTCATCATTCTATGTGGTATCTCCATATATTTCTCTTTTATGTCTGGTTTTAATGAGTAATATTAAGAACGAATAAATTTTCATGTAAATATTAAAATGAATCAATGTAATGTTTATCTAAATTGCTCTAGTAGTTGATGATTTCTGGGAATGATGACAATGAAAATAATAATAATAATCTATTTTCTTTACAATAAACAATTGAGCATACAATTGTTTTAGGAAATTTAAAGGACATCAAACAAATATCTTAATATGTAACGCAGCCATTAAACAAGTCCGTGTGTTTCCCTAGCTAAACCATATTCGCATGCTAGGGGTGCGTTTGAGTGAAGCGGAAGCGGAGTATTATAGCGAGGTATTTCAGCAAATTGACAGTAAAATGAGATAATACAAATGTTTAATGATTTTTATGTGAATATATATAAACACGCTAAAGATACTTACAATGTAATATGTTTCAACTGGACATCTCCGTCTTCTCTATTGCAGCCTCATGCCATCTCTTTTGAGACATCACACAACCTCTTTTTAAGGAAACAGAACCAAGCTGATTAGAATAAGGTGGTGCACCAGTGCATGTTCCTTGAAATATTTGTGGCTTCAGCAGCTTTTGCCTTCAAGGCCTTGGGCGATTCAAGAAGGTGCAACACTTCAGTCCGGTTCATCTCTATAATTGTATTCCCATCACCTTTGCTGTAGATCCATACTCCAGTTAATCAACCAGACGGTAAAGGCTCTCACGGAGCATAGTTCTCCGCAGCTCAATAGAACTGGCTAAGGCAGTCACCAAAGCTCCAATAGGTTATGGATATCTGGAAGGATGCCAGCCATGTCAAGAGAAGGCATTCCTCCACCTGCACCAAGAATCTGATAATCAACCATGTTCCAACCTTGAGAACCTGTATAGCGATATACATGACCACCACTAGGTAGCATATATGTATCTTCTGGTAATCGTATAGATCCATTTCTACTAGTGTGCCTGCCAGTTGGACATTGGAGTTGCTAATCTTCAGGTACAATGAGCATAATTTGCATTGCTGGACCATATGCCCTCATTCTAGGCACAAAGGGATGCTGGTAGCTAAAGCCAGGTTTTGGACATTTTACAATTTTAGATCAAAGTTATGATCCATTAAGTTGATGCTAATTTGTTAGATCTCATCTATTGAAGAATGTAATTTCAAGCTATGGATATGAAACCGTAAGCTACCAAATTTTGGTGATTTGCAAATTTGTGAGTTTTGTTCAACCAATTATCCCAATAAAGTTTGTTTCATCCATTAGTTTCCTGTAACTGCATAATTTCTATTAACTCATGGTTGTAGCCAAATAGGATTGAACAAATGGTTCCAGTTTGGTAAGACAGATATCTAGAATAAATAAATTAAAATAATTTTTTTATGGAGTTAGTTACATTAAAAAAAAACACACACACACACACACACGCTACAGAAATGGCAGTAAAATGAGATAGAAATGAGATACTCGGACATAAAAGGCAGGAATAAGCCCAACCTGAGGCAACTAATCCAAGCAGCAGCGTCTAAGTTATCCCAAGATATCTAACCTGAAGTGAAAATGCAAGGTGATTTATATTGTTTGTATGTCAGTAATAGTAAAATGCAAATGAAAATGCAAGGCACTTACATATTCACGCTGTTTGTGGTCTTCTTTATTTCTGTTTTTGTTGAACTATTCACACACCTGCCTTGCGATAAAAGGCTCTCTAATGGGCTGGTTTTGACTGTGTTTGTTGGTGTTTGAACCGGCCTCTCTTATTTGGTTATGCTTCCTGTTATGTCCTTTAATGTTGGTGTGCTTATCGTTTTTGTTCTCGGCCATGCTCTTGGCTTTGTTGTTGTTGTTGTTGTTATTATTATTATTATTATTATTATTATTATTATTTAACAAGGTAATGAGAGGTAAATACTTGCACTGCTCTGTTTCTGACTTGTAATGGAATGATATTGTAGCTACTTAGGCTTCGTGATTTCTTCTTATTAAGTAGCATTTCTTTTACTTTGAAGATACATTCATCAAATCTGAGAATAATACTTCCGCACCCCCACCCCCCTTCCAACTGCGAATCTGGGATTGAAAGTGGAGCATCAACAAGATAACTAAACATGTGTATCAAATTTGTACGTATATCACCGGTAATGCTAGGAATGGGGGAATCATGTTACATGATAAAACAGTAGGAATGAATACAAATACAAAGAATATCTTGTTACAACTAAAATCTACAGGTTCTCATTGGGTTTTCGAAATAAGATGTACAATGTATGTGATGCTACATCAATGGAAAGCCTCAACACATAATGTTGATAACCCTAATCTACAAAACAGTTAGTTACTAAATACAGCTGGTGGAGGAATAAAAGTGCTGCAAGATATGGATAAAAAAAGGCTTTTAGAAGCATCAAATTATGCTATTGTTCATGGATGTAAAAAGATAACCTTAGTAAGTAAGCATATGCTACATGAGATTGTTCAATATAATTACAGCCTATACATACACTTAAGAAATTTATTAAATGTGGTAAATTTTTTTCTTAAAAAAAAAGGATTTTAAGCATTTGCAACCGATTCAGCATTTGAAAATGAACAGTCTTTTTGAATTAGCATACGATGATAATCCAGGCTTAATACATAAAGCAAACAAGTCACATCAAACAAAGGCGGTGAACATGTAAAATTTACACCCAGCGAACTCGTCCAAAACTAAATCAAAAAAAAAAACTTTCGATTTGAATATCGCTAAAATTGATCCCAAAACTGTATCTAATAAAGAGCGAAATACATCATGCAAATTAATCCCAAAATTGTTGACAAAAGGGGCGGAAACGAATCATAACCACCAGCGCTAAAATTTACCCAAAATTGTTGACAAAAGGGGCGGCAATGAATCATAACCACCAGTGCTAAGTATATAAGATAAATTTTGAATAAGAAAATCACGAGTTTACCTGAGTTGTTGACGATCGGCGAATTGGAGAGAAAGATATTTTTGCGGCCGGAAAATAATTCTAGGTTAGTGGACGTGTTTGGTTGGGTTTTGGTATTTGGGTTTTGAATTTTCAAGTGGACCTCAAAATGATAAAAACAAAATAATCTTGTTTTGAGTTCTCTTTGTTAGGCCCATTTTCAAAAATAATAATTTTTCAAAATGAGTTTTTCAAAATGGTAAAAGAAACGCGTTTTCATCGTTTTTCAAAACTGAAAATGGTATGAAAATGGAAAACCAAACGCACCCTTAGTTTCCGAAAAGTTCTAATGGCATTTGTTGCTAAATTTTTCAATATATTTTATTACTTCACACAATAACAATTTTTGAGGCATTATTCAAGGTTTATGTATCTTTTAATCATAAAACATAATAACTTCCTTACAAAGTGTTTAAAATAAATGCCCCATTTTTAAATTTTAACATTTATCAAATGTCCATATATTCTTAAATTAAGAGAAAAATAATTTTTCTTATTTTAACACTTGCCTTTTATTTGTATTCTGAATGTCAGTCTTTATTGTCCTTTAAAACGACAAATGTTTTGGAGTAAATGATTGTTTTTATTTAAAAACAAGACTTTAATAATTCAACATTACATCAAGTAGTAATTAAGATTTTTAACACATTTATTTACATATTCTCAATTTATGTTGTTATTGCCAAAATACGTTTTAAAACATTAACTTAAGACTATATTTATGTTAGTAGTATAGTTTAAAAATCTTTACTGTCATGCACATATACTCTTGTCAAATTTCTTAGTAATGTGCGTTTGAATTTAGGAAATCTTTGATCACTCATTACTCTTTGTTTACACAATAAGGGCGCTTTTTACAAACAAAAAAAATCTAATAAATTATAAATTGCTAGAGTAATTTATTAGAATATTCATTTACCATTTTTTCTACTCCTGGTATTGTTACTCCCTCATATACCCCTTATTATATGAGAATTTTACTATTTCAAGTTCTTTTCAAACTTTAGTAAATAAATTCACTACCCACTCTCAGTCAAATGGGTATATTTATGATGTTTACCCTATCAATCCTTTATATAAAAAAAATCTTTTGGTTGAACTTCAAATTTATTGTCATAAATTATATAGGACTTTTAAGAAAAGAATCTTTTCAAATTCATTTCAGACGTATTTAAAACTTGTTATATCAAGGCAATGACAATTATAAACTTGCCATTATAATTGTTTACTTCTTGACATTTACATTTATATCCTTTTAAAGCTCATAACCAAAAACGTTTACAAATATCTTTTAATTAAAGAATTCTACTTCTGCTTTCCTTAAAGTTTAAATTTATAGTCTGTCTAACAGAAGAAATAGTAAACTATTCAAATTTCACAAAATACTTATTTTCTCAGAAACCATATTTCAAATTTTCTTTTCTAAATAGAATTATTATGGAACTTAAGCCTAACAAAATGTTAAAATTCCCTTTTTAAAAATAATTTAATAGTATGTCAAAAATCACTTTTTTAGGTTCTTAATACTTTTGATCTTTTCGCCTAAACCTTCTAACACACTACTCTTCGAAAGACTATCTCTTTTATTGCATCCTCTCTTCCGTGTTCTTAAATTTTCAATTCTTGACATTCCTAATTGCTGCCACCACAAATGTCCTTTATGCCATTTTATCTATTAAACAATGCTCATTCTTATAGACATTTAATTCAAAATCGAATATTTATGCCTTTGCATAGATGGCCTTAATTACTTCCTTAATATTTTTCGATTCCAATACCCTCTTTACTTCACGACCATTTGCGCTCTTTCAAATTCAAAATTCCATATTTACTAATGTGGAAGTTTTTATCCTATTTTATAATAGGTATCCTTAGTTTGTTCTGTTCCAAATTCATACTAATTATTTCTCCTTTTTTTCCATGAATGATAATTAAATCACCAATTTATCCCTATTAACTACCTATTTAATTATAGGGAGTTTCGTTCCTTTCCACTTCTCCAACCTTTGGTTCTTAAAGGCTTTTGCTAAATCAATAAGGGAACTGTTGAATCACTACATGGCTTCTAGGAATTTTATAGAAATTAAGGATAATCTTTTCCTAGAAGGACCTACAAATAATATTTTCTAATGATATGCGTACTTTAATATATATATATATATATACACACACTTATATATATAGTAAAACTTTTGAAAATCCGTTCTTCAAATAACAAGTACGCCTTTCATACATATATATGTACCCCTAATCAAGTATTCTATGCTATGATATCAAATATAACAACCCACCCGAAATGGGCCTAAATTTCAACCCAAAAAGACCAATTGAAACTTAGAGCCGCTCTAAACATATCGTTGGTTCATATAAGGAAAAGATATAACAGAGCATATTAAATCAAAAACTAGAATCTCACATAGAGGAAGAGACAAAATATAATAGTATAAATATAAGGTGTACCAAGTATTAAGACCATGAACTCATAAATACAACATGTCTCAAACTACAAGGTACATCATCATTCGTCCCAATTACATAGCAATAATAGTAAATATGCAGTAGCCATAACAACTAGATCTTCAAGAGCCTCCTCCTCCATGAGATCGTTCTCCATCCTTAATCACCTGTCTCACCTATTGTCCTGTTAATGTTAAGAGATGGGAGGCCAAAACATAAAGTTCTAATAAATGAAATACATGTAAGTTAAGAAGGCTATTTTTTATATTCGGCGGTTGTAAACTTTTCAAGTTATGTCTACGTAACAAACACATCATACACACATATGAGGCAGACGTCCTACAAGTCACTTAATAGCCCAAAACTAATTTAAGGGCAGCCACTCTTATGGTCACTTAATACCATATTTTATTTTATTTAGGGCGTACATCCCTCTAGCCACATAATGCACAATGGTGGACCTAAAGCCACTTAAGACCCCATTCTAACGTTAATCATCATAAATGATAACTCTCCTTGTAGGGTGAGAAGTAGTTATGACTACTTACTACTAGGATTTGGGTCAGGAACATAACTTCTTTTAAGAAAAACCATTCAGGTGAACCCTCTTGTTACTTTCTATCTATCCCTACCATTGAACTTCTAGTCACTTAACACTTCCCTTAGAAGGTGGTTCCTTAGGCCATGTATACATAATCCATCCCAAGGTTAGCACTCACTAGCCCCAAATAAGAAGCAGGTATTACTGTTTACACCAAAAATGGTCTAAACACCCAAGGTACTAAACTGTACTTCACCAATTCGGTAAGAAATAAATGGAACCGTGTCTAATTAGCAATAAAAAGTAAAAATGCGAGAGAAAATAAAGTAGAGACGAGATTTAGAGTGGTTCAGCCGTTAACGAGGCCTACGTCCACTATGAAGATGATTTCCTATCTTATAACGAGAATTACAAGGTACATCAACACTTTACTCTCATACATCTCTATATCCACTCAATTACCCTCGTTTATGTATTTTGATCTAGAGAATTATACAAGAGAATAATGAAGTTTGAGGAGAAGAAGGATGGACGAATGATTGAGAGAGGAGATGCCTTCATTCAAAGATGGAACTTGACGCCATGGCCAGATCTGTGATTGAGTACGAAGTTTCGCAGCACTTCGTGGTTTTTCGAAAAGCCCCCAAAGGCCCCCTTGAATGTTGGTAGCCGTGGTGTATTTATAGGTGAATTCATCTTGGTAAACGATCCAGAATATGTTTATCCAGGCTTTGGGTCGTTCATTCTGCTAATTACAACCATGCCACGGACAGATGTAGCTAATTGTCTGTATTGTATTCAGTGTTATGCATGGACGACTTGCTGAGTCTCTCGAATAGCTGAGCGAGTCCTTAAGTGCGGGCGCAGATGCTTTGGGAGATTTTTGTAAGAGCGGAGTGCGGAGCCGAGATTGATCCTCCTTTGTTCCTTGTACGGCCGTTCTTCTTGAACCAAGGGCGCTCGTCCTCTTGTTGCCTTTGCCTGGTGCCGCTTGGCTTTATGGTTATGCTATGAGGTTGCTCTTGCTCATGAAGAACGGGCGACCTATCTTATTTTAGTGCTTGGCGGATCTCTGGATGTGCGGCCTTCATCTTTGTCGAGTCACGCTTCTCATGGCCTGGTCGCACTGGCAGACTTGACCTGCCTTGGGTTTGATATTTGGTCCCGCTCAATGCGGTTGCGTTATGTACGACCAACGCTGGTAGGACCCGCCTTGTACCCTTTACCCAATGTGCGTATGGATTTTTACGTATTAACAATTATTTAGAGAACTACCCTACACATGTTATCGACTACTAGGACCATTTAATACCTTGTAAGAGAAATACAGACCCAATAACCATTAGGCGACCCCTATGACTTGGGTTCTGAACCAAGGAGTGGACCTTAGGAACGAACCTGGTCCTAACCACTTAATACCCAACAAGAGATAAGTATGCAACTTAATACCTTCTTACCAAGGCAGGACAACTCTGCACACACAACATATATACATATACATACATACATACATACATACATACATACATATATATATATATATATATATATATATATATATGCACACTAGACATCTCACATTAGGCCTACCACTTGTAGATGCTGGATTTGTCGGGCGGCTCCGAGCATGCTTCTACGACAAGTTGGGCCTACCCTCGCATCATAGATTATTAATTATAATGGTCCATAGCACCCACACCTCTCAGATTAACTAGATTTACTTGTAGACGTTGAATATGCTGATCGGTTTCGGGATACTTCTACTACAAGTAACGGTTGACCTCGTGTCTATGTGTCATTAATATTAATTAAGTCATTAATTCATACACATATAAATATACAAATTCCTATGGGTACATTCAAATTCTATTTCTAATTTAATCGTATTTATTGTGCACTTAATACGTATAATTATACGTTGATTACGTTATATACACACACATAAATTAAGCGAACGAGATTAGCGTCCATACCACGTTTTTTAAATGTCAATCCCTATTAAATTTTTAAAGGTGTACAAGTCATTTACCATATATCTCTCAACCATAACATAAATGTTCATATTAACATATGATAACAAAATGGGAAAAACGATCACGACAACATATAAAATTGCAACCCAGGTTTTGACTTGATTATTGCAACAATAAAAGATAAATATAACATCAAATATATATGTTTATAATTCCTATTTTTGAACAGATTCCTTTTCTTATGTTTGTTAATATGCAAAAACTTAATATTTAGATATATCGTAAATAATACGTTCAAATTCTCTATTTTGAAAAATATAGATTCAAACCTATTTAAATTTACAAAGTTATCCAAATCCGAACTTTTTGCTCAAAAAAGAAAACATATGAATTTACATGAAAATAGAACAAAAAGGGAATCCAAACAATTTAGAAAATCATACAACAAGAATCATGTTTTTCTTTTATTATTATAACAACCCAAACCCACAAATATAGCTAAATTGAACATTTCTGCGAATAATAAAGTAAACGGAGGATTTGAAGGGTATAATCATGTTTTATTTTCCTATATCCCAAATCCTCCAAGGCACAACAATCCAAATCTATAACTATCAAATTATAGAAAATAGTAAATCGGATGGATTCCACTCACATAGTTATTAGGAAGAGTAGTAACCAGATTGAATAGAATAGAATTTGGATTTTGCCTTCAAGAGCGAACCTATGAATGCTTTCAAATCTGAATATATATACAAGAATCACCATTAGAACTTATATATACATATGAATCTGAATTCCAAATTAATCTAAAATCTATGTTATAATAAAATAGAGAAGATTGAAGAGAAATAGAAGAAACCTACTTCCTTTAAGCTTTCTGGAATTAGAGATGGAAGAAAGGCATCATGGAGGCATTGAGAGAAATGGTTTTAGGGTTTAGAATGAGGGTTTGAGGGTCTATTTATAGTCGATATTCCGTGTATGGACCATTGGATTGTTTGATTTTATCGAAATAGTTCATTTGATATAAATTATAAATAAGTCCCTGCATAAAACAACCCTCACCGGGCATCCCTACAGGAGGGCGGTCGACTCCCCCTAGGAGGGCGGTCAACACCCCTCTTAGAGGGATGGTCGACCCCTCTAATAAGGTCAAGCCTAAGAGGAGTTTCCTCCAGAACTTTAATTTTTTATCGTTCATTAATTAATTCACTTTATTTTTTACCTTAGTTTATTTATTTATCCCCTATGTGCGTGAATATGTACACATAAGTTTGAAATAAAAAGGAATATTCCTTTCATGCTTACCCTGTTTAACATATATTCCCAGTTTGTATATATATTTATTTGAAATTCAAATTTTTGTATGTTAATATATACGTACAACTTAATTAGTTAATAGCTTTTGCAAACTAACTCTATTTTTGACAAATAAAATATGGAAATGGATCAAAATATCGCCACAAACGCAATAACAATACTTTCGTGGTCCAATTCTCAATTTTCCGAAATTCTTATTTTCAACCCATTAATATTTTATTAATTTATTATTGTTTATACTTAATTTAATTCTCTATGTCTATTTAGGGTATATTTTTATGGAGTGTTACATTGCTACTATGATCCGAAGGATCGTACGCGAAACTCAATGAGGCGCCACTGACATCTAAGGAGTCAACATGAGGCGCAATCCTTTCACTGATGACATTCTAAATTTTGAATGACCAGAAGGTTCAATATGCCACAACTTGCTACTTACTCAGGTAAAACCCGATCCTGGAGAATTCCTCAATATAAATGAGTGGCATATGTACTCATCTTGCGCCACTGATGTGGTGAAATGAAAATGTTTTCCCGTATTGCTCGAAGGCATGTCTATGCTATGGTTCTCTCGACCAACGCATAGAACCATATCTTCTTTTGACTAGTTTGCTAGGGAGCTGGTAAAGCAGTTCAGGATGCACACCACAATGCCAAAGGACATCCAGACCATTTCTGTAACGACCAGAAGATTTCCGGCCCCGGAAATCGACATAAATACCTTTACCGTAACTCATGCCGACCTTCCAAACACCGGAAACACTGGACATTATTAGAAAGAAATTAGAGGGTGAGATAAGTAAGAAAGAAATATTAGAATAGAAGAAGAAGAAGAACCAACACAACAAAGAGTCTCACATCGCAGTGGAACAAAATATAATATAGAAATAAATCTTTATTGAGAAATTGAAATAAAACTTACAGTATCAGAGTATATCAACATATTTGGACAGTTATATAACCTATCCTCATATACAATCACACAGCGGAATAGACATCATATATATAATACGTCTGAACTCCTCCAGCTCGTCTTTGGACTTCGCAGCATACGATTACTTGCACCTATACACCCGGTCTAACTCGAGCATTTACAAAACACCGGGTCAGTCTGGTGAACCAGAGTGAGATTAACACACTAAGTTTAAGGGTATCACACAACTTGATTTTTAAGTTAAAAATCTTTTCAAAGAAAGGATAATCGTAAGACCAAATTCACACATAAATACGGACGGTTTTTACCTTACGATAACCCAAAACATTTTTGAAATCAATATCTATTCCGATATTATCATAGTGTCTAAATACAAGTAAATATCAATCTAGCAGAACGCTTGCATCTCACGCTCCACATATATAGTATACAATCAAAACCGTGGGCGCTTATTGGAAATTGGATTCCGACCATGACAAGGTATGGGACCACCTGCCGATAGTGTATCTCTTGAGGCGAATACATTGGGTTCAACAAGAACGTCTTGCAACCTGGCCCTCACATGACCGACCACTCATTTCGCTTGAGTGTTCGAATGTATATCACCAACGGTTGGGCTCAAACCACCATTTCCCGATAAGGGACAGCATCGAAATAGATTAAAGAAGGAATTGGATTTTCTCTAGATAGGTGATTATACACCCTAATGGAAGCGACCCACATAGCCATGATGCCTGCCCGATTTTTGTCATTTCCCGGTTGATGAGGCTTGAGGTTACGCTTAATTCAGCACATCACATTTACTTCGAATGCCACATTGTCAGATCCATCAACAATCACTAATTGATGTCTACAACAGTACATTACGTGTTAGCTAAAGAAGTTTCCTTCCCTGCTTCCACTATTGGTACGGTTGAAGAAACCAATGTACGTGACCTTTCTGGAAATACTCTATCAGACATTCATCCATACAAGTCATCCAGGAACATGATGAACCGAAGGTACTCCCCTACTGCATCTAATATAGGAATCACCCCATGGATCAGTAGTGAGAAGTCCTTGCAACCCGTAGATTCCAATCACAGCTTATCTCTGTTTGCAAGGCAGAGAATTTTAGTGGCTCTTCCGTTTATGAAAATCTACGGTCTTCAATAGTTCCGACTTGAATCAGCATCTTTAGCGTATTCGTATTTGCCGGACAGAATGGTTTTCGAATATATTCGATCCCGATCTTTCCGTGCCAACAATCGTATGGGCAAGTTTGATAGTCGGTGATTTAACTATCAAATAAAACAAAATTCCATCCATAACAAAATATATTCACTGATTCACTACTTAGTATCCTTTAGCCTCTTAGACGAACTGTCCGTTAATCATATCCTTTACTTTTCCAACATTTGAATCATCACTTTTACTTCTTGTTATAAAATAAGAATATTCTCCAACTTCTTTTTATTCAGCTTATAAACTTCTCGGAACTGCTTATAATATAATGTACGGAAATCATAACTTATATTTCCATCAACTATTCTTGTTTATAAACTAATATCATTCTTGGATAATCATGGAGTCGTTCAAGTTGGGGTATTTCATTTACCTCTCAGACCTTGACCAACAACATTCATATCTTCAGAATATATAAAAGTTTATTAACCACACATTCTTTTGAAAAACTGATTTAAATCTCAACAAAGCTTCGATTCTATTAGAAATAGAATCCTTATGAAAATTCCTTAATATCTCTTTATTATAATGTTACAAATTATTTCAACAATTCAAATTCATTTGTTTAAAACCACATAAACAAAACTTTTATAAATCTCTTATATATTTGTTATATTGATATACCTTTCAAAGTCTTATATTGATCGAAACAATTTAACTTATCATTTGTAACAACATTACAGATTTCATTTCAAAGCCATTTTTACTTCCACTTATCACATTCACTTTAAATAATACTCGACTTCTTATTGGTTATCCAGAATCGTATGATAAACCTTTAAAAAAAAAATATATCTAAAATAGTTCATCCCATTTATAACTAATGTTACAAAACACATTCACTCACTTTATTTACTAACTTGAATTCATTAAATTTCCATTTACAAAATCTTTTGTAAATTAATTACGATAACTTACCATTCACTTTCACTTTCACATTGTTAACTGCATTTAAAAAAAATCCCATTTCCAATTCATTATCGATAACTAACTTTCGTTGTCGTTATTCAAATCTTTAACTTCATTTACTACTCATGCCTTTAGCTAATATTCTGAACTTCAGAATATTGCATTCCGAACCTCGGAATAACTCACTTTCATTTATTTGACTAAATCTCACTTATAAATTTCATTTATAAATAAATAGTCATAATTTCAACTTTGATTTCTTTTAAAATATGAAAACCTCATTTCCAAATCACCACTCATTTCCAATCCATTGATTTGTTAATCTCATTCACGAAATGTCATTTAGCCACATTTCATAAAATTTGAAACACCGTTACTAAAAACGATCAATTATTACAAAATATATCTCTTTGAACCCTTTTACACATTCTCGTATATTCACAATCCAATGATTCTATTTTGAACTACACTTAAACTTCCCTTCCGATCGATAAGGCTTTTACAAAATCATTTCAACATTATAAATAGCCAATTCGATAAATTTATATCGCTTAAACATTTGTTTGAT
Source organism: Allium sativum (assembly GCA_030737875.1). Taxonomy (NCBI): domain Eukaryota; kingdom Viridiplantae; phylum Streptophyta; class Magnoliopsida; order Asparagales; family Amaryllidaceae; genus Allium; species Allium sativum. The sequence goes on from CM060925.1 coordinate 10,147,202, forward strand.
AATCTCTTACATTTCTGTTAGTTATAAATTTGTAAATTTAGCTTTGACTATTATCTTTGCCATAAGAGTCGTATTTTAAAATCATATAAAAATATATTTGAAACTGCTCGAAATCCATTTAATATCTACTTCGAAAATCATTTCTTTTCATCGACGGTACTAAAGAGGCGAATGGCTACTATAGTACCAAACTGTGAAATATACACAAATTTCACATTTCATAACAAACAATTTTATCATATTGATAAACATTATCAATATTATACAACCTGTTATTCCCTGCAAAATAACGGGTTACTACAATTCAAATTATTCAGTCCAATATTCGGTTTCATCTAGACAGATGAAATAAAACAGTTTAATAATAACGTTCAATAATAACTGTAACTGTCAATACTGGAGTGATAACAGAAGTCCAACGTTTATAGTGTTATAAACGTAACCACTGAGGCAAGTTACCTCAATTGGATTTAATCGTTATAAATAACGATTAGTTTTCAATTAAATTAAACAACAGTTTAATTTAACTGTTTCAGTTCATACATGAATATAAACAATACAACGAACAAATAAACAACATAAACAAGCATAGCACACAATTTTAAAACCCTACTTATATAAAATATAAGAGGGGAGAACTGAGTGAGTTTAACTCACCTTGATTTCATTCATCGCTGAAACAGTCTGTTTTAATTAAATTAAACGAACGTTTAATTTAATTAAAATTCCGGTTGCTTCGAACTCCATTCAAAATCAGCTCCATTCGTTGTGCTCGACGATACGGACTCCGCGCTACCTTGTCGTTGGTTCCTCAGCGCTTGTTTATCCTTTTCCTCCCATCTTCTTCAAGCACTACTCATGAAAGAGCAGTTCCTCCCCACATCCTTTCTCAACACCCAAACCCGCACCTACTCTTCTTCTTTCCTAACGTCAAAAATAGAAGCCCACGCCTGTAGCCTTGTCCGTCCCCATGCTTTACCGCCTGCAACATTTTGGTCCCTTCCATTTCTATTTTTTTTTTTGGCATACTTCTTTTGCTCCTAGCACAAAACCCACGTCCAGTCCATCTTCCCATCACGTCCGCCATTACTTCCTTTTTTTCCACTGTTACACTTTCTGAAAACAAAGCATCGTCCCTGACCTTGTTGAAACCGCTCCAGACAGAAGGAACCGGAACCCATGCGCAAATAAAATGGTCCATACGAGAAAATGATACCAACAAAGCATCAGGTCCTCCATTCTTTTCATGCATTGCCTGCCCTTATTGAATTAATCAATCCAGCACCATTCGCACCCATGTCTGCACCACATCATGCTCCAGATTCCTCCCCTCCCATGCTCCAGCTTTTCACGTATCAGCCCCCCCTTTTTTTTCTTTTTTTTTATATGCAGGCGCAGATGCTTTTTTTTTGTTTTTTTTTTTTTGGTTTTAAGTCCTGGGAAGGACTATTTGTAATGGGAATTACGTGGTGGTCAAGGTAGGAGGATTGGCATTCAAGAAAATGTATGGTTTGCAAGCCAAGAAATGAACAGTGGCATCAAAGTTTGGGACGCAAGGAATTGAAACTTTGGGCGTAAGGAAAATAAATGTGCGGACATAAGAAAAATAAAATAAAAAAAAGGGCGCAAGTAACAGAACTGAGGAACGCAAGTAAGAAATAACATTCTGAAAGTGAAGTGGGAAGGTTTATTAATAAAATAATATAACAAAACTTACACGTGAGTTTTCGTGCTAAAAATCACTATATCTGATATCTGTTTTCTGATAAAAAGGCTAATCTTAGTGTTAAAAGGTATTCCAGACCCAATGGGACAAGTTTCGTCGAAATCCGACATCGTTTGAAAAAATTTCCTTTATAAAACCAGAAATAAACACGCGTTTAATTTTTCCACGATCACTAGATAAATCAAATCAACTTGAAACCTTAAAATCCTACAATAATTCTTCGATACGAACCCAACGGCACTAGTTTTGTCGCATTCTGAGACTGTTTTCCTGGTAAGCTATTTTTACGCGCACCGCAATACCCTTTTTAATGCCAAATTACCCGGTCTTTAAAAATAACAAACTATATACCTATCCTGACTCTAATCGACGATACGAACTCAACGGAACTGGCTTCGCGACTTAATTCGATCGTCTGCTCAAGTTATCCCCAAAAATCTCTTTATTAAATTAATTACGTGCTATAGGGACTGAACGGGCGTTTGTGGCTGCCGTGGCCACATACGACATTGGTTTGCCACACAATTCAACACCATAAAATAATTTAATGATATGGTTCCAATGAAACTGATTTCATCGAAAACAAAGACCGTTTGCAAAATGACCATTTTTAAAGGCCTATATTTTAATAACGATTTCCATAGCGACTATTACAAAATTTGATTTGGCCATAACTAACACTCTACAACACGAAATCTGGATTTTTCTCTTTCATATGAAAATTATCATCAACACGGTTCCAACGTTTCTCGTTTCACAGAAATCCGACTTATATCGGGTCCTGTATATCACATTGAAGTTCAAAACTCCAATATACGAACTGCCGCGCGATTTCGAGCTCGATTTATAATTATATAAATATATATATCGTTCAAACTTCGTTTTAAATAACGAATTCAACATTAAAATCCATTATATCCCAAATATAATACTTAAAATAATAAATTAAATAAAATATTTGACTGCCAAAAATGCGGGATGTTACAATTTCTATCATATTATAAGGAGCCGACAAATCATTGAAGAGCTACTTGGAAAGATTTAACAACACGCTCGTAGAAGTTGATCCGCAAACAAGTGTTGTGCTTCTATAGTTGATCAACGGTGTATGTTCGAATACAGAACTCGGAAGATGGCTTGATCGAAAGCCTTCGAGGTCATTGGAGGTGTTATACGAGAAAGTTAGTGGATACCTACGCCAGCAAGAAGTGCATAGGAACAAGGCATTGCACGAACATCCCCATAATTCACATTAGGATAATGCACAAAGCAATGTCGCTGTTAAACCAGCTGGAGAGACTTCCAGAAGGGATGAGGGGAATACTCCTCATAAGCCCAAACAAGGCGACAACGATGGAAATAGCTCTGATGGTTGTGACAAGAAGAAGGTATCAAAGAATTCCCCACATATAATGTCTATACTCTAATGAATTCTCATCTAGAGACCAACTACCTATGAAACCTGCAATACGATTCAGTATATGAAACCACATATAATGTCTATACTCTAATGAATTCGCTTTGAATGAATAATAGGGTGCGGTTTACAAAGCAATAATTGATTGTGAATGGGTGGCAACCTCATAGTTACTACCCTTGACATGTACCTGTAGAGACTTACATGCCAGCTGAATTTACAAAATAAAACAAATTAGTTTTTATCAATCAAGAGACGAGTAATACTAATATTTATATGATACAGATTGTGAATATGAGCATATATTCTCGTGTGCACCATCTGCATATAAGTAATTTGAATCAGACTGGTCCATGTGATGGTACATAGTGGATTAAAAGCATCCCAACCAAAGGTATGATTAGTTATCACATTTATCAAATAATTTTTTCTAGGTGCTTATTGGTTCTTAGAGCATCTCCAACAAAAATGTGATTCAATATTACATTCTTCCCCATTACAAAATGTAACCCAAAGTTTTCCTTAAAAGAATACGGGTCAGGTGCTTGTTGGACAGAAGCCTCGACTCCAGACGCTCGAAAATAAAAACTTCAAGTTCCTGTTGAATAGACGCCTGGGTATAGGCGTTGTTTGAACAGGCACTCCACCCTTGGCGCCTGTTCAAACGTTGTCTCTCCCGCTTACGATTTTGTAATCAAACAACTGAATTTTGAACCCATTACAAAATGTTAACTCCGTTGAAGATGAAAATAAAGTTATATATTATGTTTTTGAAATTCTAGACTTTTGTTGGAGATGCTCTTAATGTGCTATCAATTATTTTATTTACACATGTTTATTTTCTCAGATTCATATGTTGATTAGTGGATACAAAATTTTTATTTTTTTAAAACTTTTGCTTAATCATATTGTTGGGTCCTACTCACTTGATGCACATCTTTCTTTCTGTTTTGGTGACTCGCAGAAATGGGTCAGGACATTCCAGTCTATGCAACATAAAAGTAGTGTGCACACTGAAACACTGGATAAAATAAGCAAAAATGTGGTTTGGCAACCAAAGCCGGTTCTAGGACTTTTGATGCCTAAAGCGGAAAGCGAAAAAGAGGCCCTCTACAGATTAAACTTGATTATATTAGTGCAAATATGACATACAAAAATTATTCTAAGCTTCAGAAAAACTTTGACTTCTATAGTTCTATTACCTTCGGATTTCCACAAAGATTAAACTAGCGAGTAGCTAGTGCAGTTTTAAATTTGGGGGTTCACTGAAATTTAAAAAATACTTCACTAATCAGAATTAGAGAAATTTTAACACAATCTGCACCACCATTCCCTGTGTTATAATTGCACCAAATAACAAAAACTGGAGACAATAGGAAATAGGAATACACACAAATAAATTTGCAGCACAAGTCTTATTGAGTTCTACTGTGTTATATAATATGGATTTGAAACAAAGGTCCATGGCTTCTTGGATACTTTTTAGTGGATATAAATGTTGCATTTCTACATCAACTTGCATGCTTTGCTTAACACCTTTTTACATCGGTTTGCTACATTGACAAAGAACATGCGCGCTAGCACTGTAGTGTTTTGTGCGGAATTTTGATGAGGATCTACTATTGTTTATTTAGATACCAATGGTGTATAATAAAAATAATTATGAAATCTCATGAAAAACAAAGAACAAAAAAGGACACAGAAGATTTAACGTGGTTCAGATATGAATATCCTACGTCCACGGAGACCTAACAACTTTTATTTCTCAATGAAGAAATGAGTACATAAGAGATGATGAAGATTGCAATAGAGAGAAGATTAATGGTGGATTGCCTTCTTCATACAATAACATGAGCTCTATTTATATAGAGGGATTTCTTGACCTCTAAGTAAACTTGGCACCCAAGTTTTCTTGACTTCCAAGTAAACTTGGCACCCAAGTTTTCTTGACCTCCAAGTAAACTTGGCACCCAAGTTATTCCATATAGGAGCCAATTACATGATTGACAATTAATCTTTCCTTCTCTACAAATATTTGAATCATCAATTTCAACACTCCACCTTGATTCAAATATGACAGTCTTTCTTCATCATCTCATCTTCAACAATCAACATAGAAGTCGTTGGGCCCAACGCCCTATGACGCTCAAGTAACAGGAAGCAAACTGATCAAGTTTGAGCAATGCTCAAACTTGTCCTTTGGAAGTGACTTGGTCATCATATCTGAAGGATTATCCGAAGTACCCACCTTCAATAATATGATCTTGTTTCGTTCTTCCTCAAGCATAAGAAAGAAACCTCTAATATCAATGTGCTTTGTCCGTGAACTATAGGCTTGATTCTCAACAAGATGAATAGCACTCTAACTGTCTGAAAATAGCTCCACTGTCCGCTGCACCATTGAAAGATCATTCAATAACTGAAGTAAGTACAATCCTTCCTTTGTTGCTTCCACAATCGATATCAACTATGCTTCGGTAGTTGACAAAGCTATGATAGATTGCAGCTTTGATCTCCATGAAATCGAGCCTATGCCAAGTGTAAAAACATAGCCCGACACTGACCTTCTAGCATCTCTATCCCCAGCATAATCAGAATCACAGTATCCTCTAAGAAGGATGTCACCATCTACTCCACCATATAGCAAACCCACCGAAGAAGTGCCTCGAAGATATCTAAGAATCCACTTCACTGCTTGCCAATGTTCTTTGCCTGGGTTAGACATATATCGACTGACAACACCAACTGCATGGGCCAAACCTGGTCTCGTGCACACCATCGCATACATGAGACTACCAACAACACTAGAATAGGGTATATTAGCCATATACCTTTTATCTTCTTCCGATGTAGGAGAATGGTCTTTCGACAACTTAAAATGAGAGCCTAAAGGAGTGCCTACCGGTTTGGCTTTCTCCATCCCAAATCGAGTGAGGACTTTCTCAATGTACTGTGCCTGAGTGAGCCTTAACTCTCTCCGCTTCCTATCCCTGCTTATCTCTATACCCAATATTCTTTGTGCCTTTCCCAAATCCTTCATATCAAACTCTCTACTGAGCTCCGCTTTCAACTCCTTAATTTTGGCCATACTCTGGGATGCAATCAACATATCATCAACATACAACAACAAATAAATCATGTCATCATCACATCTCCTAAAATAAACACATTGGTCTTTGAAGCTTCTGGAGTATCCCTGTGAAAGCATAAACTTATCAAATCTCCTGTACCATAGTCTAGGAGACTGCTTCAGTCCATAAAGAGATTTGTTAAGTTTACAAACATAGTCTGGCCTGCTGCTATCAGTGAACCCTTCTGGCTGTCGCAAATAAATCTCTTCATCCAGATCACCATGCAAGAAAGCAGTTTTGACATCTAATTGCTCTAACTCCATGTCATAATGAGCAACTAATGCCAAGAGAATACGAATGGAAGTATGTCTAACAACTGAAGCAAAGATGTCATGATACTCTACCCCTTTCTACTGAACATACCCCTTTGCTACTAGTCTTGCTTTATATCTGAAATCTCTACTGCCGCCGTTTTTTACTCTATAGATCCACTTACATCCAATAGCTCTCTTGTCGGCAGGAAGTGGAACCAAATCCCAAGGGTGATTTTTCCGTAAAGATTCGATCTCCTCTTCCATTGCTACTAACCAACTGGAACTGTCAACTGATGCAATAGCGTCTCTATAATCTCTGGGTTCATCATGGACAACATTTAATGCATATGTTGCCATATCATCAAAGTCAATGTCTTTGATGCTCAAACCAACAAACTCATCAAGCCATATGGGCTTTCTTCTTTCTCTTACATGTCTGGTCTCTGTATGAGCTCCACCTTGAGTTTGATCTTCTGTGCCAGTATCCATACTATCCTCATCAACCATGGCGTTATCGGAAACGCCATTTGAATGTCTATGGAAAGAATTAACTGATGATTTGCTTTGTGTTTGGTATTCTTCACATGTCCTCTCATCATCATCCGATGAGGAAGGCTCTACCTTCAACATAGCCTTCTCATCAAAAGTTACATGCCTGCTTATAATAAGTTTCTTGCTAATAGGACATCACAACCTATATCCTTTTACTCCTCTTCTATAACCTAGAAGGATACACTTGCGAGCTCTAGGTTCCAGCTTTCCTCGACTCTCATGCACATAAGCTGGACAGCCAAACATCTTGAGGAATGAATAGCTAACAGGCCCTCCTTTCCATACTTCTTCAGGGATCTTCATATATATGGCAGTAGAAGGTGTGCGGTTGATGAGGAAAGCCGCCATAGATAAAGCTTCGGCCCAAAATCTCTTCTTTAACTTAGCAGTCAATCTGAGGCACCTAGTTCTCTCCAACAATGTCTGATTCATCCTTTCTGCAACTCCATTGGATTGGGGGTCGCCTGGTGTGGTGTAATGCCTCTTAATGCCTTCGGACTCACAATAATCGATGAATTCTTGTGATATGAATACACCACCATTATCTGAACGGAGAACTTTCAACTTCTTCCCTGACTGCTTCTCCACAATGGATTTCCATTTACGAAATCTAGTAAAGGTTTCACTTTTGGACTTCAGAAAGTATACCCATAGTTTATGAGAGAAATCGTCTATAAATGAAACAAAATAACTGGCTCCACCTAAGGATGGGCAAGGGGAAGGTCCCCAAACATCAGTGTGAACATAATCCAAAACAACTTTTGCCTTATGCTCACTAACACCAAAAGAAATCTTCGTCTGCTTACCAAGAACACACTCTTCACAAAAACCAAGCTTTGAATGCCGAACTCCGTCAATCAAACCTCGCTTTCTTAGCTCATCCATGCTGCGCTCGCCAATGTGGCCCATCCGCAAGTGCCATAATCTGGAAGAATCAGAATCAGCTGAAGTAACTGAAGCTGATTCACCAACTACAGTATTGCCCTTTAGTAAATAGAGATTCCTGCCCTCACTCCTTTCATAAAAATCATGGAACCCTTAGATATTTTCATCTTCTCTTCTTTAACTACAATCTTTAGTCCAAGTCTACTCAACGCCCCAACAGAAATCATGCTCCTCCTTAAATCAGGTACATGCCTAACATCAGTAATGGTTCGAATAACACCGTCAAACATCCTGATCTTTACACTACCAACACCAACCATACGACAAGAAGCATCATTTCCCGTCAGAACTTCTCCTCCATCAATCTCACGGTAAGTGGAAAAAGAGTTCCTATCAGGTGTCATATAATAGGATGCGCCAGAATCAATCAACCATAGGGTGCTCTTCCCAGAAGAACTAGAAGCTGTAAACACATCAGTGTCACTCTCTGTATCTGATTTCTCCGCTGTAAAGGCTGAAGCTTGCTTTGGGTCTTTTCTTTTTCCTTCAAGCTTGGGACATTGTGCAATAAAGTGCCCGGGCTTCTTACAATAATGGCAAGTCAATTTCTTAGGCCCCCTAGACTGGGACCTCGAAGAATTCCGTTCTTCACCTTTCTTTGACTTGCTTTGACTTCTACCTCTCTGAACAGATAAGCCATCGGTATCACTATCAATGCTAGTGCTCGCCAATCTACCTCTTAACACTTCATTATGAACGCCAGCCTTTACATCAAAAAGGCTAATTTTACTGCGGCCATAAACCATAGAATTGACAAAAGCAGTATATTCTTTAGGCATGGAACAAAGGAGGATCACAGCTTGAGCCTCATCAGTAATATCAACATCTACTGCCTTCAAATTCATAACTAAAGTGGTCAAGGCATCTACATGCTCCATAAGATCGGCTCCAGGCTTCATCTTAAACGAATAAAGTTGTTGTTGTTGTAGAATAATCCGATTTGTGAGAGACTTGTCTTGATATGCATCTGATAATGCATCCCATAGTTCCTTCGCCGTCTTCTTCTGAGAAAATTCTCTAAGGACTTCATCTGAAAGACTCAACTGAATTGTTGTGAGAGCTTCGTCTTCCATTTCCTCCAATACAGCTGCATCAACATCTTTCAATTTCTCAGGCGCAGAAATAACTTTAAAAGTCTTCTCCTTTTTCATACGGCCTCCATCTTTATCTTCCAAGTACCAAAATCTCCTTTTCCGTCAAAACATGTTACTCCATAATTGATGTCAGATCTTCCAACAGACTTACTAGAAGTAGCCATTAATATCCAAATAGAAACAATAACCTGGCTCTGATACCAAACTATAGTGTTCTATGCGGAATTTTGATGAGTATTGTTTATTTAGATACCAATGGAGTATAACAAAAATAATTATGAAATCTCACGAAAAAAAAAGAACAAAAAAGGACACAGAAGATTTAACGTGGTTCGGATATGAATATCCTATGTCCACGGAGACCCAACAACTTTTATTTCTCAATGAAGAAATGAGTACATAAGAGAGGAGGAAGATTACAATAGAGAGAAGATTAATGATGGATTGCCTTCTTCATACAATAACATGAGCTCAATTTATATAGAGGGATTTCTTGACCTCCAAGTAAACTTGGCACCCAAGTTTTCTTGACCTCCAAGTAAACTTGGCACCCAAGTTATTCCATATAGGAGCCAATTACATGATTGACAATTAATCTTTCCTTCTCCACAAATATTTGAATCATCAATTTCAACAAGCACTATCTCGACAGACTTCACTATGTTATATAACCATAAACTGCTTGCACTACCTTCAACTTCATACATTAATCATTGAAATATAACCGATACACTGATCAGCATAGCATATACCGTGCGTTCTTTCTACAATCAAAGAATATAACCAAGATTCTGTCATCTGTTATCTGCTATCAAAGCATTTCAAAATATTTGCATCTTACTTTCTTTCCTCATGCTGTGTTTTGTTGTACCCTCCTGATGCCACTTCCATCCTACATTCTAACTACTTCATTTTTCCCAATTCTTTTTGGGGCATCATACGCCTGCTGCCTGCACCCTGCAAAATAAGGCAAGCCGCTTGCCTTGCCAACCTTTCACGTGATTCACAAATTGGATGATTGTAATTTTGGATCGCCGGGGTAGCTGTAGCTTTCGCGATTGGAGGATTGTGATTTGCGTTTTTTTTTTTTTTTGGCAATTTGGATTTTTGGTCGTATGATGCCCCTGATTTTGTGATGCCCTAAGCGGCTGCTTTTGCCGCTTGTGGCAAGGGCTGGGCTTGTTGGCTACTAATGCTTGATAGGCCAAGTGTCATGATATGACAGGCCTGTGTTTATGTGAAACATAGATATGCTCTTAATTAAAATTTATATATGATTGTGCACATGCTTGTGTTAGTATTTGGGAGCCTGTCTCAGCTCCCAATTTCCAAAAGCCAATGTATTGGGCTTAATTCAATTGGATATGACATATCTATTCACATATAAAGAAAACGAGTATGCAAATGGAGTAGTTTTTAATGTCATGTAATTGAAAGTTGAAACCATAACTCTTATGTGTATATGGGAAAACTAAACAGAATTTTGCTTTAAAAATTGTTCTCTGTGCACTATCGTTCCTTGTCAAGTCATCCGTAATTAACAGTCTGGATATGTGCATATCTCAACTAAGCTTAGTAAGCTATGAAGTATACCAGCGTAGATATACATAATCTTCCATGTCTTTTAGACATCTTATTTTATATAGAAACATTCTTGACATAAACATTTTGGTAACGATCCATTCATCGTAGAAATAGTTGTGGATGCCCCTCCCTTGTGGACTTTTTGCATGCATCTTTATAAATCGTCCTGGAAAGCTTATCATGCATATTTGTGAAATTGGTTATCCTTTCCAATTATTAATTGTTGGTAACAATTTTGGATTTTCTTTAGAACATCAATACCGCTTAGCAGCCTTAATCGTGTAGATGATAGAGGAATGTTATTTATTTATCTTTTATGTTTTGAGAAGAAGAGTGAGTGGTTATTTATTCAAAGAGAGTTCTCACAAGCATATGTTGGGAAATTACGTAGATTTCCTTAAGATTATATTTGTAGAGAAAAGAAATGAAATGTAGAATGGTAAGAGACACAAAAATTTGATAACGGAGTTCGGCCAATTATGCCTACGTCTCCGGGCTGCTACAGATCTTTTATTTTGAGAATATTACAAAGTGATTACACAGAACACTTTATACTCAACACTCGATCTCACTCTTAATTTTTCTCTCCTTTTCTTCTTGTTGATTTTGAGATGAGATTGGGATGAGATATAAGTTATGATGAGGAAAGATGTATATATAGAGAGAAGATGGTTGGTGGGGGGGGGGGGGGGTTGGTGACTTGGTTGTTGGGCTTGGTAGGTGGTGGTTGATGGCATACCCATGTAATAAACATAGGTGGCTTGGCTCCCTATATGCAGGTTCCAACAATCTCCCACTTGAAGAATGATTTCAATACGTCTTCACACCTTGATCGATGCAACAGCCATTCTTCTCTTTTTACTCTAGCAGACCAACTGAAGTCGAACACAACTTCAGTTTATCGATAGTTATCGTCTTCTTTCCTATAGGTAACTCAGCTAGTTCCCATGCTGGTTGGAGATGAGAGACTTCATCTCATCTTCCATGGCAAGCTCCCACTTGCTAGCATCTTAAGTCTGAGATGCTTCATCATAGCATTCAGATTCTCCTGCATCAGTCATGTAAAGAGTACCACTCTTTTTACCTTGAGCAATCGTCATTGCACCCTTTGAAATTTTCCAATCACCACCATGGAAAGTCGTAGTATAGCCTTCACTAACTAATTGTCCTACGAAAATCAAATTCTTTCTCAAATCAGGTATGTGTCTGACATCATTTAGCTCCCAAACTGACGCATTTAGCTTTATCTTCACAGCACCTTTTCCAACGATATCACAAGGTTGATCGTCACCAAGATATACTTTTCCAAGATTTCTAGAGGCGTACCTTTCGAAGAATCCTTTCTGCGAAGTGGCATGAAACGATGCTTCAGAGTCTAGCACCCAAGACTCTTCCTTGCTATCCAAAGAGCATATCAACGCTTCATCTCCTCCTGAGGTAGAAGTAACATTTGCCTCTGCCTTCGCCTCCTGGTCCTTTGGTGCACTTCTGCATTGATTTTTGTAGTGCCCGGTCTTTCCACAATTCCAACACTCAACAGTCTTTGAGCTGTGGGAATTGTTTGGATTGCTAGATTTAGATCTCCAATCCTTACCTCGGTTGTTCGATTTGCTGCGTCCATTTCCTCGTGTTGAATTACTTCCTCTTGATTGTGTATGCAGAATTGAAAAATTTGATGACTCACCAAAATCTCTTCGTCGGATCTCTTCACTGAGAACCATATCACGAATATCATCAAATTTTAACTTATTGCTTCCCGACGAGCTACTCACTGCTGTGACAGTAGCGTTCCAACTTTCTAGCAGGGAAGACAAAAGTATCAACGTGCGTACTTCTTTATCAAACTCAATTTCAACTGAACTTAACTGAGTAGTAACTGTATTCAGTTCATTGAGATGTTGAGCTACCGATGTACCTTCTGTCATCCGCAAATTGAACAATCGCCTCATCAAATGAACTTTGTTAAAGGCCGATGGCTTCTCGTACATACTGGAGAGAGCCGCCATAAGACCCGCCGTGGTCTTTTCTTTTGCTATGTTGAAAGCAACATTGCGAGATAACGTCAATCAAATAACTTCAAGAGCTTGTCTATCAAGAAGAGCCTAATCTCCATCCTTCATATTCTCTGGTTTCTTTTCCGAGAGAGGTTGATAAAGCTTTTTCTGATATAGATAATCTTCAATTTGCATTTTCCGAAAGCCAAAGTCAGCTCCATCAAACTTCCCGATTTTCACCCTTCCTTCATCTGCTACCATCGCTCCCACTCGAATTTGATTTCTTTTCTGATAAATTATGGCTCTGATACCAGTTTTTGGGAAATTACGCAAATTTCCTTATGATTATATTTGTGGAGAAAAGAAATCAAACGTAGAGTGGTAAGAGACACACAAACTTTGATAACGGAGTTCGACCAATTATGCCTGCGTCTCCGGGCTGCTGCAGATCTTTTATTTAGAGAATATTACAAAGTGATTACACAGAAAACTTTATACTCAACACTCGATCTCACTCTTAATCTTGCTCTCCTTTTCTTCTTGTTGATTTTGAGATGAGATTGGGATGAGATATAAGTTATGAGGAGGAAAGATATATATATATAGAGAGGAGATGGTTGGTGTGGGGGGGGGGGGGTTTGGTGACTTGGTTGTTGGGCTTGGTAGGTGGTGGTTGGTGGCATACCCATGTAATAAACATGGGTGACTTGGCTCCCTTATGCAGGTTCCAACAGCGCATGTATTTTATTTAAGGTTTAAATACCAAATAAATCACCTTGGCAACTGGGATTAAATTAGGCAATCTGTTGCTCAACCATTCGGTGATGGGCTTGGTCCTTATAAGTATTTTACTTGTTATTACATTTTTATCGCCAATGAATGTGCTTTGCAAACAATATATTTTTCTATCTTTTTTTACAGTATGCTATGTGTCAACTTCACAACACGTGTATATATACGCATTTACGTGTGTCTATATAAGTATACATACATATACAAAGACAAAATCACCTACTGAAAAATTCTGTGTCCCGGGGCAAGAATTCTATGGGGATCGTATAACCGTTTTCTCCACAGAAATACTTGCCAGTTCGATCCAAAATGTTCCATCCATTCTTCTTGTGTATTATAGTGTGGCAAGTACTGCTTCATACCAATTTTTGATTTCTTACAAAAGTCTAAAATCTTTTCATTTTGTTTCAATGCTTGTGCCAAGCCTGCATTTTCTGAAAATGAAGCCGATGAAAGAAGACCAACAAAATATACAACTTCATCATCCGGAAGAACTACTGAAGTTCTGTTATCCCACCTGTTTAAATTAAAAACATCAGAATTTTGGAAAATGAACGCGTACAGTAAGTTAATAGATTTACTATTTACTTGGATTTGTGCACTGGGTACATGAGTATAGGACCATTGCTGCTGTCTGTTAATATTTTTCCAATGACCTCTTTGGCGAAGGAGTGGATTTTACTTTTTGGAATAATAAGATTTAACCAAGGGTGAGGTACATCCCAAAGTCCTTTTGATCTTAGGTGCAGTTCAGAAGTATGCACTCTGTTTAAAAATTCGAGATAGGTGACTTCGGATTGGAATAATGTAGATGATATATATCGAAGCTGGGATAGCAGGTCTTCAACTTCCTAATAAAAAGGAAAAAAAATCAGCAGAATAATCAGAACAAATTATCAAATCGTTGAAGTAGTATTATACATGCTACGATGTTGTTCAGATTCACAAGATACTATCATATATTGCTTGTTAGTGTTATTACCGCATATATATATATATATATATATATATATATATATATATATATATATATATATATATATATATATATATATATATATATATATCTGGTACAAGCGTAAAGTGGTATATAGGTAAGCAAAGTCACACAAATCATTAGGTGACATCTTTCCTAACATGCAAAATGATCAAGATATTATGCAATCTATATACCTTGTCTGCCAACTCTTGTGCGTATGGGCTGAAGTTTTTGGTCATTTCAAGGCAAAATAATATTCTTCCATCAGACTTAAACTTGCTAGCTTGAATTGGGTCATGTGGGTTGAATGAAGATCTCCAGTTGTTCAAAATCCCTGTCCTGTTTATTATTACGAATCCTTCAATATAATCAAAAGTCTTCTTTTTTGATATCAGCATTTCTTGATCCTCTGTAAATTTCTTAAAGTCTGTGTATAGAACTCTTATCCATTTCACCTGCATCAACACCTAATTTATTAAGCTTAAATGTTCAAAACAATAATGCTGTATAGTGATTCAGTTTTTCAGCTTCATAATGTTATGCAGTGTCAAGCTGTACTTCCTTTTTTTTTTTTTTACATTTATGCTAACTTACCATTTTAGGTGCAGGTTCAAGTGCAATTTTAGCTTTGGTAATGATCCCAAACTGTCCAAGTCCACCAAGAACACCATAAAAGAGGTCAGCATTCTGTTTTTCTGAGCACTTAAGTATCGCTCCCTTTCCTGCATTAAAATTGCAATATAAGATAACATGAAATTCTGTCAAATTCACACAAAAAATATTATGTTGCTTTCGCTTTGTTTTGTAATGCCGCTAAATGAACAGTACCTGTTACGATTTCCAGCTCCTGAACATTGCTAATTTGTGGTCCATGCCTAAAAGCTTGTCCACTGACTCCTGCATTTGATAACGTGCCACCAATTGTTAAGTGTAGGTAATCAGTCCATGATTTTGGTGCAAGTCCATATTTTAGGCTCTCTTGTAGTACGTTGATCCATAGTTCACCACCCGAGGCTTCAACATAAGGATTTTCTCCTCTGAAAACCCGTGTCTTATGTTCTTTAAGTAATTCCATTTGGATTACTATGCCTTCCAATGCTTGAGACTGGCCTTGTAAAGAATGTCCATGCCCTCGCGCCGCAATTTTGATATTTGAATTTTGGCCAATTTTGTATACGTGTGATACTGTTTTAGCTATGTCTGATACTGACAATGGGTGTAGAACCGATAAAGGGGAGTGAAAACATCGGTTGCCAAAATCTTTCGCAACATGTGAGTTGTTGTCGAAACTGAAATGGCCATCAATATTCAGAGTGTTGAGAGAGGATCGAACTTCTATATTTGCAGAGTTCATGGTTTCTCTACTTAGTAGAAGAAGCATGATTGGGATAATGATATATGTAGCTGATGCTTTCATTACGAAAATGCTTTTTTTTTGGGGTTCTTTTAAACTTATTTCTCTCAATTCAGAGAAGGTGGGAGGAGGATTTAAAGAGTAGAGAATGGCTTGGTCAAATAATCAAATCGTGTAATGACTGGCTAATAACCCTTGATACTAATATTACTATTTCAGGATATCTGAACAAGAATTTTGTTAGTTAAAATCAATTAGTTACATGTGCAAGTAGGATTGACCTGCCTTATTCGAACATTATACATATTTCTGCATATGAATCATCCGTACACTTAAAGATATTATATTCCTTTTATGGTAGCAGGGTGGGGACTAATGAACTTATATAGCATGAACGCATGATATTTCGATTTCTTTATTTGTTTGTTTATGCCTTTTTTTTTAATATCTGATTCAGGGTCCGTTGTCGGCGAACGGAAACGAGGTATTTGAGCGTGGCATTTGAGCGAAGAATGTGAGCGTGGTACTGTAGCGAACGGGGAATGTGTTTTTAGTTGCGAACGGAGTATTTGAGCGGGGTATTTAATTATTAAATTAATGGTTTTGATTTAATTTATGTACTGATTTTTAATTGGACCGTTAAATCTACTTAGCGAATGTGTTTTTACCATGTTAAAAAAAATGAAAAATGACATTAAGCATTAACAAATAGTCTACATTAGGCATTAATAATGCAGTGTACAACAAAACACTAAAAATTTGATTGAAGGTGAGTCTTGATCTCTGATCCCTCTCCAACAAACCATGTGCACTTACCAACTAAGCTATGTTTACTTTTAATTTCAAGTAAGAACAGACGGATTAATTACCTTGCGTCGGACGCGTCCGACGCCATAGGTATAATTTCCAGCGTTCGGAAATCGTGGCATTTGAACGGAGTAAAACTCGTTGGCGTCCGTCGCGTCGAACGCGACTGAAAACCTCAACGTGGCATTTTTTGGCTGCGAACGCACCCTTAAACTTATGTTGAACATGAAAGTAATGTGAAACGTGACTACTAAATTGCACTCCAAAAACTAGAAAAACTTGGGAACAGTTTAATGATATGTTTGAAAATTTCATCTATTCTGTGTTGGACTATTATAAAAGTTAAATAATTGTGACCATACGGAAACTTTACTGTTTGTTGCTATGGTGAACGGTGATTGGTTAAGTAAATACATGCTTAGACCATCTCCAGATTCATAGTCTGAATATCTAACTTTTAATTTTAACGAAATTTACCGATAGTCAGACACATATTAAATGAGCGTCTAACCATTGATGTTTGTGTAATAGGCGAACTCTCAGGCATTTATCAAATAAATGTCTAAGCTTAATGTTGTGGAAGACGAGATCGTAGTAAACGTGCAAAAACAACCAATCAATATCTCAAAAACAATCTCAACTCAATCCAAAAACCAATCACAATTACCACTGAACAGAAATAAAGAAGCAATAACAAAAAGTAAATCATACTGGGATTTAGAGTGCTTCCACTAAAATTTGTTGGTGTACGTCCACTTGAAAGAGAGAGTGTTTTATTCATAACAAAGAAGAGTACAAGAGATTGATTGCAATGGTCACTCAAGAATTTGATTTGTGGAGATCATTGGATGTCATTCATTCTCTCTTCTAAGCTCCTTTTATAAGAGTAATTACTTCATACCTAAATTTACTTTAACCCCAAGTCAAACTTTTATATATATAACAAAACATCTTATCAATTATGCCACCGAAAGATAGAAATAAATATATACACAAATCTCCTTAATTAGGGAAAATAATATCAACCCAAATCACATTAATTAAAAAAAGCAATATCTACCCCAATCCCATTAATTAAGGAAAACAATATCTACTCAAATCCTATTAGTTAGGGAAAAACAATATTTATTCAAATCCCATTAATTAAAGAAAGTAATATCTTCTCTTTCTCAAAAAAAAAAAAAAAAAAAAAAAAAAAAAAGCTCACTTCCATTTAATGTGATTTAGCATAACCAAATTTAACACTTCACCTTGATGCAAAATCACTTATCTCCAACTCCATGAACTAATGGTATCCACACCATCACTCGTAACTGATAGCACCAACTACCACCATATCTACCTTCACCAAGCTTGAATGTTTTCCTAATGAGTTCCGGCAAAGCCACCCCAATTGCACTCCATCAACGAGTTCAGACAAAGCCCCCATCCGCTAATAAAGTGTTGAAAACACCCAACTCCAAAACTAGTCCCACCAAAAGACAAACATACTAAAAAGATTGAATTTCAACATCTCACTGATACTCTTCTCCATCCATAGCCAAGTTTCTCTCTCAACCGTGCCACCCCGTGGCACTTAACACCTCTTCAAGCAAATTAAGTTCGAGCAATGCTTGAATTTCCCAACCGGCAATGCCTTAGTGAATATATCCACCGCGTTATCCTTTATGTGTACTTTCCGAAGGCATACTTGCTTGTCTTCGTCCATGACTACTAAAAATGACTCCTTCACTTCAATATGCTTGGTCCGGGAGGTAAATGCTAAATTCTTCGCCAAATGGATAACACTTTGGCTATCACATTAAACATCAACACTGTCATGTTCAAAACCCAAGTCACACAATAATCACTTGATTAGAGTGCTTCCTTTACTGTCTCCACCGCAGCTAACAACTTTGCCTCCACAGTGGATAAAGTAACCACGGTCTGCAATCTCGATCTTCAACTTATGGTTGTATTACCAAGAGTGAAGACATATCCGAAAATTGATTTTCTCCGATCTCTATCACCAGCACAGTTCGAATCATAGTAAACAACAAACATGCAATTCTTCTCCTTACTACCCCTAAAACAAGACCATAAGATGATGTACCTTTCAAGTATCCGAAGATAAGCTTTACTGCTTCCTAATGCAATTTCCCCGGATTAGCCATGTAAAGATTAACCACCCCGAAGGCACTTGCAATATCGGGCTTTGTACACACCATGACATACATCAAACTACCAACCGCACTAGCATATGGAGCTTTTGCCATATAAGTCTTGTCTCTCTCCTCGATATGTGATCCCTTATTCGAAAGCTTTACATGCAAAGGTAAAGGTGTATTTGATGTCCTTGCATCCTCCATGCTAAATCGGCAAAGCAATTTTCTAATGTATACCTTTTGAGTTAATTTCAACTCAAAATGATTTCGATCCCTCTCAGTTTCCATGCCCAAATTCTTCTTTGCTTCTCCAAGGTCTTTCATTTCAAATCCGCTTTTAATCTCAATTTCAACTTGTTGATTTCTTCTTTATCCTTAGAAGCAATGAGCATATCGCCCACATACAAGAGTAAATACACCCAACAATCATTTTTCAATTTCTTGAAATAAACGCAAGCATCTTTAATGCTTCATTCAAAGCCATTTTCAAGCATAAAATGATCAAATCTCTTGTACCATTGCCTAGGTGATTGCTTTAAACCATATAGTGATTTCTTCAACTTGCAAACCAATTTTGACTTACCATCTAACACAAACCCTTCGGTTGCTCCACGTAAATGTCTTAATCCAAATCACCATGCAAGAAGGCGATTTTCACATCAAATTGCTCCAATTTCAAATCGTGAATAACAACTATGGTAAGTAATATCCGGATAGAAGTATGTCCCGCAACCGGTGCGAAGATCTCATCATACTCTTTTCCCTTCCTTTGTGCAAACCCCTTAGCCACTAGCCTAGCTTTGTACCTTCCATCGTTCTTCACATTGTATATCCATTTGCACCCAATAGCACGGTTTCCTTTAGGAAGTGGAACCGACTCCCAAGTCTGGTTCTTCATCAAAGATTGCATCTCTTCTTCCATAGCACAAATCCATTTCGAGCTATCACTCGAACTCATGATATCATCAAGGTCCATCGGCTCATCTTGGGCTACATGAAGGGCATAGTCCAAATTCTCACGAAAGCTAAGATAGCTCCAATCACCATATTTTTTGGGTGGTCTTATAGCATGACGACTAACCCGAGTAGCAATTTCATCACCTGATCTTCCTTCAGCTTCACCTTCAACTGAATCTTCCCTAGAATCGTGCAGATCACCAACATTTCTAGAGGGAACATGTGGATTATGTGATATAACATCAAACGCTACCTCCTCACAAGCATCTCCAACAACTCTACTTTCTCCAGGCCTGAAAGTGGGAATAACATCATTCTCCTTTGATTCACCATGAACCAAATTCGAAACATCCAATGATCCTTCATTCTCCTTGAACAAAGAAGACTCATCAAAAAGTAACATGATGAGAAACTGCAAACTTCTTCGTTTTTGGAGTACATGTTTGATAGGCTTTAACTCCATATATATAGCCAAGCAAAATCCCCTTGAAAGCTCTAGGTGAAAGCTCATCATTTCCCGGATCATGCATACAAACATGATTGCCAAATACACGAAGGTAACTCAAGTCAATGCTCTTTCCCTTCCACACTTCCTCCGAAATTTTGTTATTAATAGCCGAACACGAAATTCGATTATTAATATGCACTGTGGTTGAAAAAGCTTCGGCCTAAAATCCCTTAGACAAACCCGAAGTCAATCTCAAGCATCGAGCTTTCTCCGATAGAGTTCGGTTCATTCTTTCCGCCATTCCATTATATTGCGGATCCCCAGGTGTAGTAAAATGCCTCTGAATATCATGGTGCTTGCAAAATTTCAGAAAATCCCCGGAAACCTACTTCCCGCTATTGTCAAACCTAAGAACCTTCAAAGTCTTTCCACTCTCATTTCAACAACTGCCTTCCATTCGTTAAACCTTGCAACTGCCTCCGACTTGGCCTTCATTACATACACCCAAACTTCTCGAGAAAAATCATCAATAAAAGAAATATAATATCTTGCTCCTCCTAAAGAAGCTACTGGTGTTTGTCTCCAAACATTCGTGCGCACATACTCAAGAATCGCCCTTAAATCATGTTTTCCTTCATCGAATGATACTCTGGTTTGCTTCCCCATGACACATTCTTCGAAAAACTCAAATTTGTTGAAACTCTCTCCATCAATCATCCTTCTACGAAGAACATCCAAACTCTTCTCTGAGACATCATCCAATCTCAAATGCCACAACCGTGTCACGTCTAAGCCACGAGAACTATCAACACCAGCACAAGTTTCGCCATCCGCTGTCACTTCTCGAAGCAAATAAATTCCATTGAGTCCTAGCACCCTTCATAACCACAAGCGCCCCTTCGAAAACCTCAAGCAATTGCTCTCAGTAGTGATCTTGCATCCCAAAGAATCCAGTTGTCCTAAAGAGATAAGTGACTTCCGTAGTGCCGGAACATAGCGCACATTAGTGAGAGCACAAATCACTCCGTCAGATATCTGAATTTGCACGGATCCAATGCCCATTGACTTGCGAACTGCATCATTTCCTATAACAATTGAATTTCCTTCTCGATCGGCATACGAAGAAAAATAGTTTCGATTAGGCTTCATGTCATATGAAGCCCTCGAATCAAGCGCCCATTCACTGCTCGAAACATCTGATATTACAGCCGACAAAACTTCTATGTCTCCCTTACCAACATCTCTCTCCACCGCAACAGATGAAGATGCTACTTCCTTCTTCCACTTGTTTGTACATTCGTTCTTCCAATGATCAGGTTACTTACATATAAAGCACTTCATATTTCTTTCCTTTGACTTTCCTCTCCAACCGGGCTTTCTAGACTTAGAACTCCCCCGGTTTCCCTTCTTCTCAGATTTCTCCTTCTCCACAGATAAACCGTGACCATTACCTGCACCATTACTTCAATCACTCAGCTCCTTCAGCTGATCTCGCAACACCTCACTAAGAAGACCCGTCTTGAAAACATCAAGAGTCTATGTATATCGGCCATAGATTAAACTATTTGAGAAACCCGTATAACGGTCAACCAATGAACATAACAATATCGTCGTCTTCTCCTCCTCCTCAATCTTTAAATCTACCGCCTTTATCTTCATTAGCAAATCATCAAACATATTCAAGCGCGCCATTAGCAAAGTTTCTTCCTTCATCTGATAGGTAAAGAAAGTCTGAAACAAGATCAGTCGATTTGTGAGTGACTTCTTCACATTCAACTCCTCTAACTTGTTCCAAATACCTTCAACAGTAGTCTCACCATTAATTTCAAAAATAACATTCTCCTTCATGGCAAGTTGAAGTGTAGTGAATTCCCACTCTTCCATTTCTTCTCTCTCCACATCTGAGATGTCTGCTGGAAATAAATGTGTAACGAACACTACCCGATGTACCTGATTTCGCCTAAGAACCGCTTTCATCTTCCATTGCAATTTTACAGAAATCATTATCGCCATTCCACTTGTCAATAACCAATTATGACCCAGAAGTTGTGTATGAACCACATACATAAGGAGCTACACCATTTGGACCTGCTGAGGCACTATTTGAATATGATTCCAGCATTTCTACAACTATCTACCAACAACAAAGCACTGATACCAGATGTTGTGGAGAAATTTCGACTCAAGACCGCTCAAATCAAAAGCCTCCAAATCAGCTGACGATGAGATCGTGGTAAACGTGCAAAAATGACCAATCAATATCTCAAAACCAATCTAAACCTAATCCAAAAGCCAATCTCAATTACTATACAAGAGAAATAAATGAGTAATAACGAAAAGTAAATCACACGATGATTTATAGTGGTTCCTCTAACAATTTGTTAGTGTACGTCCGCTTAAGAGAGATTGAGCATTTTGTTAATACCAAAGAAGAGTACAAGAGATTGATTACAATTGTCACTCAATTCGCTCAAGAATTTGATTTGTGGAGATAAGAATTGTAGAAAATAGGTTTAGGTTAGAAATACTAAAGCTTAATTCGGGAGATCATTGGGTGCCATTCACTCTCTCTTCTAGACTCCTTTTATAAGACCAATTACTTCATACCCAAGTTTACTTTACCCCCTATTCAAGTAAACTTAGCATCAAACTTTTATATATATGAAAAAAGATCTTATCAATTATGTCACTGAAAGATGGAAATAAATATATACTCAAATCTCCTTAATTAGGGAAAACAATATCTACCCAAATCCCATCAATTATGGAAAGAAATATCTACCCAAATCACATTAATTAGGGAAAGCAATATCTAACCAAATTCCATTAATTAGGGAAAGAAATATCTTCTCTTTCTCCCCCTAAAAAGAATTCCTTCCATTTAATGTGATTTAGCATCACCAAATTTAACACTTATGAACCTATTTAATAGCCGTCCAAGAGTTAATCTCTTGTTAAATAAGGATTAAAAATCACCAATTAAAAAAGGGTTAGATCTTTAAGCGTCTATTTAATAAGCGCTAGAGCTTTGCACACATATTCAATTACCACATATTAAATAAGTTTTTAGATCAAGTAATACCCTTAACACTAGGCATTTTGTGTTCTATTGAAAAGCTATCTTCCTTCACCTCTAAATCTGAAGCCTTAGTTGGCTATCATTGGAGATATTCTCTTTGTAGAGACAATAAACGGACCAAGTCATAGGAAATTTGATATTAGTGTAAATTATCGAGTTGGGCAATTTATTGTGTCTCATCTATTATCATGATAATTTTACCGAGATCGCAAAACTGTAAACATACATGCATTATTACTATTAGTATGCAGGGATTTCGGGAACCGTTTCATGTATCTCCATTTGATTATCATTTTTCTTACCACGTAATTTTACTCCAGATCTTATAATAACTATTATTATGTAGTATATATTAGTGATAAGAATGAATACATTTCTGTGTTTTTCTATTTAGTCTCGTATTTCGGGATAAGTCTAATCTTAAGTTCCAAGGCTTTATTTGTAAATGAGTCTATGTAATGAATTCGTGTAACTATCTCTGTAATGTATAACTATATGACTTCTATTATTTTGTTCTATAATATATATTAGCTTGTTCTCTGAATACGAGTTAAACTTTTTTATAGATCTAAGGTTGTGATATTCTATAGGATCAGATCTAATTATAGATATCAAATGGCAATCAAATTTCCATATTTAATTTTTTTTGATCTTACCTCTCATATCTCATTTTATTTATTTATTTATTTTTAGATCCTATTCTATCATAAATCTAATTTTTCATATCTCAATACAATGCACATGTATTTTTGGTTGGAAACCCGTATCTGTCAGTATCCCTTTTGTTATCACGAAGTCTCGCACCAGGTAGGGGCTAGGGCACGCTTTACTGAACTGGATAGTAAGTGGTTCAAACGAGGTAGGTACGAGCACGTTCCGGTAGAACGGTGAGCGTGCATCGTTTCGACTGGGGAATATATGTCGATGTAACGCCTTTATCCTTTTAGTTGATGGGTTCGAGATTGATAACTCTGAATTCCATAGCAGGCACAGGTTATGCTCATTTGGGTAAAGTAGCGATCGACGGGTAGAAATTAGGTAAAGCCTAATTATGATATTTTGGTAGTAGGTGTAGCAAATTTCGGATATGAATGAGAAGCCAATCTTTTTTTTTAACCTTTTTGCTGCAATTTCATTTATGTTTTTATGTCTTTTTCTCTTAGAATTACTCTCCTGTCTAAATTCTTCCTTATCTTATGCTCATGCTGGAAATTACTAGAATTCACCTGACATATGTCTGACCTAGTTTATTTTCTCCTTCTCTCTTCCTTTCCCCCAGAAGGTTCACAGGGTGGTGGGTCTCAACAGTGATTCTTGACTATTTGGTTCAACTTGGATTCAGACTCTTTCTTTCTTCATGTATTGGTTCAGTTCTTGTCTTTGATCATTGTATTGATTTGTGAAAGGGATAACTTTTGTGGTTTTACTTATGTACTCTGATATTTTCCACGAGATAATATATTTGCTTTATTGTGATGACTATCTGGTATTTTTAAATGTAATAAGTGTTGCGACTTGATTTACTTATATTAACAAATGTTTTAAACGTTTCCGTTGTGTTTTATATTTCTATCCTATGAATTTTAGTCTCTGTTTTGTTACTTTATACCTAAGTACTTCACAAAACTTAACGCATCACATATGGGCGACGTTAAGAGATATGGGATGTTATCAGTTAATTCTCCGCTATTACTCAGCCCTATCCCCGCTATATCATGTAGCGGATTTCTAGCGCTACATTATTTCCAAATAGCCTCTGAAGTATCCTTTTCGCGTTATTCCCCGCTGTATTTGGATATTCCGATATATCCCATTATTTTGGCTATATTTCGCTATTTCCACTATATCTTCTATAAAAAATAAATTTAAAAATTACTTTTATATATTACAAAATTAATTTTTTTAATATGATTTTTTAACATAATTTTCAAATATAAAGTATTATAATATTCTATTAAATTTAATCAAGCTAGATAAAAGTTTACATTTATTTACAAATGTTTGCTTATGTTTTTATTTAAAGTTAAGAATATACTAATTGTAATTAAGTTGAATGTTAATTTTCCATTTATTTATCATTTATACATTTGTAAAAGCATTAAATACGTGTTTTATATGCTATTTCAGACTCGTCAACTATATCCTGTTATTTCCTTGCTTTATCACCGCCACAACTTTTTGTACCTCCACCGCATTAGACCCGTTGAGCGCTTTAACTGCACATGTGGGATGTCACACTTGGTATCTGAGCTTAAGGTTACAAGATCATAGAAAAGTTTTTTAAAAAGTGTTCTCAAAAGTAAAGAATTTTCAAGTAAAACTTATTTTTGAAAAATATCCCCTTAAGTCAATTACAATATTCCTTTGATCCCTTTTTTAATCCTTGTCTCTTTTCTTTCTAGCATGCCTGGAGCTCCCAATTTTCCGGGGGGCATTCCCATCCCAGTATGTTTCCCTAGATATGTTGAAGCTACGGCGCCTACTGAAGGTCGAGGAAATGCCCCACCACTAGCTGTAGCCATAGTAGTTCTACCTAGTCCAGCAGTTAATTTCTCTAAGCTCTGTAAGGATTTTTCTACTATGGGTGGCAAGCTATTTCTTGGGTCGGAGATTTTTGTCGATGCTCATAATTGGCTGAGAGAGACCAATCGTGTGTTTGGATTATTAGCGCTTGATGACCAGAGGAGGGTTTTGTTGTCCACTTAGCAACTAAAAGGAGAGGCGTCATATTGGCGGGAAGTAGCCGAGGCTGAGTGTGCAGTCAAGACATAGGATGAATTCAAGGATAAGTTAAAGAAGAAGTTTTTATCACAAGCCAAAGAAGGGATGCAAGTGGAAAAGTTCTTGAGTCTGAAGCACGGTAGTATGTTCGTGAATGAGTAAGTGAGTAGCTTCAATAAGTTAGCGAGGTTTGGCTTAGATCTAGTAAATACTACACACAAGAAGGCTTTGAGATTTTCGAAGGGATTGAAATAACCCCTCCAATGATTGGCGATGACACATATTTCGATAGGAGCTACTTTTAAGAGACCTATGGAAATGGATCTTATGCATGAGAATGGAAAGGTGAATAAGTAAGAGGAAAAGACTGGGGAGGCCAAGCCAAATAATGGAAAGGAAAAGTGATGGCCCAAGAAAGGCGCAGTGGAAAAGGAGAGAAACCTAAGGAAGCACAGATCAAGAAGGAAGTTAAGTGTCATGGTTGTGGTATGATGGGACACTTCATCAAAGACTATAGGAAGCCTAATTAAGATGCTTGTTTTCAGCATGGGAAGATGGAACATTACAGCAAGAAGTTCCCTCAGAAGCAGGGATAAGGGCAGGATCATCCGGAGCACAGGTCCATGCACTTGAGGGAACTCAGACTGGTGGAAGCAGTCAGGACAGAGATAGGAAGGTCATTTTAGAAGGTTTGATTTCTCTTTTCGACTTTCCCATTAGAATCTTGTTCGATTACAGTGCTTCTCATTCTTTCATATCTAGTTTTGTTGTTTATAGTCTGCACCTAGATACTTCTATAGTTATTGATTCAGTAGTTCTCTCAAACCCTATAGGAGGTACGGCTCACCTATCTATGATGTGTATCGGTTTCAGGATATCTATTCTTGGCGTCGAGTATGAGTGTAATGCATATGTATTGGGTTTTATGGGTCATGGGCTTATTCTATGGATAGATTGGTTGGCCATGTATGGTGCCATACTTGACTGTGAGAGGAGAGTTGTTAGGTTTTCGACGTGCCACGGTAGGATTCTTTAGATTTCTTGCGATCTACGAGGGTCAGTCATTCTCATTTTCTTAGATTCCCTATATGCATCTGTTGACGATCACATCTTGGTGCCCATAGTTAGAGACTTTGTTGATGGATTCTTTAAGTGACTGGTTATGCCTTTTGGGCTAACTAATGCACCGACATACTTTGTGTATTTGATGAGCCGGGTGTTTAGGGAGTACCTGAATAAGTTCGTGGTGGTGTCTATTAGTGATATCTTGGTTTTCTCAAGGATTTATTACGGCTGTGTATCCTAGACTTCGGAGGGACTTAGGAGGAGCATCTTCCGTTGGCAGAGTTTGCATATAATAACACCTATCAGATGAGTATTGGTATGGCTACCTTCGAGGCACTACACAGACGACCCTGCAGATCACCTACCTGTTGGTGTGAGTCCACGGACAGACTTCTACTTGGATCTGAGATGGTTAGAGATACCTCGGAGAAGATAGATTTGATTTGTAGGCGGATGAAGGCAGCTCAGTATAGGCAGAAATCATATGCAGATCAGCGGAGGATAGTCATAAAGTTAGAGATTGGAGATATGGTTTTGTTAAGGTGTCACCTTTACACTACAAGAAAATGACCATAATACAACGGTGGAAAACCGTAGTAAAATTCATTTTACAACAGTGGGTAACCGTCGTATATTAAGAAGTTGTAATGGACTAAAATCTTTTACAACTATTTTTCACACTTGCAAAACCGTTGTGATATGTGTATTTTACAACTGTTTTGCACCGTTGTAACAAACTTTATTACAACTGTTATGCATCGTTGTTATTGTAATTTTTACAACTATTTATAACAGTTGTGATATATTTTATTACTACTTTTATTTTACAATTGTAATATATCCACAAATTATATGCATAAGAATCTATATATATAATATAATATAATATAATATAATATAATATATAAGTGCAACAATAAATAGATAGATAACATAAGAAATAAATGTAAGTTAAAGGCATCATGATCCATTCATTGATAAAAATCACAACTTTATATCCATAATACAAATTATAAATCATATACCACATAAAAAATGTATAAAATTACAATTGTTCTCATTTACCTCTAAAAGCCTTTAACCCAATTACAAAGCTCATTTGCATATGAAATCTACATAACTCATTTGCCTCTAAAATGTAATTAACCTCCACCTAATGCTATCCTCATATCTTCTATTCTCATCAGGAAATGCCTCTAAAATCTACAGAGCTCATTTGCCTTTGAAAGTTATGAAACCTACAAAGCTGAATTATACATACAAATAAATACCTTAGTATTTTTAGTCAACAAGAATCAAAGTAAAAAATAAAAGGGAAAATTTTGGGAGACTCACCAAAAGTTCTTAACAATCAGTACAGTGTTTGCCAAAAATGTTTCTATTAGCATGGTTAATTTGAATCAAAATTTTCCATCCTAATCAGTACGAGAATATAGGCAAATCATCAATGAACATAGAAGAATCGTACATTGCCCCTAAAATATGCTTTTGCTTACCAAATAGGAAGAAGGCATCACTAGACAGCACAGCACCCTTAGCTTCTTCTCCAGCTTTCCTATATGCTATCCTTAAGCTCTCAACCCTATTTGGTTGCCCACTTTCCATTCCTAGCATGCAATTATTCTGGAAAAAAAAAAAGATTTTTATGTGAAATGTAGTAGTCAACACAGCCATAGTTTAAAAGCTGTTGCGAAGCAAGTGCATTCTTTAGTAATGCAATCACAAAAATTAATAGCATATATAGGCAATAACTGGGGCATTTTCCTATAGCGGCACCAAAATGGGTGGTCAATTTTAATGTCATCGCATATATATATATGTATACATATACATATACATATATATATATATATATATATAACCAAAATTATGATATTCATATTATTGAACCACATATCTGGACCACGGTAAAATTTTGTAGAAACTCTTGGTTATACCACTATTATTGTAGTTATTTTACTTTTGTTTCATATGAGAGCTATTTAAAATTGAAGTTTTGCCTGCTGCTTAATGCCATAGGATTTGAAACATGAAATGAGATTACTGAACTGTCTTCATAGTGATACACTAACAGCAAAGAAAAACAAACCTTAGCAACGACTACAACATTACTCTAGACGTGTTTGACACAAAGCTAAGCAAACTCAGCATCATGAATTGTATTTTTCATCTAGAACGGTGTCTAGTTTCACTTAAAATTTGATATCTTCAGGAGTCTTATCATACTTTCCATTACTTTTATATAAACTATACAATGTAACGAGTGTTTCATAAATATGAAATTTACCAATACAGACAATTTCACCAGAATCTTGTACCTTGCGTTATATTGAA
This sequence comes from Allium sativum, assembly GCA_030737875.1. Taxonomy (NCBI): domain Eukaryota; kingdom Viridiplantae; phylum Streptophyta; class Magnoliopsida; order Asparagales; family Amaryllidaceae; genus Allium; species Allium sativum. Next base: position 10,176,579 of record CM060925.1, read on the forward strand.
TAATGCAACTTGCTTATAATATATACCCCCGAAAAAAGAACTCCAAAGGTAAAAAGAGCTGATAGAAAAGAACTTTGTTATGTCAATAAGAAGCCATCATTAATAGATATAAAAGGCATATATAAATTAAACTATATAGCTATAAAGAAACTACTAGCTTGCAACATAAAACTCATAGGTTTCTTGAACGTAGACTATGATTTGAATGCACAACAAATGTAGCAACAATAACCAAAACCGTAGTAAGAGAAATGTTAATACTAAAGCATACATCTTATTATAATTTTCTGAAGAAAGCCCTTGTTAAAATGTATATCAGAAACCCCTTATTTTTTGGGATTATTTATTCATGTTACTTTATTCAGTAAAAAAACACATCACGTTCCAATAAGAAAATTCAGTATGTGTTTCATTTAGAATTAACAATTAGATGAAAATGACTAGAAATAAGTATAATTAACAATTAATGTTTACATACCAACTAAAATGCAAAAAAAAAATTGATTTATTTTGAAAACTTAGCAGCAGATCTATAATGATAGAGCATACCAAACAGATGCAAAGTAGTGAGAAACCCAATAAAGCAAAGAATAATTACCAAAACCATAGTGGATGAAACATTCAAGCCTGGAGTGTCATCTGTTAGGGTTTCCCCGAGATCTCTACACAATTAGATTTTAAAAGAGGGAAGAAGATAACAATAACAAGCAAATTCCACCAAATAAACCTTTATTATTCCACCAATTAATTACAAAGAAAGACCTAAAATTGAGAAAATATCTCAATCCCTAAAAACAAAAATAAGTTTTTCTCCCTCAAAAGTACAAATAAATCTATCCCTAATGACATGCTTATATAGACGAATGAAAAAACTAGATATAAAATCTAATTAGGTCCTAAAATATCTCAGAAATAAATACTTCCTAAAATATCTTAGAATAAATACTCTTTAAAATATCTCAGTAGATCCATAAAACTTGGTCAATAGATGCAACCTCCAATATCTCCACTTTAATATCTATGTGATAAATATCACAAACCATAACACTCCACCTTGATATGAAATCTCTCCAACAAATCAACAAATCCATAAACCAAAAAACCACCCATAAATGCATGATGCATCTCTCGAATGAGATACACCACATAAATAATCTCAAAATTGCTTGTAATACCACAATGACCTCCATGTAGACTTTATGGTTTTACGTTGATGGCTCCACCTTGATTCATATGAACTCGCCTCTCCTAATCCAATTTGAGAACTCATAACATTCTCCACCGTTTTTCCAAGCAATTTATATATGTTTTCATTTTCCCGTTTTGCGCGCATAAGCTCCTTATTACCCCTCCAAACTCTTGTAACTCCACCTCTAGTCGAGAAATTGCAACTTTTTTGTTCCAACTGTCCAATTGAAGCAAGATTCTTCTTAATTTCTAGGATGTACCAAACTTCCATTAGCTTCACCACCTTTCCATCATTCATCTTCAATCGAATCGAACCTATGCCTTTAATATGCAAATCTCGACCGTCGGCGGATTCCACTTTACTACTTTGTTCTTCATAATCAATAAATGCTTCCTTTTGATGGCACACGTGGAAACAAGCTCCTGAATCAAGTATCCAATCTTTGATTTTGCCTTTATTAACACATAAAACATTTCCTTCAATCTCCTCGCCAAAATTAACCTCATTACCGTTGTTATTTTGCTCATCAATCTTTTCTTCCAATGCCTTCATCTTCTCCTTGTCCCTTTTAAGCTTGTGACAAAATCTCAGTTGATGACCGCGTTTGTCACAGTAAAAACAAACATATTCCTTTCTCATGTCTGATCTATTCGATTGCCTTTCCATATTTCGTTGACTATCCCTACTTGCAATAAAAGCTTTTTCAATTGGAGTTTCAATTTCCGTTTCCTCCTTATCTTTTCCTTCCATAAGGCTCATCCTCCGCATCTCTTCATTAAGCAAGCTACTAATCACGGACCCCACTGAAACAACGCCATTCAAATTTGAGTTATTCAATGCAACCACAAGTGTTTCCCAACTTTTTGGCAATGAACTCACCATCATTAAAGCTTGTGTTTCGTCATCCACCTTGAAATTCACAACAGCCAATTGATTCACAATTTCCTGAAAATTATTAAGATGCTCCCCAATTGATGCAACTTCCTTAAGACTCAGATTTATCAATCTTCTCATAAGAAGAGCCTTATTTGTTGCGGAGTTCTTTGCATAAACCCCTTCCAATTTCATCCATATTGAATAAGCAGATGTTTCATTAGCAACAATATGAAGCACTGAATTATCCAAAAAAACATCGAATAGACGCAGCAGCCATCCTATCTAAAGTCTCCCATTTTGCTTCGGATAGATTGTTAGGTTTTCCCAATTATTCTCCAGCGACTGATGAAGATCATTAAGATAAAGAAAATCTTCCATCTTTGCCTTCTATAATACCCAATTTCTTCTATTAAGCTTTTCAATAATTATTTTATCCATATTCAAACCCTCTCCAAAAAATTTGTGTAGAAGGATCCGACACCAATTGTTAGGATTTCCCCGAGATCTCTACACAATTAGACTCTAAAAGAGGGAAGAAGATAACAATAACAAGCAAATTCCACCAAATAAACCTTTATTATTCCACCAATTAATTACAAAGAAAGACCTAAAATTAAGAAAATATCTCAATCCTTAAAAACAAAAATAAGTTTATCTCCCTCAAAAGTACAAATAAATCTATCCCTAATGACATGCTTATATAGACGAATGAAAAAACTAGATCTAAAATATAATTGGGTCCTAAAATATCTCAGAGATAAATACTACCAAAATATCTCAGAATAAATACTCTTTAAAATATCTCAGTAGATCCATAAAACTCGGTTAACGGATGCAACTACCAATATCTCCACTTTAATATCTATGTGATAAATATCACAAACCATAACATCATCAGTGTAGAACGTAAGCATGTTGCTTCCACCCCCGCTGCCTCTTGTGAAGTTCCCTCCGCCTCCGCCAGATGAGGTAGTTCTCCGACGATGCGTGCCAGTGGTTGTTGCGGCGGATCCATAAGGTCCCACAATCGTTGGACGGGTGGTTGCGCCTACTGAGGAGGTGGTTTGCCATTGGAAGCTGTCTCTCTCCTTTATCGTTGAATTGTTTTGTTCTGGCTGTGATTATTTAAGGAAAAGTTTGTCGATGCTAAGAGCGAAGGGCAGAGAGCTGAATTTTGATTACTTAAGGATATATTTGGTTCTGTTTTGATGTTAAGAGCAGAGAGCAGAGAGCTAATGAAGAGCGAAGTGATGTTGATGCTTTCGATGTTGGGTTGAATTTTGATTTAGGGAAGTGAATTGGAGAAGGCATCCATGAAGCGGTAGAAATGTAACACGTGGACAATTTTGGAGCTAGTTTTTCATTTTTTTCCGCCTAAATTTTAGATTGATTATTATAACTTTTCTTAGGTGGCTACTACAAATAAATAAAAACAATAGTTGTAAAAGTTGTTTATTACAACAGGACTTTTATGACAGTTGTAAAACTACAATTGTAATAAGGTGTTTTTCTTGTAGTGTTAAAGAGTGTTATTCAGTTTAGCTTGATAGGAAAATTGGCGCCAAGGTTTGTGGGGTCATTCCCTATTGTAGGGAGGATTGGTCAGACGGCCTACAGAGTTAGACTACCGCGGAAATTGGCAAGAGTACATGATGTGTTCATGTTTCACACTTGCGGAAGTGTCAACATGATTCCGTGGTAGTAGTTGAGAAGAGTACCCTATAGGACATCGAGGTAGAGAGGGAGGCATCAGTCAGGAGAGTTCCTACTCGGATACTAGGATCCGAGGTGAAAAAGCTATGGAATAAAGAGTTAAAGCCAGTTAAGATTCAGTAGGGAGAAGATAGCGACGACGTAACCTGGGAACCAGAAGATAGGTTTTGCGCTTCTTTTCCATTTCTCTTTGAGAGTACGCTTTATTTCTTTTCTAAGCTTTGAACCTGAATCTATTTTTCATATCGTTTGAATCATAAGTCTTAGGTAGAAGCCTATGGGTGGTAGGAAATGGTTTGAAACATGTCAATAGAACATGTTATGGTTGAATGGATTCACATGGATGCAAGTGTTTTCCAGTGGATGTAGTGGATGCATACACACGCACTAGGCACTAGTTAGGGATCATCTGAATTAGGACACTTACATATTGCATATCGATATGTGCACATTTTAATTTATTTTAATATGGATGAAAAATGGTTGAATCATCACTTGGATGTTGCATTTTGATGAATGATTGTTGCACACATATAGAATTTCATATGTATATTAGGATTCCCTTGCATACATATTGGATGCAAGACACAAACAAGATATTAAGTATGTTAACTGAATCAGTGGCCCGCCTGATTTTTGCATTAGCCAAGGGACGTATAAACAACACCTTTGCATATGTTCATGAAGATCATTAGAAAATCTAAGGACAATGTATGCCAGTGGTTGATGGTTGAGTAGATGGGTGTAGATAATGGTTGATAATAGTCATAACATTCTTCTAGCCTGGGAGATTTTAAGGACGAAATCCTTTAAGAAAAGGAGAATATAACACCCCGAATCTTTAATAAACAATAATTAAACAGAAAAGGGTAATGAAACATATATTAATTAAAATAATATTTAGAATTAGGCAAAGGGGATTTCACCGTTGGGTCCGTTACAAAATTCTAGTTTGGATAGACTTTTAGTTTGCGTAAAATGGACGAAAAATGAACATGATATGATCAGTTTAAGTTTGAAATTTAAATTCAAAAATTAAATAGATAATCAAAAAAATCAATGGTGTAATTGGGCGACCCAGCCCATAACTGGATCGACCATGTGGTCAACCCAGGACTTGTGTGGGTTGACCCCTGTGTCGACCCACATAGGAGAGTGGGTCGACACATATCGAGTTAGGCATGATTTCATGCCCGACACGAGATCGAACCTGCTGTATGTTTTTGAGACTTCTTGCTGACGTGTTTTTAAGAGCTGAGATCGAAAACCTAATAATCCTGAGACTTAGATTTTCTTTCTACACCTATAAATTGATAGGTACTCCTCACTTTTCCCCCACACTTCTCCTTCTTCGTTTTCTCAGCCTTTACTCCACTATGTTCTAAAATAAAATAAAATTTGGTAGCTCCAAACACGAAAAAGAAGAGCAAGATGAGATCTTTATCGTGTACGGTTGTGATGTGTTTTAGTGGAGTGGATATCACGAATTTGGGGTTTGAAGCGCTAGCGTTTGGGCACGGTTTCTGGCGTGAGGATGGGTTCAGATCTGAAATGTGGGGGTGCACGAGTAGGCGGTGGCAAGGCGGAGGTCGTGGTGTGTGGTGATGGCGGTCTCGCCGACTGTAGAGGTGGCGATGGGGGTGGAAATCATTTGAACGATGAGTTCGATTTACTGAACGGGGAAGATGTAATTAGGGGTGGATTAAGGTTTAATTTGTATAATTAATCGTGTTTTTAATTCTTGTTTAAATAATCAATGTGTTTAACGCCGTATCTTTTCCATATGAGGTCCAAATCACGCGAAACTGGATCCGTTGCGGTCGGTGGGACGAGAGCTTTACAACAAGACTAACCGGGTTCAGTTTGGAGCATGTTAGCATTTTAGGCAATTTCAAATCCGAATGGTATTGAAATCACCTGTTAAAGACTGACGGAGTGGAAACGAATGTGAGAACTCCTTCTCACTCTAATTACTTTACAGTCAAATATATATTAGGATGCAGACGATGCTTAACAACACCCAACACTGTTTATTGTACAAACCATGGTTTTTTGTTTGGATTGAATGGACTATATTGTGATTGTTGATTGTATTGTGTTACATAAAATATTTAAACAATAAAAATATCATTTTTATTGTGTAAATGAACTGTATAAAATAGTCATGTGTTGAAATTGAAATGAATATTCATTTACAAATAAGATGATTTGTTTATGTACACCCATTTAACTGGTATTGATTGGGACAATAAATTTTTACACATCGCCCAACTGCACAAATAAAATTCAGTATTTGTTGATTGAAACCCCACACGGGTATTGGGATGATATTTGACGTACACTAATCCCAATTGTTTAGTCGTATGTCGATCGATTGGTTGACAGTTTGTTGTAAGCGTTAATAATTTATATTTGATGCTTATGCAGTTGATTAATGCACTTTGGATGATGGATGATTGTTCATTATTGTTATTATATACATGTGTTGTATGGAATCCATATAAATAACATTAAATGGCAATTGATTGGGTCTATTCCAATTTGGAAAACTAAGAATATCTTCAATAACGAATATTTTCAAATAACGAATATTTTCAATAACGAATATTTTCAAATAATATTCGGTAAAGGGTTAAAAACTGAATTTGATGTCTGATTTGGGATAGGCACAAAAATATTGAAATATATGAAGCCATGTTGATTAGATATGCACTATTTTGACGTGAACGATATTTATATCGATTATATTCATTTATATAATGAATATCGAAAAGGAAATAATTTCAAAATCAAATGTTTTGAAAATATTACCATTTATATATAATGATATGGAATATTCAATTTTGATATAAAATTGAAATGGAAGTTGAAATCTTTTGGAAAACGAATTTATAAAATACGTTTTGAACGGAAATATATATATATATATATTATATATATATGGCTTGAATAGAACGCGCCGCGCAGCGGCCGTTCGCGAATTTCAACCATTGACTTCGAATGGACATTACGGGAGATCCGACTGTCGGATTCTCCTAAAACCGGAACCGTTGGGTTTGTATCGAAAAGAGCTTTCCAACGAATATAAGAGATTTGAAATCTAATGGTTGGATTTGGAATTATGTCCAAATCAAATGTGGAAAAGGTCGCTATGGATGCAGTTCGATGGCCAATATTGGAAATTGACTGTACGGGCCTTGATAAAATTATTAAAAATATCAATAATTTGTGTAAAATCAAAATAAATGATTTGGAAAGAGTTTGGATGAACAATTCCATATTTGAAAAGACAAAAATAAATTTTTATCGAAATGAACTAGTTATGAACTAGAAGAATAATCCAATATTTTTAAATAAATTGGATTAGAAGTGGTTTTAAAATAACCTGAATTTTTCCAATGAATATATTGGAATTGGTTTGAGTGGAAATAATCTTCAGAATATTTCGATATTGGATTCCGTGATTATACGGATATTGTTATGGGAATTTGGAAGTTATATATATCGTTATTTCCAATACGCTATTTGTTGATTCCAGAATTTGGTATTGAATATAAGCCGATATAATTTCTATTCAGAGCCTTGTGTTTGATATCGAATTGGATTTTGGGTTTTTCGTGAATGGTGTCTTCATTAACGCTGTTCTTAAACCCCATGTGAAAAGAATTAGAGTTTTCCTATTAATTAACATTTAATTGGAATAAAATGAAATGTGAATTGGGTTTATCGTGAACTGTGTTTTAATGACATTCGTTCTTTAATCCGATTGATAGTGAAATGTGATTTGGAATTTATAAATCTTTTTATTAAGATTTAATGGAAATTTTCCAAAGTAAAGCTTTCCAATTTATATATTGGAATGGAATGGAATTCGATTTAATAGTAATCTAAGTGAGCTTCTGTGGAGGAAGACTGTTAATACATATGGAATTTAAAAGTCTTTGTCGTTGTTCCATTTATATTACTGGTCGGATACGGAAGTTTATATCGATTATATATATATATATATTGATCTGTTTTCTGTGAAGATTTCATAATTAAATGGAATGTGATTTTGGGTTTATCGTGAACAGTGTTTTTAGTGACATTGGTTCTTTAACCCAGGTAAAAATAGGATTTATTTCCTGAATTTGAATAATCATTATATAATGATTTTTGAGGATTAAAACTAAGTGGAGTTTTAATGAATCTTTAATTAGATTGGAATAATCGAGAATAGAGTATCACCAGTTTTGCTCCAAGCGATAGTTAAATCTTTAATTAGATTTGAACATGAAATGGTAATTAATTTTTACTGACAACACCGTGGTGTTAGATGTGGAGTATTACCAGTTTTGCTCCATGGGATAAATAGGTTGGGATTGGGAAATATAATAAATGATTACTTCGGTGTGGTTTGCTAATCCCGACTAGTTTGGAAAACCTTAATATGGTTTGAATTGTGAAAAGAATATTTGAATAAAAGAATATTCTGAATTGGAATGAGGCATATATTGTGTTTGTGTAGCACTTGTTTATAATATACGCGAGTTATTCGGGAAGGCCGAATTTATACCCGTTCTAAATAACTGATACGATGATAAGTCGACGATGAAGACGGCGATTAAAGACCAGAGATCTTCGCACCGTTTGGATGATTACTGATGTCTTGATCGGGATGCACACCCGGGACAAGGTAGTAAGTGGTGATCTTCCAGACGTACTTGGAGATCGATGGATATGCGAGGGCCTCTCTCATGTATTGGACATACGGGACGAGGAATAAGGTGCCTCCGGTTTTGTTCAGATCCAAAACGGACTTGTAAATGGACCGTGTGTCTGACATTGGATTTCATTCTGTATGATTGATAGACATCAGTTACATGGTGTGAATTGTCTGTGTGGCATGCTGAGATGCAAATGAGCATGGCTTCTGTTGAAAAGCAGAGTCTTGTGGTCGATGATCAAAGCACGACTTTAATATATCATAGCTTTTTATAGCGTTTATTCGCGAGCCTCACACCCTGGTGTGAACCAGAAACAGGAGAGGACTGTAAGGAGGACATGCGTTTCTTTCTAGGTAGAAGGAGTGTCAGCGTTTTACAAGCCCTGACATCTATATTATTTTTACCTATGTGGTAGTTGGAAAGCGAGGCACCTCGGATATATCGGTTACTATGGAGCCGATGGATATGGTCGGCGTACTGACCAGACTTACGCCCCAAAGGGCAGGGAAACGCATTGTTCAGGCATTTTAATCCACTTCGTGTGGACCGGCCCTGAAGATCCAAAGGCTTGACTGAGCACTTGCCTGGGACACGGGCTAGAGCGTGTCGAAGCGGTTAGAACGATCCCTTGCCTTGGTTTACGATGGAAATCCAACTTCCAATACGACATTACGGTTTTGATTATAAGCCTATATTTGGCGGCATAGTGGCATGGGACGCTCATATCGCCTATGATTGATACATTTATATTTGAAGTTGTTTGATACACTATGCACTTATAGTAATATCAAAATGATTTGTTTTAAACATACTAAGCATGTTTGACTATTATAAGGGAAAACCCTATCCTTCGACTTGCGTTGCATTGTCTGATGGGACCTGAGTCTTATAATAGCTTCATTTTTCCAAAAAGCATTGCGCTGTTTGTTTTATGCACCGGTATTCGTGGAAGGAAACCCGTTCCGTGTTATACGACGTGGTCCTTGATTTACCTGATTTTAATGTGAAGTTTTAAATAACTGTTTTAGTTCTCACACCAGTCACATGACTGACCTAGATTTTATTGTTTTAACCTAAACTCTGGGTGCCCCTATTTTCTATACGGGCAGCTAGTAGTTTTGGTTTGCAGATTTCTCATTTACAGGATCCTGGTTTACAGCTGGAACTATACTCAGAAGGCTCTGTACCCGTGCATTCCTTTCAGTTGTGTTATGTATTATTTTCCGCTGGTATGTAATGTATTTAATCTCTGATATGTTCTGATGTATATTATGCATTCATACTCTGGAATATTCTTGTACTCTGATGTAAATTGTTGTAATGGCAAAGAAATGTTCTTCCGTTTGCGTTCTATTTTGCCGTGTTCTCAACTCAATCTGGGCTTTCCTTTACTGGGAAGTTCGGGTCGTTTCAATTTTTTAATCGTTATTATTTAAAATAAATCATTTTAAATATTCAAAATTCATCAAAATAGCTAAAATAAAATTTTTAAATTGGTTCTGATTTCCGGGTTGTTACAACTCGCCTCTCTAGGCCTTCCCCAACCTAAAAGTAAATCAAATAACCAAGTATCTTGCAAAATCGGCTCATAAAAATCTCATACCGTACGAAATATAAGTTTTACCTTTTTGTCGAGCATATCATTATATCCTTTCCATCTGCTACCAGTTCAGCATATACCAATGTATTCCCAACCAACTTCCAATCAATTTATCCTCAATACAGCTATTCGATAATGTTAGATCCAAAATTGGGTCAATATGAAGAAAAAGCAGGAAAACACACGAAATTTATAGTGGTTCAGCGTTAACGAGCCTACTTCCACTTTATATGTAGTTGATTATATGCTGAATGCAAATACAATCAAATGGTTTCACTCAATCTCACTCTAACAATTATAATTCTCTCAATAATTTCAGGGTAACTCTAAGTAGAAACAATGGAGATATGATAATGGTGGAGTCAGATCTCTCAATCGCCAAAAGTTCCTTAAAAATGTCAAGTTCTGGGCTATTTATAGCTGATTTCTTCAGACGGATCGCGGTCATACGTGGCACACATCCCGAGGATCTTGTACTGGTTCGTATCTTGATGAAGAAATTGTCAAACTAGTCGTTGTGGATAGGTGTCGCGAGATCATACATTTCGGATCGTGGTTGAACAGGTCGTGATCTCCGTTTTCTAGCTTCTGGAATTCGATCAGGTCGATCTAGTGTTGGACGGGTCGGATCGCGAAACATGGGGACGATCGCGATTGTGGTGATATAGGGCGATCCGATCGGGTCTTCGACGGCCAGAGGAGTGAAGTTCCACCTTTTCTTCGTATGTGTAGACCTTGGTGGCTTGGTCAAAAAGCTAGCCAACATTTTGTCCCCTCGAAGTATGTTTTATTAGGAATGGAACATGCTTCGAAACTATTAAATCATCTCTTCATGAAACGATGCAAATCAATAGTCATGTCCATTTATAGCAATGCACTGCTTTGAATGGTTGCGCCTCTCGAGGAGTATAAATATTATATCAATCCTTCGATCACTTCCTTATTCGTTGGTTCACTACACCAAATTCATCATATTGCAACGGTTTTAAGCCGTTGCGACGACGTGGGTTGCAATCATTTAGCAGCGGCTCTAAGCCGTTGCTAAATTTGTTTTTAGCAACGGCTTAAAGCCGTTGCTAAATTAAATTCGGCAACGGTTTAAAGCCGTTGCATAATCTTATTCAGAAACGGTTTTAAGCCGTTGCTACATGTTATAGTACAATCAATAATACATGTTTAGCAACGGCTATTGCCCGTTCCCAAATTCATTTTGCAACGGTTTTGGGCCGTTGCTATGTCGATATTTTTCCAAAAAAAAAATTTGAAATTTTTCCTTCCCCTGCAATTCGTATTCCACATAAATCTATTAATATTTGATATAAATACCTCAACTGGTCAAAATATAACGATAATTTCAATACATGTTGCTTCATAAAGTACAAATACCATTCCGATCTTACATTATGAGTTCACCAAAACAATATTACACCACACATACAATCATAAAGTACTATTACTACACACATACCATCATAAAGTACGAATAATACACACATGCCATCATAAAGTTCTAAGACTACAAGCATAAACCATGGTTGACAGTTTCAAACCATTGTCATAATTAAAATATCATACTACAAGCCAAGAAAAGCATCTCCCTTCATACCATGAACCATAGTTGACCATGAACCTGCCAAGAAAGTTTGACTGCATCTCCCTTCATACCATGAACCTGCCAAGAAAAGCATGTTATGATTAATATGCTCTATATTGACAAATCAAGAAACATTTCCCTTTCATTGATCATTATGATTGATGATCATATCAACAAAATCATGCAACTCAGATTCTTTTCGGACTTGAAATTTCCTGCTCACTCATTGAATAATCATTCATTATTTTCACTCCCAGTCATGAACACTGAAGAATATATTGCCGGTCTATAATCAGGCAGTCTTAATTATTGTTTATATATCCATAGGAATGGAGTGAAATTTGATTGTCAACTTAGGCATTCTTCCTCTATCCTTACCTACCATGTTAGGAAGTATAACATATGGCTGTTATTAAATGTCGCATTTATAACATATATAACTATATTATGGTTACCATTATGCATTATTATGTTTCATCATTCATGGCTTATACAAATTTGATGAAGCTGTACCCACTATTAAGGCATGCGAAGGCAAGAAAATTAAGTGTGAAAGTTTAAGCTGTTTAATTAATGAACAGTTAAGAAAAAAATTAAGTTGAATCAGTGAAGAGTCATGGTGGAATAAGACGGTGTCAAGCTGTGGGGCTCGAAGTTTTTGTCCCTCACCGACACTAAAGTATAATTTTGTTTGGTGATGTACATAAGCTAAGATTCTATTCCGTACAAAAACTCATCGAAATCGTCTAACTGTTAAGCTCAGATTTATCAGTGTGTGTTTGACTACAAAAACTCATACTGATCTAATGACTAAAGTGAGTTCAGTATAATATGAATACATAGTAAGCAAACTAAACATCTAACAATTTCCATTATACTGATAATATGGATAAACCATCACACAAAAGGTAAAACAAAATATAATGGTCTTCCAATTCATGGAATTGGAGGACGAATATCAGCAAGCATCAGAATTAGAAGAGGTAAAAGTAACTCTTTTTTATTTATTTTAGTTATGATGTACAGCCGAGTAATGGTAAAAATGAAAACAGTGGCACTAATATACGAATTTTACTTATTTCTTCATTTATCAATGATCAAACCAACTGAAAGACTGCGACAACATAGTTGCGCAACTGAGAAATGCACAAAATGACAGCATAGGACAAGATTATGACAATTCAGCAAGCAAACATGTTCAAAATGGTGTCTCCCTTCTCTGATAGATTAATTATTATATTGCATTTTATTTGATTATTGTTCAATGTTCGCTGCATTGAATAATTGAGATAGAATTTATGGGTTTTAGCCTGAAGAGGTGCGTTTCAATGATTCACTTTCCATTTTCCGACGAACCAACACATGATTGTGCAATTTTTGATCGGACAAATCACACCGTATACTAGTTCTGTACAAACCCGGAACAGTCTAAGCTTATAACAATCCAACATATCTATATCTATCATGTCATGTACTACTATAGTATCAAATATACATATCAAAATATAGACGTCATGCATGGTACTTAAGAGTGAATTCAAACAATTAGCCATTGGTGTGCGACACGTCGAACATGGTAAATTGCCCAAAGTTTGTGTGCTGAAAACAGGTTCATCATTTAAAAATGGAAAAGTTTGATATACAAAAAGTGATAATACAAAAATTGATATAAAAAATCTCAAGTATTAGACTTTTTTAAATTTCACAGATCCTATAAAAACAAACAAATCCAACAATATATAATTCAGGTATCTAATTTTGTGTTTAATTTAAAATTATATAAAAGAGTAGAGTTAAATAGCTATAAAATATAGTAGAAACCTTTCTAAACTTAAATATAATTTTGAATCAATGCAATGTTTAAAATGAAATGGGTGGCTTAAAAATTATTAAAAGACCGGAGCTAATCATTTGGATAAGCTAAAATGCTCTTTTCGCTCTTAGCACAGTTGGCTTTATGTACATCCTAAGCGTTATTGTTGTATAAAAAATATTGTTAGAGTTCATGAATTTGTTGAAATGGTAGCAGGATAAACCGAATGGTGAAATGAGAAACAACTGCTCCAAAAACTTAGTGAAACAACAACAAATGAAAACACCGTTACCCAAAATCCAACCATGCAAACCAACATACATTTCAAATACTTTTGGATTAATTATTACTATATACATACATATATAGGATCTGCTCCTCCTACCATTTTATCTGTACATACATATACACATAACTTCCATTTCAAACACTTATGGATTAATTATCAAACATTCATTCTAATTCTTGGGTTGATCATGCATTTTTATATGTGACTTCTCTAATGAACTGAAAGTTCTGATTTTATAAAAGTAAGATCAAAAAGAAAAAAAAAACACTTTTCAATTTTCTTTTTGCTGTTTGGATGGGGGAGGGGGCCGGGTGTACTAGGGGACAATAATTCATTAGTTTATGAACCAAATGATCACACACAAAAAAAGTTACTAAATGATCACCACATAAAAACAGAAAACTGAGAGTACGCACCTGAACTGGTGTCTACAGGTAGCGAATAAGATTCTTCGGATGGCACACAAAACCGCCAACTCCAACTTCTTCAAAGGTCGAAGCAAGAGGATGGTTTTGCTTGGCTGTGCTTTCATCTAGCAGCAGTATGCTATCCACAACCAACTTCTCATACATTGGCGGTACGGCTTTTCCATGAATTATTGAACCCATCGAACCTCTGCATACTGTACCTGTCCCAATGACCTCCAAATTAAAGTTTAAGATTTCACACTTCAAGCTTACCGAATCGAAAGAATTATGTGGAGTGCTATTGTCTTTGTCCTGCTATCTTTCATTCGAAGCATCGTGACATTCATTACTTCCTCCTTCATTCGAAGCATTGTCTGGTGCCTTCTCATATTTTCCCTTAATCAAATCCACTAAGGACAACAATGCACCCTCTACATTGGTCATCCGATCTTCCATGTTTTGAGCAGTTTTTATTTGTTTGCGTGCAATATTGGAGGCCTTAACTTGGGTCTTTGATATCTTGGTTCCAATACTACGAGTCCGACCTCCTTTATCCTTTCCAAAAACTTGTGAAAGTATGTCTTCTTCCAGCGGCAACTCCTCTTCCGCACTGTCTTTGATTGCTTCCTTTGCCTTCTTAATTTTATCCTAATCATGAAGCTTAAATATATAAATTGAAATAGTGAATAATTCGAATAAGCAATTATTTGGCTAACTTACAAAGTATGGAGAAGTGGAATCGGATATGCTTCCATCCTTTTTTGTATGAGTTTTCTCCCATACTTCACGACGTGTTATTTCTTTTTCCGGATTTGCAACAGCCTGCAATAAAACATGAAACAAAATCACAACAATGATATGCGTCAACATATCAGCAATTTACCCATATGTATGCACATGAATTCTGAAATCAAGAGCATTCTATGTTATCCAAACATACATGCAACAACATATCAGTTTGGGTTCTATGCATATCAAATTGGATTGAATTTATGTATTTGGTTATTAAACTGTACATACCTGAATTTTGGTTATAAATAGATTATTAAGATTATGGTAATTGCATTTATAAACTAAATAATTAACAATGTTGCAAATAATTCAACTGTCAACACATGCATATTGCCAACAGATTGGTACAACTGTCAACACATGCATATTGTGAGTACTGAGTTTTCATGTTTAGGTACATCAATTAGAATTAGTTACGCGTCAACCAGATGTGCATGTCTTAATGTTTACACCATTTTTGAATTCCCTATGTATGTAGCACATATAATTCTTGGTTAATTATTAAAAATTGTAAAAAAAAATTCAGGTAGCTTAAATATGTGAGGAGAAGTAAAAATATTATACAGGCTACATAGTTAACGGTACAGTGGAACATCGAATAAAGTCATTTTTTATGTCTTTTATCCCTAGTCTTCTTTGAAGGCCAAACATATCAGTACTTTTGTCATTCAATTCCTAAAAATAAAGATATGTAAGTAGTAAAATATATAGTAGTGTTTACTATTTATATTTTATTTTTTTCGCAGACAAAATGGCAGTAAATATTGTGGTTGTCAAATTTTAACTATGGTTGCCGTTTTTGTTATGACAAACGCAAAAAATATGTCATTCAGTATTGGGCCGATGTTAGTGTGAAATATTGCAGCAGAAAGCCTATCAAAGTATTAATTACTGAGGTACAAACAAATCAGCGAGGTGAACATTTAAACAGTTATAAACCATT